>BTPG01000005.1:215293108-215517025 GCA_036245525.1 Semisulcospira habei | reverse complement strand
CGGGAATAAGGCAGGAGTGTCCGTTTTCTCCGATGACCTTCGTGCTGGCCATAGAGTTATTAGCCATAAAGTCAGGTCGGGAATAAGGCAGTAGTGTCCGTTTTTTCCGATGACCTTTGTGCTGGCCATATAGTTATTAGGCATAACGTCAGGACGGGAATAAGGCAGGAGTGTCCGTTTTATCCGATGACCTTCGTGCTGGCCATAGAGTTATTAGCCATAAAGTCAGGTCGGGAATAAGTTAGGAGTGTCCGTTTTGTCCGATGCAATTCCTGTTTTTCATAGAGTTATTAGCCATAAAGTCAGGTCGGGAACAAGACAGGAGTGTCGGTTTTATCCAATGCCCTTCGTGCTGGCCATAGAGTTATTAGCCATAACGTCAGATCGGTAATAAGGCAGGAGTGTACATTTTCTCGGATATCCTTCGTGCTGGCCATAGAGGTATTAGCCATAAAGTCAGGTCGGGAATAAGGCACGATTGTCAGTTTTCTACGATGCCCTTCGTGCTGGCCATAGAGTTATTAGCCATAAAGTCAGGTCGGGAATAAGGCAGGAGTGTCCGTGTTCTCCGATGACCTTCGTGATGGCCATAGAGTTAGTAGCCATAAAGACAGGTCGGGAATAAGGAAGGAGTAACCGTTTTCTCAGATGACCTTCGTGCTGGCCATAGAGTTATTAGCCATAACGTCAGCTTGGGAATGTGGCAGTAGTGTCCGTTTTCTCCGATGACCTTCGTGCTGGCCATAGAGTTATTAGCCATAAAGTCAGATCGGGAATAAGGCACTAGTGTCCGTTTTCTCCGATGCCCTTCGTGCTGGCCATAGAGTTATTAGCCATAAAGTCATGTCGGGAATAAGGCAGGAGTGTCCGTTTTCTCCTATGCCCTTCGTGCTGGCCATATAGTTATTAGCCATTAAGTCAGGTCGGGAATAGGGCAGGAGTGTCCGTTTTCTCCGATGCCCCTCGTGCTGGCCATAGAGTTATTAGCCATAACGTCAGGTCGGTAATAAGATAGGAGTGTCCGTTTTGTCCGATGCAATTCCTGCTTTTCATAGAGTTATTAGCCATAAAGTCAGGTCGGGAACAAGACAGGAGTGTCCGTTTTCTCCAATGCCCTTCGTGCTGGCCATAGAGTTATTAGCCATAACGTCAGGTCGGAAATAAGGCAGGAGTGTAATTTTCTCCGATGCCCTTCGTGCTGGCTATAGAGGTATTAGCCATAAAGTCAGGTCGGGAATAAGGCAGGATTGTTAGTTTTCTACGATGCCTTTCGTGCTGGCCATAGAGTTATTAGCCATAACGTCAGGTTTGGAATAAGGCAGGAGTGTCCGTTTTCTCCGATGCCCTTCGCGCTGGCCATAGAGTTATTAGCCATAACGTCAGGTCGGGAATAAGGCAGGAGTGTCCGTTTTCTCCGATGACCTTCGTGCTGGACATATAGTTATTAGCCATAAAGTTAGGTCGGGAATAAGGCAGGAGTGTCTGTTTTTTCCGATGCCCTTCGTGCTGGCCATAACGTTATTAGCCATAAAGTCAGGTCGGGAATAAGGCAGGAGTGTCCGTTTTCTCCAATGCCCTTCGTGCTGGCCATAGAGTTATTAGCCGTAAGGTCAGGTCGGGAATAAGGCAGGAGTGTCCGTTTTCTCCGATGACCTTCGTGCTGGCTATAGAGTTATTAGCCATAACGTCAAGTAATGTACATGATAGTTAAGTCCGATCCCTCTGTGTCCTTTGGCCCCAATTTTCCCCTCGACAATAAATATTGTTCTGTTCGTAAGGTCGGGAATAAGGCAGGAGTGTCCGTTTTCTCCGATGCCTTTCGTGCTGGCCATAGAGGTATTAGCCATAAAGTCAGGTCGGGAATAAGGCAGGAGTGTCCGTTTTCTCCGATGACCTTGGTGATGGCCATAGAGTTATTAGCCATAAAGACAGGTCGGGAATAAGGAGGAGTAACCGTTTTCTCAGATGACCTTCGTGCTGGCCATAGAGTTATTAGCCATAAAGTCAGGTCGGGAATGTGGCAGGAGTGTCAGTTTTCTCCGATGACCTTTGTGCTTGCCATAGAGTTATTAGCCATAAAGTCAGGTCGGGAATAAGGCAGTAGTGTCCGTTCTCTCCGATGACCTTCGTGCTGGCCATACAGTTATTAGCCATAAAGTCAGGTCGGGAATAAGGCAGGAGTGCCCGTTTTATCCGATGACCTTCGTGCTGGACATAGAGTTATTAGCCATAAAGTCAGGTCGGGAATAAGGCAGGAGTGTCCGTTTTCTCCCATGCCCTTCGTGCTGGCCATAGAGTTATTAGACGTAAGGTCAGGTCGGGAATAAGGCAGGAGTGTCCGTTTTCTACGATGACCTTCGTGCTGGCCATAGAGTTATTAGCCATAACGTCAAGTAATGTACATGATAGTTAAGTCCGATCCCTCTGTGTCCTTTGGCCCCAATTTTCCCCCTCGACAATAAATATTGTTCTGTTCGTCAGGTCGGGAATAAGGCAGGAGTGTCCGTTTTCTCCGATGCCTTTCGTGCTGGCCATAGAGTTATTAGCCATAAAGTCAGGTCGGGAATAAGGCAGGAGTGTCCGTTTTCTCCGATGAACTTCGTGATGGCCATAGAGTTATTAGCCATAACGTCAACTCGGGAATGTGGCAGGAGTGTCCGTTTTCTCCGATGACCTTCGTGCTGGCCATAGAGTTATTAGCCATAAAGTCAGGTCGGGAATAAGGCAGTAGTGTCCGTTTTCTCCGATGACCTTCGTGCTAGCCATAGAGTTATTAGCCATAAAGTCATGTCGGGAATAAGGCAGGAGTGTCCGTTTTCTCCTATGCCCTTCGTGCTGGCGATAGAGTTATTAGCCATAAAGTCAGGTCGGGAATAGGGCAGGAGTGTCTGTTTTCTCCGATGCCCTTCGTGCTGGCCATAGAGTTATTAGCCACAAAGTCAGGTCGGGAATAAGGCAGGAGTGTCCGTTTTCTCCGATGCCCTTCGTGCTGGCCATAGAGTTATTAGCCATAACGTCAGGTCGGGAATAAGTTAGGAGTGTCCGTTTTCTCCGATGCAATTCCTGCTTTCCATAGAGTTATTAGCCATAAAGTCAGGTCGGGAACAAGGCAGGAGTGTCCGTTTTCTCCGATGCCCTTCGTGCTGGCCATAGAGTTATTAGCCATAACGTCAGGTCGGAAATAAGGCAGGAGTGTACATTTTCTCCGATGCCCTTCGTGCTGGTCATAGAGGTATTAGCCATAAAGTCAGGTCGGGAATAATCCAGGATTGTTCGTTTTCTCCGATGCCCTTCGTGCTGGCCATAGAGTTATTAGCCATAAAGTCAGGTCGGGAATAAGGCAGGAGTGTCCGTTTTCTCCGATGCCCTTCGTGCTGGCCATAGAGTTATTAGCCATAACGTCAGGTCGGGAATAAGGCAGGAGTGTCCGTTTTCTCCGATGACCTTCGTGCTGGCCATAGAGTTATTAGCCATAACGTCAGGACGGGAATAAGTCAGGAGTGTCCGTTTTATCCGATGACCTTCGTGCTGGCCATAGAGTTATTAGCCATAAAGTCAGGTCGGGAATAAGTTAGGAGTGTACGTTTTGTCCGATGCAATTCCTGCTTTTCATAGAGTTATTAGCCATAAAGTCAGGTCGGGAACAAACAGGAGTGTCCGTTTTTTCCAATGCCCTTCGTGCTGGCCATAGAGTTATTAGCCATAACGTCAGGTCGGAAATAAGGCAGGAGTGTACATTTTCTCCGATGCCCTTCGTGCTGGCCATAGAGGTATTAGCCATAAAGTCAGGTCGGGAATAAGGCAGGATTGTTAGTTTTCTACGATGCCCTTCGTGCTGGCCATAGAGTTATTAACCATAAAGTCAGGTCGGGAATAATGCAGGAGTGTCCGTTTTCTCCGACGACCTTCGTGATGGCCATAGAGTTAGTAGCCATAAAGACAGGTCGGGAATAAGGAAGGAATAACCGTTTTCTCAGATGACCTTCGTGCTGGCCATAGAGTTATTAGCCATAACGTCAGCTTGGGAATGTGGCAGGAGTGTCCGTTTTCTCCGATGACCTTCGTGCTGGCCATAGAGTTATTATCCATAAAGTCAGGTCGGGAATAAGGCAGTAGTGTCTGTTTTCTCCGATGACCTTCGTGCTGGCCATAGAGTTATTAGCCATAATGTCATGTCGGGAATAAAGCAGGAGTGTCCGTTTTCTCCTATGCCCTTCGTGCTGGCCATAGAGTTATTAGCCATAAATTCAGGTCGGGAATAGGACAGGAGTGTCCGTTTTCTCCGATGCCATTCCTGCTGGCCATAGAGTTATTAGCCACAAAGTCAGGTCGGGAATAATGCAGGAGTGTCCGTTTTCTCCGATGCCCCTCGTGCTGGCCATAGAGTTATTAGTCATAACGTCAGGTCGGGAATAAGTTAAGAGTGTCCGTTTTGTCCGATGCAATTCCTGCTTTTCAAAGAGTTATTAGCCATAAAGTCAGGTCGGGAACAAGACAGGAGTGTTCGTTTTCTCCAATGACCTTCGTGCTGGCCATAGAGTTATTAGCCATAAAGTCAGGTCGGGAATAAGGCAGTAGTGTCCGTTTTCTCCGATGACCTTCGTGCTGGCCATAGAGTTATTAGCCATAAAGTCATGTCGGGAATAAAGCAGGAGTGTCCGTTTTCTACTATGCCCTTCGTGCTGGCCATAGAGTTATTAGCCATAAAGTCAGGTCGGGAATAGGACAGGAGTGTCCGTTTTCTCCGATGCCATTCCTGCTGGCCATAGAGTTATTAGCCACAAAGTCAGGTCGGGAATAAGGCAGGAGTGTCCGTTTTCTCCGATGCCCCTCGTGCTGGCCATAGAGTTATTAGCCATAACGTCAGGTCGGGAATAAGTTAAGAGTGTCCGTTTTGTCCGATGCAATTCCTGCTTTTCATAGAGTTATTAGCCATAAAGTCAGGTCGGGAACAAGACAGGAGTGTCCGTTTTCTCCAATGACCTTCGTGCTGGCCATAGAGTTATTAGCCATAACGTCAGGTCGGAAATAAGGCAGGAGTGTACATTTTCTCCGATGCCCTTCGTGCTGGCCATAGAGGTATTAGCCATAAAGTCAGGTCGGGAATAAGGCAGGATTGTTAGTTTTCTACGATGCCTTTCGTGCTGGCCATAGAGTTATTAGCCATAACGTCAGGTTTGTAATAAGGCAGGAGTGTCCGTTTTCTCCGATGCCCTTCGTGCTGGCCATAGAGTTATTAGCCATAACGTCAGGTCCGGAATAAGGCAGGAGTGTCCGTTTTCTCCGATGACCTTCGTGCTGGACATATAGTTATTAGGCATAAAGTCAGGTCGGGAATAAGGCAGGAGTGTCCGTTTTCTCCCATGCCCTTCGTGCTGGCCATAGAGTTATTAACCGTAAGGTCAGGTCGGGAATAAGGCAGGAGTGTCCGTTTTCTCCGATGACCTTCGTGCTGGCCATAGAGTTATTAGCCATAACGTCAAGTAATGTACATGATAGTTAAGTCCGATCCCTCTGTGTCCTTTGGCCCCAATTTTCCCCTCGACAATAAATATTGTTCTGTTCGTAAGGGTCGGGAATAAGGCAGGAGTGTCCGTTTTCTTCTATGCCCTTCGTGCTGGCCATAGAGTTATTAGCCATAAAGTCAGGTCGGGAATAGGGCAGGAGTGTCCGTTTTCTCCGATGCCCTTCGTGCTGGCCATAGAGTTATTAGCCACAAAGTCAGGTCGGGAATAAGGCAGGAGTGTCCGTTTTCTCCGATGCCTTTCGTGCTGGCCATAGAGGTATTAGCCATAAAGTCAGGTCGTGAATAAGGCAGTAGTGTCTGTTTTCTCCGATGACCATCGTGCTGGCCATAGAGTTATTAGCCATAAAGTCAGGTCGGGAATAGGGCAGGACTGTCCGTTTTCTCCGATGCCCTTCGTGCTGGCCATAGAGTTATTAGCCACAAAGTCAGGTCGGGAATAAGGCAGGAGTGTCCGTTTTCTCCGATGCCCTTCGTGCTGGAAATAGAGTTATTAGTCATAACGTCAGGTCGGGAATAAGTTAGGGGTGTTCGTTTAGTCCGATGCAATTCCTGCTTTTCATAGAGTTATTAGCCATAAAGTCAGGTCGGGAACAAGACAGGAGTGTCCGTTTTCTCCAATGCCCTTTGTGCTGTCCATAGAGTTATTAGCCATAACGTTAGGTCGGAAATAAGGCAGGAGTGTACATTTTCTCCGATGCCCTTCGTGCTGGCCATAGAGGTATTAGCCATAAAGTCAGGTCGGGAATAAGGCAGGATTGTTAGTTTTCTACGATGCTTTTCGTGCTGGCCATAGAGTTATTGGCCATAACGTCAGGTTGGGAATAAGGCATGTCCGTTTTCTCTGATGCCCTTCGTGCTGGCCATAGAGTTATTAGCCATAACGTCAGGTCGGGAATAAGGCAGGAGTGTCCGTGTTCTCCGATGACCTTCGTGCTGGACATATAGTTATTAGCCATAAAGTCAGGTCGGGAATTAGGCAGGAGTGTCCGTTTTTTCCGATGCCCTTCGTGCTGGCCATATCGTTATTAGCCATAAAGTCAGGTCGGGAATAAGGCAGGAGTGTCCGTTTTCTCCCATGCCCTTCGTGCTGGCCATAGAGTTATTAGCCGTAAGGTCAGGTCGGGAATAAGGCAGGAGTGTCCGTTTTCTCCGATGACCTTCGTGCTGGCCATAGAGTTATTAGCCATAACGTCAAGTAATGTACATAATAGTTAAGTCCGATCCCTCTGTGTCCTTTGGCCACAATTTTCCCCTCGACAATAAATATTGTTCTGTTCGTCAGGTCGGGAATAAGGCAGGAGTGTCCGTTTTCTCCGATGCCTTTCGTGCTGGCCATAGAGGTATTAGCCATAAAGTCAGGTCGGGAATAAGGTAGGAGTGTCCGTTTTCTCCGATGACCTTCGTGATGGCGATAGAGGTATTAGCCATAAAGACAGGTCGAGAATAAGAGAGGAGTAACCGTTTTCTCAGATGACCTTCGTGCTGGCCATAGAGTTATTAGCCATAACGTCAGGTCGGGAATGTGGCAGGAGTGTCAGTTTTCTCCGATGACCTTCGTGCTGGCCATAGAGTTATTAGCCATAACGTCAGGTCGGAAATAAGGCAGGAGTGTACATTTTCCCCGATGCCCTTCGTGCTGGCCATAGAGGTATCAGCCATAAAGTCAGGTCGGGAATAAGGTTGGATTGTTAGTTTTCTACGATGCCTTTCGTGCTGGCCATAGAGTTATTAGCCATAACGCCAGGTTTGGAATAAGGCAGGAGTGTCCGTTTTCTCCGATGCCCTTCGTGCTGGCCATAGAGTTATTAGCCATAACGTCTGGTCCGGAATAAGGCAGGAGTGTCCGTTTTCTCCGATGACCTTCGTGCTGGACATATAGTTATTAGCCATAAAGTCAGGTCGGGAATAAGGCAGGAGTGTCCGTTTTCTCCCATGCCCTTCGTGCTGGCCATAGAGTTATTAACCGTAAGGTCAGGTCGGTAATAAGGTATGAGTGTCCGTTTTCTCCGATGACCTTCGTGCTGGCCATAGAGTTATTAGCCATAACGTCAAGTAATGTACATGATAGTTAAGTCCGATCCCTCTGTGTCCTTTGGCCCCAATTTTCCCCTCGACAATAAATATTGTTCTGTTCGTAAGGGTTGGGAATAAGGCAGGAGTGTCCGTTTTCTCCGATGCCTTTCGTGCTGGCCATAGAGGTATTAGCCATAAAGTCAGGTCGGGAATAAGGCAGGAGTGTCCGTTTTCTCCGATGACCTTCGTGATGGCCATAGAGTTATTAGCCATAAAGACAGGTCGGGAATAAGGAAGGAGTAACCGTTTTCTCAGATGACCTTCGTGCTGGCAATAGAGTTATTAGCCATAACGTCAGGTCTGGAATGTGGCAGGAGTGTCAGTTTTCTCCGATGACCTTCGTGCTTGCCATAGAGTTATTAGCCATAAAGTCAGGTCGGGAATAAGTCAGTAGTGTCCGTTCTTTCCGATGACCTTCGTGCTGGCCATAAAGTTATTAGCCATAAAGTCAGTTCGGGAATAAGGCAGTAGTGTCCGTTTTCTCCGATGACCTTCGTGCTGGCCATAGAGTTATTAGCCATAACGTCAGGACGGGAATAAGGCAGGAGTGCCCGTTTTATCCGATGACCTTCGTGCTGGACATAGAGTTATTAGCCATAAAGTCAGGTCGGGAATAAGGCAGGAGTGTCCGTTTTCTCCTATGCCCTTCGTGCTGGCCATAGAGTTATTAGACGTAAGGTCAGGTCGGGAATAAGGCAGGAGTGTCCGTTTTCTACGATGACCTTCGTGCTGGCCATAGAGTTATTAGCCATAACGTCAAGTAATGTACATGATAGTTAAGTCCGATCCCTCTGTGTCCTTTGGCCCCAATTTTCCCCTCGACAATAAATATTGTTCTGTTCGTAAGGGTTGGGAATAAGGCAGGAGTGTCCGTTTTCTCCGATGCCTTTCGTGCTGGCCATAGAGGTATTAGCCATAAAGTCAGGTCGGGAATAAGGCAGGAGTGTCCGTTTTCTCCGATGACCTTCGTGATGGCCATAGAGTTATTAGCCATAAAGACAGGTCGGGAATAAGGAAGGAGTAACCGTTTTCTCAGATGACCTTCGTGCTGGCAATAGAGTTATTAGCCATAACGTCAGGTCTGGAATGTGGCAGGAGTGTCAGTTTTCTCCGATGACCTTCGTGCTTGCCATAGAGTTATTAGCCATAAAGTCAGGTCGGGAATAAGTCAGTAGTGTCCGTTCTTTCCGATGACCTTCGTGCTGGCCATAAAGTTATTAGCCATAAAGTCAGGTCGGGAATAAGGCAGTAGTGTCCGTTTTCTCCGATGACCTTCGTGCTGGCCATAGAGTTATTAGCCATAACGTCAGGACGGGAATAAGGCAGGAGTGCCCGTTTTATCCGATGACCTTCGTGCTGGACATAGAGTTATTAGCCATAAAGTCAGGTCGGGAATAAGGCAGGAGTGTCCGTTTTCTCCTATGCCCTTCGTGCTGGCCATAGAGTTATTAGACGTAAGGTCAGGTCGGGAATAAGGCAGGAGTGTCCGTTTTCTACGATGACCTTCGTGCTGGCCATAGAGTTATTAGCCATAACGTCAAGTAATGTACACGATAGTTAAGTCCGATCCCTCTGTGTCCTTTGGCCCCAATTTTCCCCCTCGACAATAAATATTGTTCTGTTCGTCAGGTCGGGAATAAGGCAGGAGTGTCCCTTTTCTCCGATGCCTTTCGTGCTGGCCATAGAGTTATTAGCCATAAAGTCAGGTCGGGAATAAGGCAGGAGTGTCCGTTTTCTCCGATGACCTTCGTGATGGCCGTAGAGTTATTAGCCATAACGTCAGCTCGGGAATGTGGCAGGAGTGTCCGTTTTCTCCGATGACCTTCGTGCTGGCCATAGAGTTATTAGCCATAAAGTCAGGTCGGGAATAAGGTAGTAGTGTCCGTTTTCTCCGATGACCTTCGTGCTGGCCATAGAGTTATTACCCATAAAGTCATGTCGGGAATAAGGCAGGAGTGTCCGTTTTCTCCTATGCCCTTCGTGCTGGCGATAGAGTTATTAGCCATAAAGTCAGGTCGGGAATAGGGCAGGAGTGTCTGTTTTCTCCGATGCCCTTCGTGCTGGCCATAGTGTTATTCGCCACAAAGTCAGGTCGGGAATAAAGCGGGAGTGTCCGTTTTCTCCGTTGTCCTTCGTGCTGGCCATAGAGTTATTAGCCATAACGTCAGGTCGGGAATAAGTTAGGAGTGTCCGTTTTCTCCGATGCAATTCCTGCTTTTCATAGAGTTATTAGCCATAAAGTCAGGTCGGGAACAAGACAGGAGTGTCCGTTTTCTCCAATGCCCTTTGTGCTGTCCATAGAGTTATTAGCCATAACGTTAGGTCGGAAATAAGGCAGGAGTGTACATTTTCTCCGATGCCCTTCGTGCTGGCCATAGAGGTATTAGCCATAAAGTCAGGTCGGGAATAAGGCAGGATTGTTAGTTTTCTACGATGCTTTTCGTGCTGGCCATAGAGTTATTGGCCATAACGTCAGGTTGGGAATAAGGCATGTCCGTTTTCTCTGATGCCCTTCGTGCTGGCCATAGAGTTATTAGCCATAACGTCAGGTCGGGAATAAGGCAGGAGTGTCCGTGTTCTCCGATGACCTTCGTGCTGGACATATAGTTATTAGCCATAAAGTCAGGTCGGGAATTAGGCAGGAGTGTCCGTTTTTTCCGATGCCCTTCGTGCTGGCCATATCGTTATTAGCCATAAAGTCAGGTCGGGAATAAGGCAGGAGTGTCCGTTTTCTCCCATGCCCTTCGTGCTGGCCATAGAGTTATTAGCCGTAAGGTCAGGTCGGGAATAAGGCAGGAGTGTCCGTTTTCTCCGATGACCTTCGTGCTGGCCATAGAGTTATTAGCCATAACGTCAAGTAATGTACATAATAGTTAAGTCCGATCCCTCTGTGTCCTTTGGCCACAATTTTCCCCTCGACAATAAATATTGTTCTGTTCGTCAGGTCGGGAATAAGGCAGGAGTGTCCGTTTTCTCCGATGCCTTTCGTGCTGGCCATAGAGGTATTAGCCATAAAGTCAGGTCGGGAATAAGGTAGGAGTGTCCGTTTTCTCCGATGACCTTCGTGATGGCGATAGAGGTATTAGCCATAAAGACAGGTCGAGAATAAGAGAGGAGTAACCGTTTTCTCAGATGACCTTCGTGCTGGCCATAGAGTTATTAGCCATAACGTCAGGTCGGGAATGTGGCAGGAGTGTCCGTTTTCTCCGATGACCTTCGTGCTGGCCATAGAGTTATTAGCCATAACGTCAGGTCGGAAATAAGGCAGGAGTGTACATTTTCCCCGATGCCCTTCGTGCTGGCCATAGAGGTATCAGCCATAAAGTCAGGTCGGGAATAAGGTTGGATTGTTAGTTTTCTACGATGCCTTTCGTGCTGGCCATAGAGTTATTAGCCATAACGCCAGGTTTGGAATAAGGCAGGAGTGTCCGTTTTCTCCGATGCCCTTCGTGCTGGCCATAGAGTTATTAGCCATAACGTCTGGTCCGGAATAAGGCAGGAGTGTCCGTTTTCTCCGATGACCTTCGTGCTGGACATATAGTTATTAGCCATAAAGTCAGGTCGGGAATAAGGCAGGAGTGTCCGTTTTCTCCCATGCCCTTCGTGCTGGCCATAGAGTTATTAACCGTAAGGTCAGGTCGGTAATAAGGTATGAGTGTCCGTTTTCTCCGATGACCTTCGTGCTGGCCATAGAGTTATTAGCCATAACGTCAAGTAATGTACATGATAGTTAAGTCCGATCCCTCTGTGTCCTTTGGCCCCAATTTTCCCCTCGACAATAAATATTGTTCTGTTCGTAAGGGTTGGGAATAAGGCAGGAGTGTCCGTTTTCTCCGATGCCTTTCGTGCTGGCCATAGAGGTATTAGCCATAAAGTCAGGTCGGGAATAAGGCAGGAGTGTCCGTTTTCTCCGATGACCTTCGTGATGGCCATAGAGTTATTAGCCATAAAGACAGGTCGGGAATAAGGAAGGAGTAACCGTTTTCTCAGATGACCTTCGTGCTGGCAATAGAGTTATTAGCCATAACGTCAGGTCTGGAATGTGGCAGGAGTGTCAGTTTTCTCCGATGACCTTCGTGCTTGCCATAGAGTTATTAGCCATAAAGTCAGGTCGGGAATAAGTCAGTAGTGTCCGTTCTTTCCGATGACCTTCGTGCTGGCCATAAAGTTATTAGCCATAAAGTCAGTTCGGGAATAAGGCAGTAGTGTCCGTTTTCTCCGATGACCTTCGTGCTGGCCATAGAGTTATTAGCCATAACGTCAGGACGGGAATAAGGCAGGAGTGCCCGTTTTATCCGATGACCTTCGTGCTGGACATAGAGTTATTAGCCATAAAGTCAGGTCGGGAATAAGGCAGGAGTGTCCGTTTTCTCCTATGCTCTTCGTGCTGGCCATAGAGTTATTAGACGTAAGGTCAGGTCGGGAATAAGGCAGGAGTGTCCGTTTTCTACGATGACCTTCGTGCTGGCCATAGAGTTATTAGCCATAACGTCAAGTAATGTACATGATAGTTAAGTCCGATCCCTCTGTGTCCTTTGGCCCCAATTTTCCCCTCGACAATAAATATTGTTCTGTTCGTAAGGGTTGGGAATAAGGCAGGAGTGTCCGTTTTCTCCGATGCCTTTCGTGCTGGCCATAGAGGTATTAGCCATAAAGTCAGGTCGGGAATAAGGCAGGAGTGTCCGTTTTCTCCGATGACCTTCGTGATGGCCATAGAGTTATTAGCCATAAAGACAGGTCGGGAATAAGGAAGGAGTAACCGTTTTCTCAGATGACCTTCGTGCTGGCAATAGAGTTATTAGCCATAACGTCAGGTCTGGAATGTGGCAGGAGTGTCAGTTTTCTCCGATGACCTTCGTGCTTGCCATAGAGTTATTAGCCATAAAGTCAGGTCGGGAATAAGTCAGTAGTGTCCGTTCTTTCCGATGACCTTCGTGCTGGCCATAAAGTTATTAGCCATAAAGTCAGGTCGGGAATAAGGCAGTAGTGTCCGTTTTCTCCGATGACCTTCGTGCTGGCCATAGAGTTATTAGCCATAACGTCAGGACGGGAATAAGGCAGGAGTGCCCGTTTTATCCGATGACCTTCGTGCTGGACATAGAGTTATTAGCCATAAAGTCAGGTCGGGAATAAGGCAGGAGTGTCCGTTTTCTCCTATGCCCTTCGTGCTGGCCATAGAGTTATTAGACGTAAGGTCAGGTCGGGAATAAGGCAGGAGTGTCCGTTTTCTACGATGACCTTCGTGCTGGCCATAGAGTTATTAGCCATAACGTCAAGTAATGTACACGATAGTTAAGTCCGATCCCTCTGTGTCCTTTGGCCCCAATTTTCCCCCTCGACAATAAATATTGTTCTGTTCGTCAGGTCGGGAATAAGGCAGGAGTGTCCCTTTTCTCCGATGCCTTTCGTGCTGGCCATAGAGTTATTAGCCATAAAGTCAGGTCGGGAATAAGGCAGGAGTGTCCGTTTTCTCCGATGACCTTCGTGATGGCCATAGAGTTATTAGCCATAACGTCAGCTCGGGAATGTGGCAGGAGTGTCCGTTTTCTCCGATGACCTTCGTGCTGGCCATAGAGTTATTAGCCATAAAGTCAGGTCGGGAATAAGGTAGTAGTGTCCGTTTTCTCCGATGACCTTCGTGCTGGCCATAGAGTTATTACCCATAAAGTCATGTCGGGAATAAGGCAGGAGTGTCCGTTTTCTCCTATGCCCTTCGTGCTGGCGATAGAGTTATTAGCCATAAAGTCAGGTCGGGAATAGGGCAGGAGTGTCTGTTTTCTCCGATGCCCTTCGTGCTGGCCATAGTGTTATTCGCCACAAAGTCAGGTCGGGAATAAAGCGGGAGTGTCCGTTTTCTCCGTTGTCCTTCGTGCTGGCCATAGAGTTATTAGCCATAACGTCAGGTCGGGAATAAGTTAGGAGTGTCCGTTTTCTCCGATGCAATTCCTGCTTTCCATGGAGTTATTAGCCATAAAGTCAGGTCGGGAACATGGCAGGAGTGTCCGTTTTCTCCGATGCCCTTCGTGCTGGCCATAGAGTTATTAGCCATAACGTCAGGTCGGAAATAAGGCAGGAGTGTACATTTTCTCCGATGCCCTTCGTGCTGGTCATAGAGGTATTAGCCATAAAGTCAGGTCGGGAATAATCCAGGATTGTTCTTTTTCTACGATTCCCTTCGTGCTGGACATAGAGTTATTAGCCATAACGTCAAGTAATGTACATGATAGTTAAGTCCGATCCCTCTGTGTCCTTTGGCCCCAATTTTCCCCCTCAACAATAAATATTGTTCTGTTCGTCAGGTCGGGAATAAGGCAGGAGTGTCCGTTTTCTCCGATGCCTTTCGTGCTGGCCATAGAGTTATTAGCCATAAAGTCAGGTCGGGAATAAGGCAGGAGTGTCCGTTTTCTCCAAAAAACTTCGTGATGGCCATAGAGTTATTAGCCATAACGTCAGCTCGGGAATGTGGCAGGAGTGTCCGTTTTTTCCGATGACCTTCGTGCTGGCCATAGAGTTATTAGCCATAAAGTCAGGTCGGGAATAAGGCAGTAGTGTCCGTTTTCTCCGATGACCTTCGTGCTGGCCATAGAGTTATTAGCCATAAAGTCATGTCGGGAATAAAGCAGGAGTGTCCGTTTTCTCCTATGCCCTTCGTGCTGGCCATAGAGTTATTAGCCATAAAGTCAGGTCGGGAATAGGACAGGAGTGTCCGTTTTCTCCGATGCCATTCCTGCTGGCCATAGAGTTATTAGCCACAAAGTCAGGTCGGGAATAAGGCAGGAGTGTCCGTTTTCTCCGATGCCCCTCGTGCTGGCCATAGAGTTATTAGCCATAACTTCAGGTCGGGAATAAGTTAAGAGTGTCCGTTTTGTCCGATGCAATTCCTGCTTTTCATAGAGTTATTAGCCATAAAGTCAGGTCGGGAACAAGACAGGAGTGTCCGTTTTCTCCAATGACCTTCGTGCTGGCCATAGAGTTATTAGCCATAACGTCAGGTCGGAAATAAGGCAGGAGTGTACATTTTCTCCGATGCCCTTCGTGCTGGCCATAGAGGTATTAGCCATAAAGTCAGGTCGGGAATAAGGCAGGATTGTTAGTTTTCTACGATGCCTTTCGTGCTGACCATAGAGTTATTAGCCATAACGTCAGGTTTGTAATAAGGCAGGAGTGTCCGTTTTCTCCGATGCCCTTCGTGCTGGCCATAGAGTTATTAGCCATAACGTCAGGTCCGGAATAAGGCAGGAGTGTCCGTTTTCTCCGATGACCTTCGTGCTGGACATATAGTTATTAGCCATAAAGTCAGGTCGGGAATAAGGCAGGAGTGTCCGTTTTCTCCCATGCCCTTCGTGCTGGCCATAGAGTTATTAACCGTAAGGTCAGGTCGGGAATAAGGCAGGAGTGTCCGTTTTCTCCGATGACCTTCGTGCTGGCCATAGAGTTATTAGCCATAACGTCAAGTAATGTACATGATAGTTAAGTCCGATCCCTCTGTGTCCTTTGGCCCCAATTTTCCCCTCGACAATAAATATTGTTCTGTTCGTAAGGGTCGGGAATAAGTCAGGAGTGTCCGTTTTCTTCTATGCCCTTCGTGCTGGCCATAGAGTTATTAGCCATAAAGTCAGGTCGGGAATAGGGCAGGAGTGTCCGTTTTCTCCGATGCCCTTCGTGCTGGCCATAGAGTTATTAGCCACAAAGTCAGGTCGGGAATAAGGCAGGAGTGTCCGTTTTCTCCGATGCCTTTCGTGCTGGCCATAGAGGTATTAGCCATAAAGTCAGGTCGTGAATAAGGCAGTAGTGTCTGTTTTCTCCGATGACCATCGTGCTGGCCATAGAGTTATTAGCCATAAAGTCAGGTCGGGAATAGGGCAGGACTGTCCGTTTTCTCCGATGCCCTTCGTGCTGGCCATAGAGTTATTAGCCACAAAGTCAGGTCGGGAATAAGGCAGGAGTGTCCGTTTTCTCCGATGCCCTTCGTGCTGGAAATAGAGTTATTAGTCATAACGTCAGGTCGGGAATAAGTTAGGGGTGTTCGTTTTGTCCGATGCAATTCCTGCTTTTCATAGAGTTATTAGCCATAAAGTCAGGTCGGGAACAAGACAGGAGTGTCCGTTTTCTCCAATGCCCTTTGTGCTGTCCATAGAGTTATTAGCCATAACGTTAGGTCGGAAATAAGGCAGGAGTGTACATTTTCTCCGATGCCCTTCGTGCTGGCCATAGAGGTATTAGCCATAAAGTCAGGTCGGGAATAAGGCAGGATTGTTAGTTTTCTACGATGCCTTTCGTGCTGGCCATAGAGTTATTGGCCATAACGTCAGGTTGGGAATAAGGCATGTCCGTTTTCTCTGATGCCCTTCGTGCTGGCCATAGAGTTATTAGCCATAACGTCAGGTCGGGAATAAGGCAGGAGTGTCCGTGTTCTCCGATGACCTTCGTGCTGGACATATAGTTATTAGCCATAAAGTCAGGTCGGGAATTAGGCAGGAGTGTCCGTTTTTTCCGATGCCCTTCGTGCTGGCCATATCGTTATTAGCCATAAAGTCAGGTCGGGAATAAGGCAGGAGTGTCCGTTTTCTCCCATGCCCTTCGTGCTGGCCATAGAGTTATTAGCCGTAAGGTCAGGTCGGGAATAAGGCAGGAGTGTCCGTTTTCTCCGATGACCTTCGTGCTGGCCATAGAGTTATTAGCCATAACGTCAAGTAATGTACATAATAGTTAAGTCCGATCCCTCTGTGTCCTTTGGCCCCAATTTTCCCCTCGACAATAAATATTGTTCTGTTCGTCAGGTCGGGAATAAGGCAGGAGTGTCCGTTTTCTCCGATGCCTTTCGTGCTGGCCATAGAGGTATTAGCCATAAAGTCAGGTCGGGAATAAGGTAGGAGTGTCCGTTTTCTCCGATGACCTTCGTGATGGCGATAGAGGTATTAGCCATAAAGACAGGTCGGGAATAAGGAAGGAGTAACCGTTTTCTCAGATGACCTTCGTGCTGGCCATAGAGTTATTAGCCATAACGTCAGGTCGGGAATGTGGCAGGAGTGTCAGTTTTCTCCGATGACCTTCGTGCTTGCCATAGAGTTATTAGCCATAATGTCAGGTCGGGAATAAGGCAGTAGTGTCCGTTTTCTCCGATGACCTTCGTGCTGGCCATAGAGTTATTAGCCATAAAGTCAGGTCGGGAATAAGGCAGTAGTGTCCGTTTTCTCCGATGACCTTCGTGCTGGCCATATAGTTATTAGGCATAACGTCAGGACGGGAATAAGGCAGGAGTGTCCGTTTTATCCGATGACCTTCGTGCTGGCCATAGAGTTATTAGCCATAAAGTCAGGTCGGGAATAAGTTAGGAGTGTCCGTTTTGTCCGATGCAATTCCTGTTTTTCATAGAGTTATTAGCCATAAAGTCAGGTCGGGAACAAACAGGAGTGTCCGTTTTATCCAATGCCCTTCGTGCTGGCCATAGAGTTATTAGCCATAACGTCAGATCGGTAATAAGGCAGGAGTGTACATTTTCTCCGATATCCTTCGAGCTGGCCATAGAGGTATTAGCCATAAAGTCAGGTCGGGAATAAGGCAGGATTGTTAGTTTTCTACGATGCCCTTCGTGCTGGCCATAGAGTTATTAGCCATAACGTCAGATCGGTAATAAGGCAGGAGTGTACATTTTCTCCGATATCCTTCGAGCTGGCCATAGAGGTATTAGCCATAAAGTCAGGTCGGGAATAAGGCAGGAGTGTCCGTGTTCTCCGATGACCTTCGTGATGGCCATAGAGTTAGTAGCCATAAAGACAGGTCGGGAATAAGGAAGGAGTAACCGATTTCTCCGATGACCTTCGTGCTGGCCATAGAGTTATTAGCCATAAAGTCAGATCGGGAATAAGGCACTAGTGTCCGTTTTTTCCGATGCCCTTCGTGCTGGCCATAGAGTTATTAGCCATAAAGTCATGTCGGGAATAAGGCAGGAGTGTCCGTTTTCTCCTATGCCCTTCGTGCTGGCCATAGAGTTATTAGCCATAAAGTCAGGTCGGGAATAGGGCAGGAGTGTCCGTTTTCTCCGATGCCCCTCGTGCTGGCCCTAGAGTTATTAGCTATAACGTCAGGTCGGTAATAAGTTAGGAGTGTCCGTTTTGTCCGATGCAATTCCTGCTTTTCATAGAGTTATTAGCCATAAAGTCAGGTCGGGAACAAGACAGGAGTGTCCGTTTTCTCCAATGCCCTTCGTGCTGGCCATAGAGTTATTAGCCATAACGTCAGGTCGGAAATAAGGCAGGAGTGTAATTTTCTCCGATGCCCTTCGTGCTGGCCATAGAGGTAATAGCCATAAAGTCAGGTCGGGAATAAGGCAGGATTGTTAGTTTTCTACGATGCCTTTCGTGCTGGCCATAGAGTTATTAGCCATAACGTCAGGTTTGGAATAAGGCAGGAGTGTCCGTTTTCTCCGATGCCTTTCGTGCTGGCCATAGAGTTATTAGCCATAACGTCAGGTCGGGAATAAGGCAGGAGTGTCCGTTTTCTCCGATGACCTTCGTGCTGGACACATAGTTATTAGCCATAAAGTTAGGTCGGGAATAAGGCAGGAGTGTCCGTTTTTTCCGATGCCCTTCGTGCTGGCCATAACGTTATTAGCCATAAAGTCAGGTCGGGAATAAGGCAGGAGTGTCCGTTTTCTCCCATGCCCTTCGTGCTGGCCATAGAGTTATTAGCCGTAAGGTCAGGTCGGGAATAAGGCAGGAGTGTCCGTTTTCTCCGATGACCTTCGTGCTGGCTATAGAGTTATTAGCCATAACGTCAAGTAATGTACATGATAGTTAAGTCCGATCCCTCTGTGTCCTTTGGCCCCAATTTTCCCCTCGACAATAAATATTGTTCTGTTCGTAAGGTCGGGAATAAGGCAGGAGTGTCCGTTTTCTCCGATGCCTTTCGTGCTGGCCATAGAGGTATTAGCCATAAAGTCAGGTCGGGAATAAGGCAGGAGTGTCCGTTTTCTCCGATGACCTTGGTGATGGCCATAGAGTTATTAGCCATAAAGACAGGTCGGGAATAAGGAGGAGTAACCGTTTTCTCAGATGACCTTCGTGATGGCCATAGAGTTATTAGCCATAAAGTCAGGTCGGGAATGTGGCAGGAGTGTCAGTTTTCTCCGATGACCTTTGTGCTTGCCATAGAGTTATTAGCCATAAAGTCAGGTCGGGAATAAGGCAGTAGTGTCCGTTCTCTCCGATGACCTTCGTGCTGGCCATACAGTTTTTAGCCATAAAGTCAGGTCGGGAATAAGGCAGGAGTGCCCGTTTTATCCGATGACCTTCGTGCTGGACATAGAGTTATTAGCCATAAAGTCAGGTCGGGAATAAGGCAGGAGTGTCCGTTTTCTCCTATGCCCTTCGTGCTGGCCATAAAGTTATTAGCCATAAAGTCAGGTCGGGAATAAGGCAGGAGTGTCCGTTTTCTCCCATGCCCTTCGTGCTGGCCATAGAGTTATTAGACGTAAGGTCAGGTCGGGAATAAGGCAGGAGTGTCCGTTTTATACGATGACCTTCGTGCTGGCCATAGAGTTATTAGCCATAACGTCAAGTAATGTACATGATAGTTAAGTCCGATCCCTCTGTGTCCTTTGGCCCCAATTTTTCCCCTCGACAATAAATATTGTTCTGTTCGTCAGGTCGGGAATAAGGCAGGAGTGTCGGTTTTCTCCGATGCCTTTCGTGTTGGCCATAGAGTTATTAGCCATAAAGTCAGGTCGGGAATAAGGCAGGAGTGTCCGTTTTCTCCGATGAACTTCGTGATGGCCATAGAGTTATTAGCCATAACGTCAGCTCGGGAATGTGGCAGGAGTGTCCGTTTTCTCCGATGACCTTCGTGCTGGCCATAGAGTTATTAGCCATAAAGTCAGGTCGGGAATAAGGCAGTAGTGTCCGTTTTCTCCGATGACCTTCGTGCTGGCCATAGAGTTATTAGCCATAAAGTCATGTCGGGAATAAGGCAGGAGTGTCCGTTTTCTCCTATGCCCTTCGTGCTGGCGATAGAGTTATTAGCCATAAAGTCAGGTCGGGAATAGGGCAGGAGTGTCTGTTTTCTCCGATGCCCTTCGTGCTGGCCATAGAGTTATTAGCCACAAAGTCAGGTCGGGAATAAGGCAGGAGTGTCCGTTTTCTCCGATGCCCTTCGTGCTGGCCATAGAGTTATTAGCCATAACGTCAGGTCGGGAATAAGTTAGGAGTGTCCGTTTTCTCCGATGCAATTCCTGCTTTCCATAGAGTTATTAGCCATAAAGTCAGGTCGGGAACAAGGCAGGAGTGTCCGTTTTCTCCGATGCCCTTCGTGCTGGCCATAGAGTTATTAGCCGTAACGTCAGTTCGGAAATAAGGCAGGAGTGCACATTTTCTCCGATGCCCTTCGTGCTGGTCATAGAGGTATTAGCCATAAAGTCAGGTCGGGAATAATCCAGGATTGTTCGTTTTCTCCGATGCCCTTCGTGCTGGCCATAGAGTTATTAGCCATAAAGTCAGGTCGGGAATAAGGCAGGAGTGTCCGTTTTCTCCGATGCCCTTCGTGCTGGCCATAGAGTTATTAGCCATAACGTCAGGTCGGGAATAAGGCAGTAGTGTCCGTTTTCTCCGATGACCTTCGTGCTGGCCATAGAGTTATTAGCCATAACGTCAGGACGGGAATAAGTCAGGAGTGTCCGTTTTATCCGATGACCTTCGTGCTGGCCATAGAGTTATTAGCCATAAAGTCAGGTCGGGAATAAGTTAGGAGTGTACGTTTTGTCCGATGCAATTCCTGCTTTTCATAGAGTTATTAGCCATAAAGTCAGGTCGGGAACAAACAGGAGTGTCCGTTTTCTCCAATGCCCTTCGTGCTGGCCATAGAGTTATTAGCCATAACGTCAGGTCGGAAATAAGGCAGGAGTGTACATTTTCTCCGATGCCCTTCGTGCTGGCCATAGAGGTATTAGCCATAAAGTCAGGTCGGGAATAAGGCAGGATTGTTAGTTTTCTACGATGCCCTTCGTGCTGGCCATAGAGTTATTAGCCATAAAGTCAGGTCGGGAATAATGCAGGAGTGTCCGTTTTCTCCGATGACCTTCGTGATGGCCATAGAGTTAGTAGCCATAAAGACAGGTCGGGAATAAGGAAGGAGTAACCGTTTTCTCAGATGACCTTCGTGCTGGCCATAGAGTTATTAGCCATAACGTCAGCTTGGGAATGTGGCAGGAGTGTCCGTTTTCTCCGATGACCTTCGTGCTGGCCATAGAGTTATTATCCATAAAGTCAGGTCGGGAATAAGGCAGTAGTGTCCGTTTTCTCCGATGACCTTCGTGCTGGCCATAGAGTTATTAGCCATAAAGTCATGTCGGGAATAAAGCAGGAGTGTCCGTTTTCTCCTATGCCCTTCGTGCTGGCCATAGAGTTATTAGCCATAAAGTCAGGTCGGGAATAGGACAGGAGTGTCCGTTTTCTCCGATGCCATTCCTGCTGGCCATAGAGTTATTAGCCACAAAGACAGGTCGGGTATAAGGCAGGAGTGTCCGTTTTCTCCGATGCCCCTCGTGCTGGCCATAGAGTTATTAGTCATAACGTCAGGTCGGGAATAAGTTAAGAGTGTCCGTTTTGTCCGATGCAATTCCTGCTTTTCATAGAGTTATTAGCCATAAAGTCAGGTCGGGAACAAGACAGGAGTGTCCGTTTTCTCCAATGACCTTCGTGCTGGCCATAGAGTTATTAGCCATAACGTCAGGTCGGAAATAAGGCAGGAGTGTACATTTTCTCCGATGCCCTTCGTGCTGGCCATAGAGGTATCAGCCATAAAGTCAGGTCGGGAATAAGGCAGGATTGTTAGTTTTCTACGATGCCTTTCGTGCTGGCCATAGAGTTATTAGCCATAACGTCAGGTTTGGAATAAGGCAGGAGTGTCCGTTTTCTCCGATGCCCTTCGTGCTGGCCATAGAGTTATTAGCCATAACGTCAGGTCCGGAATAAGGCAGGAGTGTCCGTTTTCTCCGATGACCTTCGTGCTGGACATATAGTTATTAGCCATAAAGTCAGGTCGGGAATAAGGCAGGAGTGTCCGTTTTTTCCGATGCCCTTCGTGCTGGCCATAACGTTATTAGCCATAAAGTCAGGTCGGGAATAAGGCAGGAGTGTCCGTTTTCTCCCATGCCCTTCGTGCTGGCCATAGAGTTATTAACCGTAAGGTCAGGTCGGGAATAAGGCAGGAGTGTCCGTTTTCTCCGATGACCTTCGTGCTGGCCATAGAGTTATTAGCCATAACGTCAAGTAATGTACATGATAGTTAAGTCCGATCCCTCTGTGTCCTTTGGCCCCAATTTTCCCCTCGACAATAAATATTGTTCTGTTCGTAAGGGTCGGGAATAAGGCAGGAGTGTCCGTTTTCTCCGATGCCTTTCGTGCTGGCCATAGAGGTATTAGCCATAAAGTCAGGTCGGGAATAAGGCAGGAGTGTCCGTTTTCTCCGATGACCTTCGTGATGGCCATAGAGTTATTAGCCATAAAGACAGGTCGGGAATAAGGAAGGAGTAACCGTTTTCTCAGATGACCTTCGTGCTGGCAATAGAGTTATTAGCCATAACGTCAGGTCGGGAATGTGGCAGGAGTGTCAGTTTTCTCCGATGACCTTCGTGCTTGCCATAGAGTTATTAGCCATAAAGTCAGGTCGGGAATAAGGCAGTAGTGTCCGTTCTCTCCGATGACCTTCGTGCTGGCCATAAAGTTATTAGCCATAAAGTCAGGTCGGGAATAAGGCAGTAGTGTCCGTTTTCTCCGATGACCTTCGTGCTGGCCATAGAGTTATTAGCCATAACGTCAGGACGGGAATAAGACAGGAGTCCCCGTTTTATCCGATGACCTTCGTGCTGGACATAGAGTTATTAGCCATAAAGTCAGGTCGGGAATAAGGCAGGAGTGTCCGTTTTCTCCTATGCTCTTCGTGCTGGCCATAAAGTTATTAGCCATAAAGTCAGGTCGGGAATAAGGCAGGAGTGTCCGTTTTCTCCCATGCCCTTCGTGCTGGCCATAGAGTTATTAGACGTAAGGTCAGGTCGGGAATAAGGCAGGAGTGTCCGTTTTCTACGATGACCTTCGTGCTGGCCATAGAGTTATTAGCCATAACGTCAAGTAATGTACACGATAGTTAAGTCCGATCCCTCTGTGTCCTTTGGCCCCAATTTTCCCCCTTGACAATAAATATTGTTCTGTTCGTCAGGTCGGGAATAAGGCAGGAGTGTCCCTTTTCTCCGATGCCTTTCGTGCTGGCCATAGAGTTATTAGCCATAAAGTCAGGTCGGGAATAAGGCAGGAGTGTCCGTTTTCTCCGATGATCTTTGTGATGGCCATAGAGTTATTAGCCATAACGTCAGCTCGGGAATGTGGCAGGAGTGTCCGTTTTCTCCGATGACCTTCGTGCTGGCCATAGAGTTATTAGCCATAAAGTCAGGTCGGGAATAAGGTAGTAGTGTCTGTTTTCTCCGATGACCTTCGTGCTGGCCATAGAGTTATTACCCATAAAGTCATGTCGGGAATAAAGCAGGAGTGTCCGTTTTCTCCTATGCCCTTCGTGCTGGCGATAGAGTTATTAGCCATAAAGTCAGGTCGGGAATAGGGCAGGAGTGTCTGTTTTCTCCGATGCCCTTCGTGCTGGCCATAGAGTTATTCGCCACAAAGTCAGGTCGGGAATAAAGCAGGAGTGTCCGTTTTCTCCGTTGTCCTTCGTGCTGGCCATAGAGTTATTAGCCATAACGTCAGGTCGGGAATAAGTTAGGAGTGTCCGTTTTCTCCGATGTAATTCCTGCTTTCCATAGAGTTATTAGCCATAAAGTCAGGTCGGGAACAAGGCAGGAGTGTCCGTTTTCTCCGATGCCCTTCGTGCTGGCCATAGAGTTATTAGCCATAACGTCAGGTCGGAAATAAGGCAGGAGTGTACATTTTCTCCGATGCCCTTCGTGCTGGTCATAGAGGTATTAGCCATAAAGTCAGGTCGGGAATAATCCAGGATTGTTCGTTTTCTACGATGCCCTTCGTGCTGGCCATAGAGTTATTAGCCATAACGTCAAGTAATGTACATGATAGTTAAGTCCGATCCCTCTGTGTCCTTTGGCCCCAATTTTCCCCCTCAACAATAAATATTGTTCTGTTCGTCAGGTCGGGAATAAGGCAGGAGTGTCCGTTTTCTGCGATGCCTTTCGTGCTGGCCATAGAGTTATTAGCCATAAAGTCAGGTCGGGAATAAGGCAGGAGTGTCCGTTTTCTCCGATGAACTTCGTGATGGCCATAGAGTTATTAGCCATAACGTCAGCTCGGGAATGTGGCAGGAGTGTCCGTTTTCTCCGATGACCTTCGTGCTGGCCATAGAGTTATTAGCCATAAAGTCAGGTCGGGAATAAGGCAGTAGTGTCCGTTTTCTCCGATGACCTTCGTGCTGGCCATAGAGTTATTAGCCATAAAGTCATGTCGGGAATAAAGCAGGAGTGTCCGTTTTCTCCTATGCCTTTCGTGCTGGCCATAGAGTTATTAGCCATAAAGTCAGGTCGGGAATAGGACAGGAGTCTCCGTTTTCTCCGATGCCATTCCTGCTGGCCATAGAGTTATTAGCCACAAAGTCAGGTCGGGAATAAGGCAGGAGTGTCCGTTTTCTCCGATGCCCCTCGTGCTGGCCATAGAGTTATTAGCCATAACGTCAGGTCGGGAATAAGTTAAGAGTGTCCGTTTTGTCCGATGCAATTCCTGCTTTTCATAGAGTTATTAGCCATAAAGTCAGGTCGGGAACAAGACAGGAGTGTCCGTTTTCTCCAATGACCTTCGTGCTGGCCATAGAGTTATTAGCCATAACGTCAGGTCGGAAATAAGGCAGGAGTGTACATTTTCTCCGATGCCCTTCGTGCTGGCCATAGAGGTATTAGCCATAAAGTCAGGTCGGGAATAAGGCAGGATTGTTAGTTTTCTACGATGCCTTTCGTGCTGGCCATAGAGTTATTAGCCATAACGTCAGGTTTGGAATAAGGCAGGAGTGTCCGTTTTCTCCGATGCACTTCGTGCTGGCCATATAGTTATTAGCCATAACGTCAGGTCCGGAATAAGGCAGGAGTGTCCGTTTTCTCCGATGACCTTCGTGCTGGACATATAGATATTAGCCATAAAGTCAGGTCGGGAATAAGGCAGGAGTGTCCGTTTTCTCCCATGCCCTTCGTGCTAGCCATAGAGTTATTAACCGTAAGGTCAGGTCGGGAATAAGGCAGGAGTGTCCGTTTTCTCCGATGACCTTCGTGCTGGCCATAGAGTTATTAGCCATAACGTCAAGTAATGTACATGATAGTTAAGTCCGATCCCTCTGTGTCCTTTGGCCCCAATTTTCCCCTCCACAATAAATATTGTTCTGTTCGTAAGGGTCGGGAATAAGGCAGGAGTGTCCGTTTTCTCCGATGCCTTTCGTGCTGGCCATAGAGGTATTAGCCATAAAGTCAGGTCGGGAATAAGGCAGGAGTGTCCGTTTTCTCCGATGACCTTCGTGATGGCCATAGAGTTATTAGCCATAAAGACAGGTCGGGAAGAAGGAAGGAGTAACCGTTTTCTCAGATGACCTTCGTGCTGGCTATAGAGTTATTAGCCATAACGTCAGGTCGGGAATGTGGCAGGAGTGTCAGTTTTCTCCGATGACCTTCGTGCTTGCCATAGAGTTACTAGCCATAAAGTCAGGTCGGGAATAAGGCAGTAGTGTCCGTTCTCTCCGATGACCTTCGTACTGGCCATAAAGTTATTAGCCATAAAGTCAGGTCGGGAATAAGGCAGTAGTGTCCGTTTTGTCCGATGACCTTCGTGCTGGCCATAGAGTTATTAGCCATAACGTCAGGACGGGAATAAGGCAGGAGTGCCCGTTTTATCCGATGACCTTCGTGCTGGACATAGAGTTATTAGCCATAAAGTCAGGTCGGGAATAAGGCAGGAGTGTCCGTTTTCTCCTATGCTCTTCGTGCTGGCCATAAAGTTATTAGCCATAAAGTCAGGTCGGGAATAAGGCAGGAGTGTCCGTTTTCTCCCATGCCGTTTCGTGCTGGCCATAGAGTTATTAGACGTAAGGTCAGGTCGGGAATAAGGCAGGATTGTCCGTTTTCTACGATGACCTTCGTGCTGGCCATAGAGTTATTAGCCATAACGTCAAGTAATGTACACGATAGTTAAGTCCGATCCCTCTGTGTCCTTTGGCCCCAATTTTCCCCCTCGACATAAATATTGTTCTGTTCGTCAGGTCTGGAATAAGGCAGGAGTGTCCCTTTTCTCCGATGCCTTTCGTGCTGGCCATAGAGTTATTAGCCATAAAGTCAGGTCGGGAATAAGGCAGGAGTGTCCGTTTTGTCCGATGACCTTCGTGATGGCCATAGAGTTATTAGACATAACGTCAGCTCGGGAATGTGGCAGGAGTGTCCGTTTTCTCCTATGACCTTCGTGCTGGCCATAGAGTTATTAGCCATAAAGTCAGGTCGGGAATAAGGCAGTAGTGTCCGTTTTCTCCGATGACCTTCGTGCTGGCCATAGAGTTATTACCCATAAAGTCATGTCGGGAATAAGGCAGGAGTGTCCGTTTTCTCCTATGCCCTTCGTGCTGGCGATAGAGGTATTAGCCATAAAGTCAGGTCGGGAATAGGGCAGGAGTGTCTGTTTTCTCCGATGCCCTTCGTGCTGGCCATAGAGTTATTCGCCACAAAGTCAGGTCGGAAATAAGGCAGGAGTGTCCGTTTTCTCCGATGTCCTTCGTGCTGGCCATAGAGTTATTAGCCATAACGTCAGGTCGGGAATAAGTTAGGAGTGTCCGTTTTCTCCGATGCAATTCCTGCTTTCCATAGAGTTTTTAGCCATAAAGTCAGGTCGGGAACAAGGCAGGAGTGTCCGTTTTCTCCGATGCCCTTCGTGCTTGCCATAGAGTTATTAGCCATAACGTCAGATCGGAAATAAGGCAGGAGTGTACATTTTGTCCGATGCTTGTTGTGCAGTGCTGTGCCTCCATGTTTCCAGATCTCTGGCGGTATTCCATCAATGCCTGCTGCTTTGCCACTCTTGAGCTGGTGGATGGCTGTGAGGGTCTCTTCAGCGGTGGGCGGTTCGTCCAATTCAACCTTTACTTGGAGTTGTGGGATTTGTAGGACGACTGCTTCTTGAACAGTGCGCTCAGCGCTGAAGAGGCTCTGAAAGTATTCCGACCAGCGGTTCAAGATGGAGGTATTTTCTGTGAGGAGTGCCTGGCCATTCGCGCTTCGCAGGGGACTTTGTACCAGGTGCCTGGGGCCATACACTGCTTTCAGTGCTTCGTAGAAGCCCCTGTAGTCACCATTGTCAGCACAAAGCTGGGTCCTCTGTGCAAGTCTGGTCCACCACTCATTCTGGAGATCTCTGAGCTTGCGCTGGAGACTGCTGCAGACGAGGCGGAAGGCAGACTTCTTCACAGGGCAGGAAGGCTGGGCTAGGTGGGCCTGATGGGCGGCTCTTTTTTTTCTAGGTGTTCCTGGATCTCTACATCGTTTTCGTCAAACCAGTCTTTGTTCTTCTTTCTGGCGAAACCCAAGACTTCTGCAGAGGATTTTGCAATAGCAGTTTTCAGTTGTTCCCAAAGTGTTTCAGGGGAGGAGTCTACTGGGTCCGCTGTGTCTTTGAGCCTGCGCTGTAAATGTGTCTGAAAGGCAGCTTTCACATCGTCACGCTGAAGGCTGGCTTTTTCTTTGGGGGCCCCCATTTCTTGGGTTTTGGCTTGAAGTGGAGCCTGAGTTTGCAGCGGACAAGGCGGTGGTCAGTGTGGCACTCTGCGCTGGGCATCACTCTGGTGAGGAGGACGTCACTGCGGTCCCTCTGACGCACTAGGACATAGTCGATAAGGTGCCAGTGTTTGGAGCGAGGATGCATCCAGGTGGATGCATCAATGTCTAGTACAATGTCGTTAATATAAATAAGAAAAAGGATAGGGCCCAACACTGACCCTTGCGGGACGCCCGCCTCTACGGGAAGATAATTAGATATACATCCTTTGATAACAACAGCTTGCTTGCGATTGCGCAGGTAGTCAGCCAGCCATTGTAGAAGCTTCCCACGTATTCCTATTACATCTATTTTTTTAAGCAGACCATGATGCCACAGTTTGTCAAAGGCTTTGGCTACATAAAAAAATACAGCTTGGGAATTTATGCCTCTATCCAATGACTTGCAAAAGTCATTATAAATACTAAGAAGTTGATAGACTGTTGAGTCCCCAGGTATAAAACCTGATTGGCTAACAGTTATTAGATCGTTCGAATAAAGATATTGGAATATATGGCGTTGGATGCATTTTTCTAGAATTTTACCAATGCAGCTGAGCAAGGATATAGGGCGATAATTACTACATCTGCTTTTGTCACCTTTTTTATAGACAGGAGTTACATGAGAAATTTTCCACACGGATGGAAATATACATTCGTCAAGCGACCGGTTAAAAAAAATGGTAAGAGCTTCTGAAATAAGCGTACTACTAGCTATCAAAATTTTATTATGTATAAGATCAGGTCCTACGGCCTTATTTGGCTCTAGATCGTTTATAACATTAAATACATCTGCAGGACTAAGATATATATGGGAGATTAATGTGGGTGCATATTGCATATCGGGTACTGGATCATTGTTATCTTCTACCGTAGATTGGCTTGTGAAGTAATTATTAAAAGCCGTTGCCTTCTCCTCGTTAGAGTAATAAATATTACCGCTTTCCTCGATAGGGGGTATATCCTCTACCATGAATCTCTTTTTTGACATAAACGATTTGACTAATTTCCACCAGTTCTTACTTCCGAAGTTTCTATTACAAGAGATACGATTGTCTAACTCTAACATGTACTCTTTCTGTCTTTTGCGTATTGCACCTGTGTAAGTATTACGAGCATGACGAAAGAGTTTCCAGTCAGCTTCTGAATTAGTAATTTTGGCCTTCCTATGGAGATTATCCTTATTTTTTTTAGTTTTAGCTAACCGCTCGTTGTACCATGGAGCATCTCGTTTGTTGGACTATTATAGTTTTGACTGGCATACATTTCTTGGCAGTATCTAGGAGTGCATCACCAAATGTCTTGGCAGCAATTTCAATAGACGGAATAGTTACTATGGCTATCCAGTCAATTCTAGCGAGTTCTCGAGCAAACGTTTCCCTGTCAAGCTTGGCATAATTAAATATTGTTCGTTTAAATCGTACATTTGGACACATATGGCCTTTAAGCTTAATAATAGGAACAGAATGATCACTACACATGGGAGGTAGAACATCAACACATGAGACTAATTCCCTGCTGGGAACTAAAATAAGGTCAATACACGTTGCGGTTGTAAATGTTATGCGGGTAGGAGAGGAAACTAATTGCATAAGGTGGTTCTTAACCAAGATATCAGTAATATATGGCGAGGGGTTCCGAAGTTTGTCAGAATTGAAATCTCCCAATATGATAAATTTATGCGGAGTAGAGATTACATTTTTAATTGACTGGTCAACAAGACGCCAGTAGTCGACAGAGGAATTAGGTGGGCGATAAAAAGAACCTACAAGGATAATTTGCTGGGTCAGTCTAGTTTCGACCCACACAGCCTCAAGCGATGGTACAGTAAGGTCAGGTCTAGGCTTACACACAAGATTATCTTTAACATAAATGGAAACGCCACCATACTGATCTGGTCTATCTCTTCGAACAGGGGGATGGAATCCATCAATACTTATACTATCACTATTTATATTATCCGAAAGCCAAGTTTCTGACATAGTAACAATATCATAGTCTTTGATTTCACATTTTAAAATGTCAAGTTTATGGCTAAGACTTCTCACATTAACGTTGATAATTGAGAGATCTTTTGTGGATAAAGTCTGGGATGGGCCAGGGTTGGGGTGTATGTCATTAGAAATAATAAGAAGTAATCTAATCACCTGAAGAATCATGACGATGCACGTGAAAGGGGCTATAAATAGGGAAGAAGCCTTGGCGTACTTTCCTTTACTGAAGAGCTTCATCTTGCAACTCAATAACTGATAATTTATTCGTGGGGAGGAAGAGGGACGTATATCATTAACTGAACGAGTTGCTTTAAGAAAGGCAATCATGAGGGCAAGCGCAAGTCCTGCGTTGCCGAAAATAATAAGAATAAGGAATGATTCGACGTTGTTAACGTTAATAAAGTAAAGTTTTTGTGTGGATAATCTGACTGCAATGGTATAAAATCCGCCGGCTCTGGTTCTATGGTTTTGCACACTATCGGGCATTAGGTTACTTCTTCACAACGGTAACAAAACTCTAATTGAACCAGAACGGGCGGCATGTCATAATGTAGCTTAACTTTGCTACGCATTTGGACCAGTAGAGAAAATAGTGAGAAAGAACGAGGCAAAAAGAAATCAATTAAGAGAAAAAGGAACAAAAATGCCATATAGATATAATGACAATGTGTATCTCCGCAGAAACTACTGAAATACGAAGTATTAAATTTTACAAATCGGTGAATAAAGTCAAATAAATAACCAGACGCCAACTACTGTGTGACAATATAACCATATATGGTGTGTGCACAAGAATGAACGAGAAAAAACAAAAACAAAGGTGTACACACTGAGCCTTGGAAGACAGAACTAACATGACCTGGGGCAAAACCCCTCAGCCATCAAACAAAAACAAAAGGTGTACACACTGCACCAGCCCGCGCGAGACGAATCAACCACGACCGACCCGGGACACAACCCCGAGCTGTCGCGGTCGACCGGACCCGCCCGGCCCGTGCGTTGCACCAGTCCAAAACCTTGACAGAGGGCCCACACGCGGCGTATAACGAAAACGAAAAACAATCGTAAGGGGATACCGCTAAATCTAATGAGCATAAATATACATCAATATACATCAGCCCCGTCAGCTCCGTGGGAGACAGGCCAAACATGAGTCAAACATGTCAAACATGTCAAATAGATATATAGATATAGATATAATGACAATGTGTATCTCCGCAGAAACTACTGAAATACGAAGTATTAAATTTTTACAAATCGGTGAATAAAGTCAAATAATTAACCAGACGCCAACTACTGTGTAACGGTATGACCATATATGGTGTGTGCACAAGAATGAACGAGAAAAAAAACAAAAACAAAGGTGTACACACTGAGCCTTGGAAGACAGAACAAACATGACCGCCCTGGGGCAAAACCCCTCAGCCATCATGGTCGATCGTTCTCCCAATGCCATAATGTAGCTCATTTGTAAGACCGTGGCTACTCAAAATAAAATTACGACAGAATCCGAACGCCGAAGACAAGTCAACCATGACGGCACTAGAAAGAACCCAGTGTCGACATGGTCGACCCCCCCTCCAGGTGAGACAGTATGCGACTAGCCCATGGGAAGCAGATCAAGCACGACCGCCAAAGACAATACAATACCCCTACGCTGTCTCAATCAGACCAACCTCCATGGTCTGTGTGTAACGAAAGGATCAGGATATAAAATAAAACCTTGACAGATCAGGACACAAAATAATAACAGCACGTGTGCCACTTCGCAGTGGGCCCTCGGGAGGTAGGTCACGTCAGCACAACCCCGAGCTGGCCCAATCGATCCGCCCCCGAGGGCCCACACGCGGCGCATAACGAAAACGAAAACAATCGTAAGCGGATAACGCTAAATCTAGTACGCATAAATATACATCAATATACATCAGCCCCGTCAGCTCCGTGGGAGACAGGCCAAACATGAGTCCCCGGAGTAAACACTCCCGAGCTTCCATGGTCGATCCAACTCCCACTGCCAATTAAGGTGCATGTCCAAAATAAAAAACATAAAGCAACACGTAGTCTGATCACGGACGACAGGCCGACCGTAGCGGCTACAGCAAACATCCTGGGGCCATCACGGTCGATCCGCCACCCACAGCCTGCTAGGGGCTTTATCACAAAGCACACCAAAACAAACACAAAACACAACCCAAGATTGCCAATTACCAATTTCAGATCGAGCACATGATTACCAACCACCAAAACAAGTACAGAATGATAAACCCAACATATATCACTGTAATCACACTGTAATCTAGTGTAGTTTAGTCCATGGGAGACAGATCAAACATGAAAACCCTGGGACCGCACCTCCGAGCCTTCCATGGTCGATCTATCTCACACAGCCTGCTTGGAGAGCATACTCAAACTAGAGTATGCTCAAACTAGAACACAGAGCGGCGACCACCGTGTACAGTGTGCATTCAGCCCGTGGGTGAGAATTCGAGCATGAAAGCCCCAGGGCCGCACCCCGGAGCCAATGGTCGAACCATCTCCCTTAGCTTGCTTGGAATGCATGGTCGAGTTAAAACAGCGGTGGTAACTGCGTGGTCGAACCATCTCCCTTAGCTTGCTTGGAATGCATGGTCGAGTTAAAACAGCGGTGGTAACTGCGTGGTCACAGTGTGCATTCAGCCCGAAGGGCGGGTAAAAAAAACACAAAAAAAACAACAACAACAACAACAAAACAAACAAGCAAGCGCTCCGGAGGACACCCCCGAGCTTCCACGGTCGATCCATCCCCTTCTGCCTATCTGCAGTGCCTGTCCAAAACATGACGGCAACCACAAAATAACGGTGGGAATGCTATCAAACGTGGATGCCTTAGGGTCAATCCCCCCCCCCCCCCAGGCTTCCATTTGGCCGTTCCGTCTCCCACAGCCTGCTAGTAATGTTTGTCCAAAACCATGCACAAAACCAGCGGTGCCATGTATAGCCTAATGGCAGCCCACACACATAACGAAAGTATCAGGGCCGTGTTCTGTGTCTGTAATCTCATGGTTAGTCAATAATAATAGTCGATATAATAGTTAATAATAGTTATAATAGTTATATTTTGCGTTAGTTGAGTTGGTTGTCGTGTTAAATTATATTTGTTGTGAATGTAGATCGAATGTAGATCAATGGAGCTTGTCAGTCTGAATGTGCTAACGTCAGTTAAACTTGTAACGGCTGCAACTGTCGAAGAGTAGTAAGCCTGGAGATATTGTCAGACTTTTTAACGAAGACAACACCATCGCGTACCCACGTGTCGTCGATGTGTCCCCCTCTTTTAAGGCCTCGTGCCTCCGCTGCCAGCTTAGCTCGCACCCTCGTCAGGTCGTCGTTGACAAAAATCTTGTTGGAATCTCGCTGCGTAGGCATGAGACCGGGCCAATTAGCATCGGGAAACAACTTGGCTCCATCCACCTTGCTGAGCGATCTACGCGAGCGCATAATTTCGTTTTTAGAACGGTAGCATGCAAACTTCACGATAATGGGTCGCGCTGAAGCGTCGCCTGGTGCAGGCTTCTTCCCAGCTCTATGGCTTCGGTCGATGTCAGTCAAATTCATTTTCACTCCCATAGACTCGGCCACCTTGAGCACAATCTCATCCGTGCTTTCACCGCTTCTCTCAGGTATGGAGGCGATACGAATGGCATTGCGTCGGCTATATTGCTCTAGCTCATCAACCTGGTCCCGCAGCTCCATTATCGCCCTGTCTCTCGCCTCCACTTTCCTTTTCAATTCTATCATCTCAAACCGCAAAGCGTTAGTCACCTGAACAGCCACCGCTTTAGAAATTAGGTCCAACACTTCCGGGTCATAAAAAACGGCCTTTATCTCATCCTTGAGAGTAGGTGCACTGGGGAACATTGTTCCTTCAACGTCAGCTACTGAAGAGCACGCTCCTTCAAGTAAGGTGCTCGAGAGGAAATCAGGGTTTATTATAGTAATCTCACTATCGTCAAGTGGAGCACAATAACTGCTCACATCATCTGCCACGAGGCTAGTATCCTGCGACACGTGAGGCCTTTTATCTTGACTGCTCTGGTTATCCGCAGGAGAAGAGGCTAGGCGTTTAACTGTTGACATCACTGACCCCTCAGGTAACCAGGGCACCAGTCCAGGTGACTAAACGCTAAATCGTTAGCTCACTAGGACAAGGAACGATTAGCATGCAACACGCTGGCTAAACATACTACATAGAAGAAAATCCAAGCTCCACGTGCAAAATTGACGTGTATCATGTACGAGTTTGCGTGTGTTGTTTGAACTGGCTCACAAATATAATGAAAATATGGTGTTGGAATAATTCAATAGTTCAAAAGCTGAATAATTGGATAGTTGACATTCAAAACTTATTCAAAACTTATACAACTTATGCCACCCCTATCAAAACCATGTAGAGCGGCGACTAACTTGCATCTGAGTCATTCTGCGGAGATATTGTAGCATGCTACTGTGACATTATCAAACGTACCGCCATCTTGAAATCCGCCAGCCTGACCCGACCGGTTGAATTGTCCAAAATAACACAACTTTAGAGGCACACCTGGAGTTGAAGTACACAGAACAATAAGTCCAAATCAAGAAAAACGTACTCCGAAGAAAGATGGACTGACAAATTAGTTCTGTCAGGGTAAAACCAAAACGTAAATTGCTCTGCAGAGGGATATGATCGTACCACCGCGCATGCGCACGAACTCCACTACATCAGTTCACCACATTCATGTCGCTACATCGGTTCACCACATTCATGTCACTACATCGGTTCACCACATTCATGTCGCTACATCGGTCCACCACATTCATGTCGCTACATCGGTTCACCACATTCATGTTGCTACATCGGTCCACCACATTCATGTCGCTACATCAGTTCACCACATTCATGTCGCTACATCAGTTCACCACATTCATGTCGCTACATCAGTTCACCACATGCATGTCGCTACATCCGTTCACCACATTCATGTCGCTACATCGGTTAACCACATTCATGTCGCTACATCCATTCACCACATTCATGTCGCTACATCGGTTCACCACATTCATGTCGCTACATCGGTTCACCACATTCATGTCGCTACATCGGTTCACCACATTCATGTCGCTACATCGGTTGACCACATTCATGTCGCTACATCGGTTCACTACATTCATGTCGCTACATCGATTCACCACATTCATGTCGCTACTTCGGTTCACCACATTCATGTCGCTACATCGGTTCACCACATTCATGTCGCTACTTCGGTTCACCACATTCATGTCGCTACATCATCCATGTCGCTACATCGGTTCACCACATTCATGTCGCTACATCGGTTCACCACATTCATGTCGCTACATCGGTTCACCACATTCATGTCGCTACATCGGTTCACCACATTCATGTCGCTACATCGGTTCACCACATTCATGTCGCTACATAGGTTCACCACATTCATGTCGCTACATCGGTTCACCACATTCATGTCGCTACATCGGTTCACCACATTCATGTCGCTACATCGGTTCACCACATTCATGTCGCTACATCAGTTCACCACATTCATGTCGCTACATCGGTTCACCACAGTCATGTCGCTACATCCGTTCACCACATTCATGTCGCTACATCAGTTCACCACATTCATGTCGCTACATCAGTTCACCACATTCATGTCGCTACATCAGTTCAAGTTGAAGCGCATAGTTGTTGGGGATGCTTTCAGACAGACAACATGGCGCGTTACTGTCCGCGGGGAGGGGGTGGGACTAAAAAGCGGCTCCAAGAGCAAACCTTGTTGGCTTAGGTGTGACAGCAAATGTATGTCAGTACAAATGAAGTCACCGATCATGCATGCATCCGCTCTTCATCCGTCGTGTGTGTATGCGTGCGTGCGTGCATTCATGTGCGTTTGTGTAAAGCAATTTGTCAGGGACTATAACATCCACAGACTTTAAACTCGACACAACTGTAGTTTACAACAACACCTTCACAAACACATTTCACCGTTCTTAAAAGGTCAAGGTCATATCATAGGTCAATGTTTTTGTAAAGATAAGTCATTTTTTTTTAACACACATCTCTCTCTCTCTCTCTCTCTCTCTCTCTCTCTCTCTCTCTCTCTCTCTCTCTCTCTCTCTCTCTCTCTCCCCCCCTCCCCCCCCCCCGCCCCCCCAAGCAACAAAAATTCCGCTTCAGGCGCAAGGTTTTGTTCTTTATTTTGTGTAGTCAGTGTTCTCACTGAGGCCAGGAATCGGTTGTTTGACTTAGGTTCAGTTTTTTTTTTGTTTCCATCAAGTTCGGAATGTAGTGTGTACACTTATTGCCAGTGGTAAGAGGCGAGGATGTGTAACTGAGCGGAATGTTTAGACAATAACCAGCCGGGTACTCAGTGACTGCACCCTGCCTAGTATTGTTTTTCCCCTTGCCAGGCCTCAGCTGTGGTGCCAGACTACGCTGATCACTGCAGAGAACTTTTGCTTGTGAGTTTTGTATTGTTGTAATAGTTAGATTTGTTTTCTCTCGTAGCGGTTTATGCGACAATATAATGTCTAAAGTGCTCTAAGTGTTGGTAATGGTTTTGTATAGTGTCTAAAGTGCTCTAAGTGTTGGTAATGGTTTTGTATAGTGTCTAAAGTGCTTTAAGTGTTGGTAATATTTTTGTATAGTGTCTAAAGTGCTCTAAGTGTTGGTAATGATTTTCGGAATTATCAAAGTGAACGTAGTGACCCAGAAAAGCAAAGTTCTAAATTATGGAAGAGCGCTTTACCATTTGGAAAACATAACAGTTTTGACGGGCAAGATTGTATAAAAGATTCGTTCGAGTCTTGACTATCAAGACTACACGTGCTTTCAAGAGCAGTGTTCATGGCCCGCCCTCCCTCATAACGGGAATCGCCATTTTTGGGGAGTCAGTCAGTCTCGGGACTTTGCCAGATTTGCCATTTGCTATGCTATGTTATAATTAAAAAGGGAAAGGACTTCCATCTCTCGCTGATTTCGCCCCGGGGTGGGGGGGGGGGGAGGGGGGGTGAGTTGGGACGGGGAGGGGGGAGGGAGGGAGACAGTTTCTGCTTGTCGCCGTTGCTCGCGCTTCTCTCACCCCATCCATCCACTATGTCGGACCGCGCCACAGAGTGCAGCGCCTCGAGAAGGATCAAGGCCTCCCCTACCGGTCTGTTCTGTTCCTACCCCATGCGAGTCCCAGTCCAAGGCCTCTACTACCGGTCTGTTTCTACTCCATGCGAGTCCCAGTCCAAGGCCTCTACTACCGCTCTGTTCCTACTCCATGCGTGTCCCAGTCCAAGGCCTCTACTACCGCTCTGTTCCTACTCCATGCGAGTCCCAGTCCAAGGAATCTACTACCGCTCTGTTCCTACCCCATGCGAGTCCCAGTCCAAGGCCTCCGCTTCATTTTGGTTTTGGTATTTTACGTTTTAGGTTTTTTTTCCTCCCCTTAACACAACCTTTTTTTCCGTCCTCTTAATGGTGCTTCGGTAGTCTAGATGTATTTGACTTGGGGGTGTTTATTTAGTATTTTCAAAGTTTCCGTGAGGGTGCTTTTGCCAGGATTCGGGGGGAGGGTTGATCAGACTCTGTAGCGTTATGGGGGATTGGAGGGTGTTCCTCACTTGCGATCTCGTGTCGTCAATTGTTGTGCAGTCCAGAAGGACGTGTTAGGATTTGCCATTTTTCTGTCGGCTTTCATTTATACCGGGCGCGGTCGTTTTTCCGAGGTTTCCTTGTACAAAGGCCGCCTAGGTCAATTTGTTTTAAACTTTACTTTGTAAAGAGCACTTCGGACTTTGCCATTTGTTTAGAGGATTCCTTTCACCAAAAGCCTTGGCGACTTTGTCTCTCTCTGGATAGATAGATACACAGCTAGTAGCACTACGCTACTGTAGTAACGCATGAATACTGTGTGACCAGAGATTGTTCTCAAACGGCCTCAAGCCACGCATTTGTTTTAATCTTGTCGCTTTACCATTACTAGTACTGCAATATAGTCGGTGACAAATCTGACTTTCCTTTCTCTTGTTTTATTGTAGTTAGTACTGAGTGCGAGTGACTGTACTTGTGTGTCAGTGTGAAGGCATCCTGACACGACGCAAACATCCGCAGGCACATCCACCGGTCACACAAACACAGCACACTGCCAGCTACACAACATTGTTTTATTGTAGTTAGTACTGAGTGCGAGTGACTGTGCTTGTGTGTCAGTGTGAAGGCATCGTGACACGACGCAAACATCCGGAGGCACATCCACCGGTCACACAAACACAGCGCCGCAATGATCGGGTGGATCCTGAGTTGTTACTGCCTGGACGTCCTTACCACAAAGGGACGCAACCAAATGTCTTTCCTTACTATAAGGGGGCTGAACCTACTGTCTTTGACGTGATTGTGATTTAGAAATACTCCTTGTGTTCCGCTGTCTGCCATGAGACATTGATTCTCATGAGCACCTCCAGCCCATAGATGTTTATAGAATCTTTGTCTTTCAGATAGGATGGGTGGATTAGCTGCGGTCCTTCATAATGATGGGAGACGGGGGAGGTGATGGGGCAGGGGGGGGGGGGGTGAGAGGACTGACAGGTCTTTGAGAGATTATGATTCGTGTTCGATATGCTTGGCCGCCCGCGAGAACAAAATGCTTGTGACGAATTTGATGTACCATTTTCCGACAAGAACTCGCGACATGCATGATATTTCAGGAACCATTGGACCTATGCAGTCCAAATTTTAGATAATACTATTATAGTGTATGAAAAAACGGTGCTCTCATCGCACACACGCAGGCTTCAGGATTTACCCGGTCTGGATGCTGAAGACAAAGTTACATTTGAAAGAGTAATTGCACCGGAAACACTTTCAGAAACACGGCATGTCCACTCCATGCCATCAAGGGGCGTTAATTTGTGTAAGCCTCTTGTGGATGGAGCGAACTGGCTGAACCGCTGTGAACACGTGACTTGCGTGCATTTGTTACATTCTTCTGATTTAAGGATGACGTCTGTTGCAGTGAACAATACATGCCCCGCGGGATGGTTCCGATGCAGCAGTGGACAATGTTTGGATCTCTTGAGGCGCTGTGATGGCGATAAAGACTGCTCGGACGGCTCGGATGAAATGGACTGTGGTAAGTACAGATACATGTTGAGACAGACGAACGGAGGGACTGAAAACCTGGCTGGCTTGCTGGCTGACTGGTTGACTGACTGACAGACGGACAAAATCCAGAACAAGAGGAAGACAAGCGTGTAAAATGTCAGAAAATATCCACAAATAATTCACAGTTAGGATGACGCGCGCCGCAATGATCGGGTGGATCCTGAGTTGTTACTGCCTGGACGTCCTTACCACAAAGGGACGCAACCAAATGTCTTTCCTTACTATAAGAGGGCTGAACCTACTGTTTTTGACTTGATTCTGATTTAGAAATACTCCTTGTGGCCGCTGTATGCCAAAAGACATTGATTCTCATGAGCACCTCCAGCGCATAGATGTTTATAGAATCTTTGTCTTTCATATAGGATGGGTGGATAAGCTGCGGTACTTCATAATGATGGGGGACGGGGGAAGTGGCGGGGGGAGGGGATTGACAGGTCTGTGAGAGATTATGGTTCGTGTTCGATATGCTTGGCTGCCCGCATGAACAAAATGCACGCGAAAATTTTGATTTACCACTGTCCGACAACTCGCGACACGCACGATATCTCAAAAACCATTGGAGCTATTCAGTGCAAACTGTAGATAATACAATTTTACCACATCACACATTGCCATCAATCATAATTGCGCCTCAACCTCAAGGTCAAGGTCACAGCTGTCATAGTTCACAAACCGCTGTACTGATTTGCTCTGCAATTTTAGGAAATGATGCCGTACCCTAATATTAGGTGTTATTAACAGAATGAATTCACTACCTATCGGGTCAAGTTCGCAGAGGCCATATTTGTGTGAGCCTTTGTGCCGGCAATACCTCATAAACCACGAGCCCGATTTCATTAACAAATTATTTGATTATATGTTAACTTAACCCCTCCACAGCGGGGGAACTCTCAACAGGATCCATCTGCAAGATACATAGATCCTCATGAGCCCCAGCGGTTACAGCGGCACATGAGGGTAATGGTTCTTGCTTACATAACTTTTAATCCATATATTTATTGGACGGCTGGGGTTGTTTGTGACTAAATTGTGAGAGATTTCAGAGCAATACACAGTGGTATGAAGAGGTTACGGCAGATATGTCAAACACCACATTCATGTCGCTACATCAGTTCACCACATTCATGTCGCTACATCAGTTCAACACATTCATGTTTCTACATCGGTTCACCACATTCATGTCGCTACATCGGTTCACCACATTCATGTCGCTACATCAGTTCACCACATTCATGTCGCTACATCAGTTCACCACATTCATGTCGCTACATCAGTTCACCACATTCATGTCGCTACATCAGTTCACCACATTCATGTCGCTACATCAGTTCACCACATTCATGTCGCTACATCAGTTCACCACATTCATGTCGCTACATCAGTTCACCACATTCATGTCGCTACATCAGTTCACCACATTCATGTCGCTACATCAGTTCACCACATTCATGTCGCTACATCAGTTCACCACATTCATGTCGCTACATCAGTTCATCACATTTATGTCGCTACATCAATTCACCACATTCAGGCCGGTACATCAGTTCACCACATTCAGGTCGTTACATCAGTTCACCACATTCATGTCCCTACATCAGTTCACCACATTCAAGTCACTACATCAGTTCACCACATTCACGTCGCTACATCAGTTCACCACATTCACGTCGCTACATCAGTTAAGCACTTTTATGTCGCTACATCAGTTCACCACATTCAGGTCGCTACATCAGTTCACCACATTTATGTCGCAACATCAGTTCACTACATTCATATCGCTACATCAGTTCACAACATTCCTTTCGCTACATCAGTTCACAACATCCATGTCGCTACATCAGTTCACCATTTTCATGTTCCTACATCAGTTGACCACATTCACGTCGCTACATCAGTTCACCACATTCATGTCGCTACATCAGTTCATCACATTCATGTCGCTACATCAGTTAACCACATTCATGTCGCTACATCAGTTCACCACATTCATGTCGCTACATCAGTTCCTCACATTCATGTCGCTACATCAGTTCCTCACATTCATGTCGCTACATCAGTTCCTCACATTCATGTCGCTACATCAGTTCACCACATTCATGTCGCTACATCAGTTCCTCACATTCATGTCGCTACATCAGTTCCACACTTTCATGTCGCTACATCAGTTCACCACATTCATGTCGCTACATCAGTTCCTCACATTCATGTTGCTACATCAGTTCCTCACATTCATGTCGCTACATCAGTTCACCACATTCATGTCGCTAGATCAGTTCACCACATTCACGTCGCTACATCAGTTCACCACATTCATGTCTTTACATCAGTTCACCACATTCACGTCACTACATCAGTTCACCACATTCATGTCGCTACATCAGTTCACTACATTCATGTCGCTACATCAGTTCATGACATTCATGTCGCTACATCAGTTCACCACATTCACGTCGCTACATCAGTTCACAACATTCCTTTCGCTACATCAGTTCACCACATTCAGGTCGCTACATCAGTTCAGCACATTCATGTCGCTACATCAGTTCAGCACATTCATGTCGCTACATCAGTTCACCACATTCATGTCTTTACATCAGTTCACCACATTCACATCACTACATCAGTTCACCACATTCACGTCGCTACATCAGTTTACCACATTCACCACATTCACGTCGCTACATCAGTTCACCAAATTCACGTCGCTACATCAGTTAACCACTTTTATGTCGCTACATCTGTTGACCACATGTCGCTACATCAGTTCACCACATTCATGTCTCTACATCAGTTCACCACATTCACGTCGCTACATCAGTTCACCACATTCACGTCGCTACATCAGTTCACCACTTTTATGTCGCTACATCAGTTCAACACATTCATGTCGCTACATCAGTTCAACACATTCATGTTTCTACATCGGTTCACCACATTCAAGTCGCTACATCGGTTCACCACATTCATGTCGCTACATCAGTTCACCACATTCATGTCGCTACATCAGTTCACCACATTCAGGTCGCTACATCAGTTCACCACATTCAGGTCGCTACATCAGTTCACCACATTCACGTCTCAGTTCACCACGTTTATGTCGCTACATCAGTTCACCACATTTATGTCGCTACATCAGTTCACCACATTCATGTCGCTACATCAGTTCACTACATTCATGTCGCTACATCAGTTCACCACATTCATGTCGCTACATCAGTTCATAACATTCATGTCGCTACATCAGTTCACCACATTCATGACGCTACATCAGTTCATATCATTCATGTCGCTACATCAGTTCATAACATTCATGTCGCTACATGAGTTCACCACATTCATGTCGCTACATCAGTTTACCACATTCATGTCGCTACATCAGTTCACCACATTTATGTCGCTACATCAGTTCACCACATTCATGTCGCTACATCAGTTCACTACATTCATGTCGCTACATCAGTTCATCACATTCATGTCGGTACATCAGTTCACCACATTCACATCGCTACATCAGTTGACCACATTCATGTCGCTACATCAGTTCACCACATTCATGTCGCTACATCAGTTCACCACATTCACGTCATTACATCAGTTCACCACATTCACGTCATTACATCAGTTCACCACATTCACGTCATTACATCAGTTTACCACATTCACGTCGCTACATCAGTTCACCACATTCAGGTCGCTACATCAGTTCACCACATTCATGTCGCTACATTCATGTCGCTACATCAGTTCACCACATTCATGTCTCTACATCAGTTCACCACATTCACGTCATTACATCAGTTCACCACATTCACGTCATTACATGAGTTCACCACATTCACGTCGCTACATCAGTTCACCACATTCATGTCGCTACATCAGTTCACGACATTTATGTCGCTACATCAGTTCACCACATTAACGTCGCTCCATCAGTTCACCACATTCATGTCGCTAGATCAGTTCACCACATTCACGTCGCTACATCAGTTCACCACATTCATGTTGCTACATCAGTTCACCATATTAATGTCGCTTCATCAGTTCATAACATTCATGTCGCTACATCAGTTCACCACATTCATGTCGCTACATCAGTTCCACACTTTCATGTCGCTACATCAGTTCACCACATTCATGTCGCTACATCAGTTCCTCACATTCATGTCGCTACATCAGTTCCTCACATTCATGTCGCTACATCAGTTCACCACATTCATGTCGCTACATCAGTTCACCACATTCATGTCGCTACATCAGTTCACCACATTCATGTCGCTACATCAGTTCACTACATTCATGTCGCTACATCAGTTGATCACATTCATGTCGCTACATCAGTTCACCACATTCAGGTCGGTACATCAGTCCACCACATTCAGGTCGCTACATCAGTTCACCACATTCATGTCGCTACATCAGTTCACCACATACATGTCGCTACATCAGTTCACCACATTCATATTGCTACATCAGTTCACCACATTCATGTCTCTACATCAGTTCACCACATTCACGTCACTACATCAGTTCACCACATTCACGTCGCTACATCAGTTCACCACATTCACGTCGCTACATCAGTTCACCACATTCACGTCGCTACATCAGTTAACCACTTTTATGTCGCTACATCTGTTGACCACATGTCGCTACATCAGTTCACCACATTCATGTCTCTACATCAGTTCACCACTTTTATGTCACTACATCAGTTCACCACATACACGTCGCTACATCAGTTCACCACATTCACGTCGGTAATGGTTTTGTATTGTGTCTAAAGTGATCTAAGTGTTGATAATGGTGTTGTATAGTGTCTAAAGTCCTCTAAGTGTTGGTAATGGTTTTGTATAGTGTCTAAGGTGCTCTAAGTGTTGGTAATGTTTTTGTATAGTGTCTAAAGTGCTCTAAGTGTTGGTAATGGTTTTGTATAGTGTCTAAAGTGCTCTAAGTGTTGGTGATCGTTTTGTATAGTGTCTAAAGTGCTCTAAGTGTTGGTAATGGTGTTGTATAGTGTTTAAAGTGCTCTAAGTGTTCGTAATGGTGTTGTATGGTGTCTAAAGTGCTCTAAGTGTTGGTAATGGTTTTGTATAGTGTCTAAAGTGCTCTAAGTGTTGGTAATGTTTTTTTTATATTGTCTGTGATGAAGCTCTATGCTCGGGCATAGTGCTCATTTAGTAGGATTAGTACGGTACGGTTTTTGTTAACGAGTAGGATTAGTACGGTACGGGTTTTGTTAACGGTTTGTTTGTGGTGGCATTCGACGCACGGGAAATCTGTAAGACATGGTTAGCACGGGATTTTTTTAGTGAGTTCTGTTTAGTGAGTTCTAGGCGGAAGCTGTGACTGTCAGAGGTCTAGTTTGGTTATTGCGGGCTGTCTTGTCGTATGGAACGGTTGTGTTCGAGTTACCTAGCCCGCATTCCCTGACTCTGAAGCCTAGATTTCAGGTATGTTTCTATAAACTTAGTATTGATAGTTGTTTAGTTAAAGACAGTATGCGTGGTAAGATTAATGTGGTTGTATAGCGGTGTTCCGGTTTGGTATAGTATGTTTAGAATTCGGTGAAGTAACCGGTGTTTTTGTATACAGTTGTTTACCGAGTTAGATGACTAAAGGAATATGAAGTGTGTATGTCTAAGCCGCTAGGAAGATAGTACGTGGTTGGTTAAGCATAGTCTTTTCCAGGGTATAGAGTAATGTATAGCAAGAGTGTCAGTTAGGCTATAGTCTGTTTCAAGATAGTGACTGATATATGGGGGTGATACGAAGATAGTTTATGAAGCACGCGTGTGTGTGTGAATGAACGTGTGAGTTATTTGTATCAGCCAGGTTACGTGACGTTTCTCATTGATCCAATATGTTGTGTGTTTAGCAAGTGTTACGTTGGGACTTTTGTTATCTATTTAGACTTCTTGTAACGAGAGTGCAAGACGGACGCCGAGACGTCGAGTCGCAGGAGTGGACCTACGTGAGGTCATCCCTCCAGCTCTTCTGAGTGATTCTGACTGGGACCAAGACACCCAAGTCCAAGCGAGAACTGAGTGTACCGTACGAGAACTAGGACGTCCGTGCCCAAAGAGACAGGACGGCAATACGCGTACGACGAAGGACTTTCACGCCTAGACGTGAGAAGGACCAACGTAACCAGGCAACAACATCAAACAGATTGGAGACATTGAGAGACTAAAACCTAGCCTGGCAAAGATACTGTGATTTGAGTGTGTGATAGAGAGCCGTGTATATATAGTTTGATAGTCTTTAAAGCGTTTTCTTTTCTTTTATAGTGTATAAAGGTTACTTTAGAAAGGGAGCCCGTGTGTTGTGTTTTACCGCATGAATGCGCCCGTCTGAGTCAGTGGCGGTGTATGCGTCTGTTGCGTGAGAGTCTGTGCGTACGACTGTGGGCAAGTCTGCGTGCGTTACATTGTCTAAAGTGCTCTAAGTGTTGGTAATGGTTTTTGTGTAGTGTCTAAAGTGCTCTAAGTGTTGATAATGGTGTTGTATAGTGTCTAAAGTGCTCTAAGTGTTGATAATGTTTTCCGGAACTATCACAGTGAATGTAGTGACCCATTAAAGAAACGTTCTAAATTATGGAAGAGCGCTTTACGATTTTGTAAAACATAACAGTTTTGGACGGGCAAGATTTTATAAAATATGTGTTCGTTTCTTGATTAGCAGGACTCCACGTGCTTTCAAGCGCAGTGTTCATGGCCCGCCCTCCCTCATAACGGGAATCGCCATTTTTGGGGAGTGAGTCTCGGGACTTTGCCAGATTTGCCATTTGCTATGATATGCTATAATTAATAAGGGAAAGAACTTCCAGCTCTCGATGATTCCATCGGGGGGGGGGGGGGGGGGAGGGGGAAGTGGGGACGGGGGGGGGGGGGGGGGAGACTGTTTCAGCTTGCCGCCGTTGCTCGCGCTTCTTTCAGCCCATGCATCCACTATGTCGGACCGCGCCATAGAGTGCAGCGCCTCGGGAAGGGTCAAGGCCTCCCCTACCGCTCTGTTCTGTTCCTACTCCATGCGAGTCCCAGTCCAAGGCCTCCACTACCTCTCTGTTCCTACCCCATGCGAGTCCCAGTCCAAGGCCTCCCCTACCGCTCTGTTCTGTTCCTACCCCATGCGAGTACCAGTCCAATGCCTCCCCTACTCTCTGTTCTGTTCCTACCCCATGCGAGTCCCAGTCCAAGGCCTCCACTTCATTTTGGTTTTGGTATTTTACGTTTTAGGGTTTTTCCTCCCCTTAACACAACCATTTTCCGTCCTCTTAATCATGTGTCGATAGTCTAGATGTATTCGACTTGGGGGTGTTTATTTAGTATTTTCAAAGTTTCCGTGAGGGTGCTTTTGCCAGGATTCGGGGGGAGGGGAGGCCAACTCCTTACGGAAAACACTGCTGTACTAAACAGATGGACTGAGTACTGCCGAGACTTGTATAACTACAAGGCTGAGCAAGACACCAGCATCCTCCAAAACAACCAGGCTGGGGCCAGGAAGGCCGAAGACCTGCCAGTGTTAGCTGAAGTGGTGGAAACAGCCGTACGCGGCCTGAAGGGAGGAAAGTCTCCAGGTGTAGACAACGTACCTGCTGAACTGTTGAAACATGGAGGAGGAGTAACAACGAGGGTACTCACTACACTCTGTCAAAAGATCTGGGAGCAAAAGAAATGGCCAGTAGAATGGACACAGTCTCTAGTGATCCCGCTCCCCAAGAAAGGAAACCTGAAACAGTGCCAGAACTACAGAACTATCATTTGATCGCGTCTGGCACGACGGACTCTGGCAAGTCATGAGATCATTCAACATAGAGGAGGGACTGATCCAAATGATAGAAGCGCTTTACAAGAATGCCTGCAGCGCGGTTCTACTTAACAATCAGTCAGGCGAGTTCTTCAGGACGACAATCGGTGTCCGTCAAGGATGCCTGCTCTCTCCTGTCCTTTTCAACATATTCCTGGAGAAGATCATGCAGGAAACCCTCCACGACCACCATACTTCAATCTCTATTGGTGGCAGATCCCTGTGCAATCTTCGATTCGCAGACGACATTGACCTCATGGCAGGCAGCAATAGTCAGCTTCAAAACCTGACAGACAAACTTTCAAGTAGCGCAGGGTCTTATGGCATGGAGATCAGTACGGATAAAAGCAAAGTGATGATCAACACCACAAGCGACAGCAGCAGCAACATTCATATGAACGGCCAGAAGCTAGAAGAGGTCAATAGCTTCAAGTACTTGGGAGCCACCCTGTCCAAAGACGGTAGTTGCATAGCAGAGACCCGTACCAGGATAGGTACAGTAACATCCGCAATGGCCAGGCTGGACAGGATATGGCGAAGTAACTCCATCAGCTTCACCATCAAGTACAGGCTTTACAAGTCCCTCGTAGTGTCTATTCTACTCTACGGCTGTGAGACTTGGACACTGCTTGCAGACTCAGAAAAGAAAATCCAGGCCTTTGAGAACAAGTGCCTGAGGAAGTTGCTCCGCATCTCGTACCGCGAGCACAAGACCAACGAATATGTACGGAGCATCGTCACTTCCCTGGTGGGCCCACATGAACCCCTTCTGGCAACCGTGAAACGGCGCAAGCTTGCTTGGTTTGGCCACGTGACCCGATACAACACCTTGTCCAAGACTATCCTCCAAGGCACTCTCGAAGGAAGTCGTCGGCGAGGTCGTCAGAGAAAGAGTTGGGTCGCAAACATAAAAGAATGGACCGAACTCGAGATGCCAGACCTGCTTGCCACCGCCCAAAATAGAACTCAGTGGAGAGCACTGTCTGTTGCTGCTGCCTTTCAGTCCCCCCAACGCCCAGTTAGGGCAAGGGACTGATGATGATGATGATGATGAAAACATAACAGTTTTGGACGGGCAGGATTTTATAAAAGATGTGTTCGTGTCTTGACTAGCAAGACTCCACGTGCTTTCAAGCGCAGTGTTCATGGCCCGCCCTCCCTTATAACGGGAATCGCCATTTTGGGGGAGTCAGTCTGGGGCCAGATTTGTCATTTGCTATGCTATGTTATAATTAAAAAGGGAAAGGACTTCCATCTCTCGCTGATTTCGTCCGGTGGGGGGGGGGGGGGGGATAAGGAGGGGGGGCGGTGAGTGGGGACGGTTGGGGGGGGGGGGGGGGGAGACAGTTTCTGCTTGTCGCCGTTGCTCGCGCTTCTCTCACCCCATCCATCCACTATGTCGGACCGCGCCACAGAGTGCAGCGCCTCGGGAAGGGTCAAGGCCTCCCCTACCGGTCTGTTCTGTTCCTACTCCATGCGAGTCCCAGTCCAAGGCCTCCACTACCGCTCTGTTCTGTTCCTACGCCATGCGAGTCCCAGTCCAAGGCCTCCACTACCGCTCTGTTCTATTCTTACTCCATGCGAGTCTCTGTCCAAGGACCTCCCCTACCGCTCTGTTCTATTCCTACTCCATGCGAGTCCCAGTCCAAGGCCTCTACTTCCGCTCTATTCTGTTCCTACCCCATTCGAGTCCCAGTCCAAGGCCTCCACTACCTCTCTGTTCCTACCCAATGCGAGTCCTAGTCCAAGGCCTCCCCTACCGCTCTGTTTTGTTCCTACCCCATGCGAGTCCCAGTCCATGGCCTCCACTACCGCTCAGTCCCTACCCCATGCGCATCCCAGTCCAAGGCATTAGCTTCATTTTGGTTTTGGTATTTTACGTGTTAGGTTTTTTCCTCCCCTTAACACAACCTTTTCCCGTCCTCTTAATGGTGTGTCGGTAGTCTAGATGTATTTGACTTGGGGGTGTTTATTTAGTATATTCAAAGTTTCCGTGAGGGTGCTATGCCAGGATTCGGGGGGAGGGTTGATCAGACTGTGTAGCGTTATGGGGGATTGGAGGGTGTTCCTCACTTGCGATCTCGTTTCGTCAGTTGTTGTGCAGTCCAGGAGGATGTGTTCGGATTTGCCATTTTTCTGGTGGCTTTCCTTTATAACGGGCGCCGCCGTTTTTCTGAGGTTTCACTGTACAAAGGCTGCCTAGGTCAATTTGTTTTAAACTTTACTTTGTAATGAGCACTTCGGACCTTGCCATTTGTTTAGAGGATTCCTTTCAGCAAAAGCCTTGGCGACTTTGCCACTTTCTGGATAGATAGATACATAGCTAGTAGCACTACGCTACTGTAGTAACGCCTGAATACTGTGTGACCAGCAGACAATAGATTGTTCTCAAACGGCCTCAAGCCACGCATTTGTTTTAATCTTGTCGCTTTTCCATTACTAGTACTGCAATATAATCGGTGACAAATCTGACTTTCCTTTCTCGTGTTTCATTGCAGTTAGTACTCAGTGCGAGTGACTGTGCTTGTGTGTCAGTGTGAAGACATCCTGACACGACGGAAACATCCACAGACACATCCACCGGTCACACAAGCACATCACACTGTCAGCGACACTTCAGAATTTGGTGTCAGAAGCTGGGTGAAGCGACACTACACTACATTTTGGAGTTTGGACAGGCGTTTATTTAGAGAGGGCAGTCAAAGCCTGTACTTGCTTTTTGTGAAGAAATCGTGAAATGGCAATTACTGGGCGCTGCCTGTGGACGTTGTGCGTGCTGCTATTTGTTATGACTACAACTGAGGAACATGAACTTGGCGGACAGTTTCGGTCAAAACCAATAAGATACCACGAGAAACGCTGACCGCCATGAGCACGCACGTGTTGGAGAAAGAGAGCGGTCAGACAGATGATAGTAATGGGAACGGTGTCATGCACAATGCACGTGACATGAGCACACACGTGTTGGAGAAAGAGAGCGGTCAGACAGATGATAGTAATGGGAACGGTGCCATGCACAATGAACGTGACTAGAGTAATGGGAACGGTACCATGCACAATGCACGTGACTAGAGTAATGGGAACGGTGCCATGCACAATGCACGTGACTAGAGTAATGGGAACGGTGTCATGCACAATGCACGTGACTAGAGTAATGGGAACGGTGCCATGCACAATGCACGTGACTAGAGTAATGGGAACGGTGTCATGCACAATGCACGTGACAAGAGTAATGGGAACGGTGCCATGCACAATGCACGTGACAAGAGTAATGGGAACGGTGCCATGCACAATACACGTGACTAGAGTAATGGGAACGGTGTCATGCACAATGCACGTGACTAGAGTAATGGGAACGGTGCCATGCACAATGCACGTGACTAGAGTAATGGGAACGGCGTCATGCACAATGCACGTGACAAGAGTAATGGGAACGGCGTCATGCACAATGCACGTGACTAGAGTAATGGGAACGGTGTCATGCACAATGCGCGTGACAAGAGGAGGCTCTGAACGCTGAAGACAAAGTTACATTTGAAAGAGTAATTGCACCGGAAACACTTTCAGAAACCCGGCATGTCCACTCCATGCCATCAAGGGGCGTTAATTCGTGTAAGCCTCTTACGGATGGAGCGAACTGGCTGAACCGCTGTGAACACGTGACTTGCGTGCATTTGTTACATTCTTCTGATTTAAGGATGACGTCTGTTGCAGTGAACAATACATGCCCCGCGGGAGGGTTCCGATGCAGCAGTGGACGATGTTTGTATCTGTGGGATCGCTGTGATGGCCATAAAGACTGCTCGGACGGCTCGGATGAACTGGACTGTGGTAAGTACAGATACATGTTGAGACAGACGAACGGACGGACCGACAACCTGGCTGGCTTGCTGGCTGATTGGTTGACTGACTGACAGACGGACAAAATACAGAACAAGAAGAAGACAAGCGTGTAAAATGTCAGAAAATAACCACAAATAATTCACAGTTAGGAGGACGCGCGCCGCAATGATCGGGTGGATCCTGAGTTGATACTGCGTGGACGTCCTTACCACAAAAGGACGCAACTAAATGTCTTTTCTTACTATAAGGGGCTGAACCTACTATCTTTGACCTGATTCCGATTTAGGAATCCCTGTCTGCCAAAAGTCATTGATATTCATGAGCACCTCCAGCCCATAGATGTTTATAGAATCTTTGTCTTTCAGATAGGATGGATGGATAATCTGCGGTCCTTCATAATGATGGTGGACGGGGGAGGTGGTGGGGGGAGGGGGAAGGGGATTGACAGGTCTGTGAGAGATTATACCTCGTGTTCGATATGCTTGGCTGCCCGCATAAACAAAATGCACGCGAAAAAATTGATTTACCACTGTCCGACAACTCACGACACGCACGATATCTCAAAAACCATTGGAGCTATTCAGTGCAAACTGTAGACAATAGAATGTCACCACATCACACATTGCCATCAATCATCATTGCGCCTCAACCTCAAGGTCAAGGTCACAGCTGTCATAGTTCACAAACCGCTGTACTGATTTGCTCTGAAATTTTAGGAAATGATGCCGTACCCTAATATTAGGTGTTATTAACAGAATGAATTCACTACTTATGAGTTGAAGTTCGCAGAGGCCATATTTGTGTGTGCCTTTGTGCCAGCAATACCTCATAAACCACGAGCCCGATTTCATTAACACTTTATTTGATGATATTTTGCCTTAACCCCTCCACAGCGGGGAAACTCAACAGGATCCATCTGCAAGAGACATAGATCCTCATGAGCCCCCGCGGTTACAGTGGCACGTGTGGGTAATGGTTCTTGCTTACATAACTTTTGATTCATACATTTATGTGACGGCTGGGGTTGTTTGGGACAAAATTCTGAGAGATTTCAGAGCAATACACAGTGGAATGAAGAGGTTAAGGAAGATATGTCAAACACCACATTCATGTGGCTACATCAGTTCACCACATTCATGTGGCTACATCAGTTCACCACATTCATGTGGCTACATCAGTTCACCACATTCATGTGGCTACATCAGTTCACCACATTCATGTCGCTACATCAGTTCACCACATTCATGTCGCTACATCAGTTCACCACATTCATGTCGCTACATCAGTTCACCACATTCATGTCGCTACATCAGTTCACCACATTCATGTCGCTAAATCAGTTCACCACATTCATGTCGCTACATCAGTTCACCACATTCATGTCGCTACATCAGTTCACCACATTCACATCAGTTCACCACATTCATGTCACTACATCAGTTCACCACATTCATGTCGCTACATCAGTTCACCACATTCATGTCGCTACATCAGTTCACCACATTCATGTCGCTACATCAGTTCACCACATTCATGTCGCTACATCAGTTCACCACATTCATGTCGCTACATCAGTTCACCACATTCATGTCGCTGCATCAGTTCACCACATTCATGTCGCTACATCAGTTCACCACATTCATGTCGCTACGTCAGTTCACCACATTCATGTCACTACATCAGTTCACCACATTCATGTCGCTACATCAGTTCACCACATTCATGTCGCTACATCAGTTCACCACATTCGTGTCGCTACATCAGTTCACCACATTCATGTCGCTACATCAGTTCACCACATTCATGTCGCTATATCAGTTCACCACATTCATGTCGCTACATCAGTTCACCACATTCATGTCGCTACATCAGTTCACCATATTCATGTCGCTACATCAGTTCACCACATTCATGTCGCTACATCAGTTCACCACATTCATGTCGCTACATCAGTTCACCACATTCATGTCGCTACGTCAGTTCACCACATTCATGTCGCTACATCAGTTCACCACATTCATGTCGCTACATTAGTTCAAGACGAAGCGCATAGTTGTTGGGGATTCTTTCAGACAGACAACACGCCGCGTTACTGTCCGCGGGGAGGGGGTGGGGCTAAAAAGCGGCTCCAAGAGCAAACCTTGTTGGCTTAGGTGTGACAGCAAATGTATGTTTGTACAAATGAAGTCACCGATCATCCATGTATCTATTATGTATAAATAATTCACATAACATCTCTGTGTCATTGCATTTTGATATCTCGAAATCAGAATTTTTTAAGCTCCATTTTATATGATTAATTTAGCTAAATGTGTCTGTCCCACATATTTTAGTCCTTGCCGTTATCAGCAGCTAAACGTTAGCAACACTGTCCGAAATTTTAGCTGAAAGACAACGCAATTCTCTTAGGATACACGCATGTTTGACTTCACACTATCGAGGCATCAGCTGCGTGGTTTGTTGAATGTGCACAGAATTAGGTTCATTCAAATCCTGTGAGTTGACGTAAGTTTGTTTCATGTTTACTACCTGTTGCCTGCTTGTATTATATGTTAATATCAACATTTATTTTTCCTTGTACTGTTGCTGAGTTAGGCAGTTCGTCACCAACGGCATTCATTCTCTAATAACAGTTCTAACTCAGACTCAGAAAAACCTAATCATTTTGATTCGATGGAATGTGAGCTCGCGCTCTTCTCGGTTTCTGTCCAGTTTTTCCAGCAGAACGGCCGTTTGTTTATAATTGCTGTCATCGCGTCTAATACAATGGCGGAAGGCAGTCACTGAATCAGCTCGCGCAGCTTCTTGTATGTAAGAACCAGCATAATGATAGAGGCAGGCAAGAGTCAGGATTCTCATTCGCTTTCGTATCTGCGGGCGTCATGAGGATCTATGTTTATTCCAGACAGGAGGTGTTTATCATTGAGTGTATCTAATTCAGTGTGATAGTGGTCCTTTCTACAGATGAGATGAGAAAAGGCATAGATCAAATGTCCGCCACGCAAGTTACAGGACCGTGACCCATGAGAATCTGTGCCTAAGTTTTGCTTTTTCAGTTCACACAATTTTAATTTCCAGGCTGAGTGGGGGAAAGGGAGCGAGATGTTTTGCCGTTTCTTTTCTTTTTTAGTAAGCGTACATCAATGGCCATATAAATGAACACACTTTTCCCCCCTCGTTTGTTCTGGTACAGAGAGAGTCGGGTTCACTACGGAATATACTTGTATCTGCTGAGGCACATATACGGGCAGAAATTTAAAAGCCAGGTTACAAATAAAAATTTAAATATATACTAAAATGGTCTTGGATAGGGCTATTATTTGGTTGAGGGCTGGAGACAGTACAAGGCTTTAGCCTGCCTTGAAGGCCGCTTTCATCGGAACTGCCGTCAGATGGTATGGCAGAAGGGTCTCTGTTCCATCTGATGTGCACAGAGACAAATGAACCTATCAAGAAACATTCATTCCACCGTTACCGCATACTTTCACGAGGATAATATATTCTTGTTTTTACATCAGACGGATGGCATTCACTGCCTAGCAATGTTCGCCCATAACCAAAGACAAAACTCCCCAAGAGGCATAGATCTTCACGAGTTCCGCGCAGAGTGCAGGGGCTTGTGAGAAGCTAAATGTACTGTATGTATCTTGGTGGCTAGTGTTGCCTCTATGCTGCTATGTTTACGCAGCCGGGATAAAATCGCGACCATCGAGCCCAAAACAAAACACCCATGGCTGTCAACACGTGTGATTCGACGACCGTCCCGGCACTGTGGCGTAGAATAGCCGTAGAATAGCGCTATGCTCATGCTCCCTTTATGTTCACGGCAGTGCAAACTCGAGTTTGGAGACTAACTGATAATGCGATTTCCATTTTTAAACTCCAGTCACTCTCATGCCCCCCCCCCCTCCCTCCCCTTTCCCCGACCTCAATCTCTCCTTACCTTCAGTGCGCCCCTGTTCTGACATCATCGCCCCTCTTGGCCAATTAATGGCTGGCCAGAGTTCCGGACCAGAACTTGGGTGAGGTTTTGTCAGAACATCGCGCACGGCCACACGATCTATCACACCTCAGTCTCACGCTCAACTCCACACTACTTCCTCACGCTTATACGCTGAACACGCGGCGGCAACACTTTTCTGTCAGTTGGGCAAAAATAACGGAGGCGTTTTATTCCCGTGACTCTCACTTGTCAAACATGTAAGACAACATCTAACCCAACCAGTAGGTTTACTGGTTGTTTCCTGCCCAAACCTAATGGGAAAACGCCAGTTTTTTCACCCAATTGAGAGAAAAGTTGAGTGTTCAAGGTGTCGGTATTTTCTGAATAAGTACACTTCTGTAGAAATCTTGAATATTTTGAGGTATTTGGTCCAAGTATGATAGGTATGCAGTGCTTTTCCAGTCCCCCAAACACTTCACCACCTCGCCAGGCACTCCACAAGACAGGGCCCAGGTAGCCCCGCCACGCCGCAAGCTGTGACTTGTAGAAACCCCTTCAGCAGCAGAGGTCAGTTCTCGCAACCGTTTGTTGAACTCTGATCCCCGAATGGGGAAGGCCGGTGCCTTAGGCGGCGCTGGGCCTAGCGCTCTAAACATACTGATCACTGCCGTCACGGGGCACAGAGGGTGACGCAACATGACCGGTAACGCGATCACTAGAGTTTTTTCGCATTTCTGAATTGTCTTACTCCACCTAACCAGTATCTTGACACTACTGTTGTCATTCACAACAAAGCAGTCTTTAGTGAGTTGTTTCCCAGGATCGAAACCTGCACCCTCTTGGAAAAGATTGGATCGCCGAAGCAGTCCGAAGAACATAACCACAATCGCTGCCCAGAAGACACAGTCCTTAGAGCTGCACAAATCAAGTTTTTGTTTAATCTGAAGAAGTTGCGGGCTCATCGGCGTCTTGCGGTTAGGAGGGCAGCCTTTTATTCGCTCAATTCCCCGCAATGTGCTTTTCACCATCCACGAATCCTGGTATGGGTGCGGTTCCCCGCATTCTAAATGCAAAAGGCGAACAATGTTGAGGTATTGTGCCACGGACCTGGGCTGAAGTGTCATGGCCAAAAAGGCCCCGTACTGCGCCACTGTTCTCTCACACACCGGTACCGGCTGGATGTTCATTTGGTCACAAAATCTGAGATAAGAGCGCAAGTGAGTCTGATAAGTTTTCTTGGTGTTGTCGGCAAAAACACTGGCACGATATCCCGCCACCTCCTGTAGCTGGTGTCTGAGCCTAGACCCGGCACCTAGACAGCACAAAAGCAAGAGCTGACTGTGACATGTGATTCAGAAGGTAGGTGTCAGGCGGTCGGCCCCGGTGCCAATTCGTTAGCAATTGTACTAGCATGGGCAGCCGGCCTTCGTGTAGGCGGGAAATAGTATCGGCAAACACATTCACACTGCCAGCCACGTGCATCGCTGACACGCTGCAATTCGTTCTCACACACTCCCATGCCATCTTCCTCAACAGACTATTGACATAGCGGTCTTTTGAGCGTCCTTTGTTAATGATAGCCTTTGTCACCGTGCTGTCTGTATGAATGACCACCTGTTTCCCTCGCCATGAGGGGCCCACCGGTTGACTGCCTGCACCACCGCGCACACCTCTTTATAATTGTAGCAGAGGAGTCCTCTGCTAACGCTATCGCTAGTTACTACCAGCGAGTCAGAGTTCAGTGGTTTAGTGCACGCTGGGCGCACTGTGAGCGAGAATTTTGCTGACTTAGCTAGTTAGTGTGTAGCGGACTACACGCGCGAAGCTGTGACGTAGTTTCCGGACCCAGAGGCTGGGAGCCTATATAAAGCGGCCGATTCTCAGTCTCGTTGGTGGTTGTGCATAATGATCACCCTCCCCTTTCCCCCTGTGAGCGGTTGTGAATAATGATCTCTCACATTCCAGTCCCTTTCCCCCTGTGAGCGGTTGTGAATAATGATCTCTCACACTCCAGTCCCTCTCCCCCGTGAGCGGTTGTGAATAATGATCTCTCACACTTCCCGGCCCTACCCCACGAGGCGGTTGTGAATAATGATCACCTCGAGCCACCCCGACCCTACCCCACGAGGCGGTTGTGAATAATGATCACCTCGAGCCACCCCGACACTACCCCACGAGACGGTTGTGAATAATGATCATCTCGAACCACCCCGGCCCTATCCTATAGGGACAGTAGTGTTTCGGTTTAGTTCACCCAAATAGGGTTTAGGATGCGTTAGGACAGCGCGTAGGTTTTATTGGTAAGTGCGTATAGGTGTTAGGCCTAGGAGCTAGGTTCGCTAGGAATCGTATTCATCGTTGTAGGTGTCAGGCATAGGAGATAGGTTTGCTAGGTATCGTGTCGGAAGGTATAGGTGTTAGGCCTGAGGTGTTTAAGGTTATTGGCACTTGCACTGGTTCGACTAATTTTGATTATGTTGTTTGTTTTATTATGAATGCTTTTCTGGTACAAATAAATCTTGGAACCTTACTTCTATCTTATGATGCTCAGCGGCTAGAGTGAGAGCGAGACTGAGACTGTGCGTGTGTACGTGCGAGAGGTTTGTGTGTGTGTACGTCCGTGCATGTATGACGGTGTGACTGATCGTGCGAGCGCACGTTACTAGCAGCTCAGTAGGAACGATAACAACAAGTCCAGTCAAAATAGGGTTTTTCTGGATACTGTGGTCGGTCCATTGCGCAAGCAACTTTGGCTTTTTGAACACAACGCGAGGCAAGAGTAAACACTGACGGATTTCAGTTGTGCGCATGCGAGACTAGAGTAGATTTATCTACTCTCCACTGCAATCTCCAGTCCTTCCCTAGACCACAAAAGGAATTCGGACTTAAACTCTGTAGGCACTTGAGTACTGTATTAGATGGGCAGTTTTTGTCTATCTGATAAACTATTTAAGTCGCCTACACCGAGTCACTGAGTCTGGTTACAAAAATTGGTGCCGTGACCAGGATTGTTTTTGGTTAGGATTGTTGTTTGACCAGAATCGTTGTTTGATAAAGATAGTTTGGCCGAGATACTTCGTTCGAGGAAGGTAGTTAGAGCTGTGAGTTTAAGACTATGTGCTGTGCCAGCGGCAGACTATCTGTGTCACTGTCGACACGTCTTTTCCGTTAGCGTGGTACCGTTACTGGCAGGGAGCGTTTTCATTAGTACCAGTCGTGAGATTCTAGTGGAAACATCAGTTCCGAGGTTGAAGTTGGTTCTAGTTTGGTTTAGCGATTCGTGTTGTAGTCTATTGTGTGGGAAACGCAGTTGAACAAGCGACGTTTTCATTACACAGATAGTGAGGTTCAGTCTACAAGATGGGTGCAGTCTTAGGATTCCTTAGGCTTCTTGTTCCAAGCTGGTTGGTGTCAAGTAGTTCTAAAAGTCAGGATGGTAGAAGAAGGAGTAAACCTAGAAGGTCGGCGAAGAGCAGCAGGCACTCGGTTTACAGTGAGTCAGATAGCAGTAGCGAGGAAAGCTCATGCAGTCACGGTAGTCGTTGCTCACAAAGGAACATGACGAACAGGAACACTACGAGAAATAGATCCTTTCTGAATGATAGTGGAAACTCGTCTAGGAGAGAGAGGGTGCCCGAGATATTCACTGGCACAAAAGGAGACTTGAAAGACTGGCTTTGCCATTTCGAGACTTGTGCAAGATGGAATGGTTGGGACTATAGCGAGAAGGGAGTGAATCTAGCTATGTCACTCCGGGGTCCAGCACAACAGGTGTTAGGTGAGCTTGCACTAGAGAGAATAGAGGACTATGATGCTATCAGGTCAGCCCTTGAACGTCGTTTTGATCCCGCCGAGAAAGAGAATCTTCGTAGAGTGGAGTTCAGGTCAAGGATGAAAAGAAAGAACGAGAGTGTGACGGAGTACGGGTTCGCGTTAAACCGTATTGCTAGTAGTGCATACCCTAGGATGCCTACTGAAGCAAGAGAAACCATAGTCATAGATCAGTTTGTTAGTGGTCTTCCCTCTAGAGACTTGAGAAGGCATGTGCAGTTCAATCATCCCGCGACAATACACGAGGCAGTAGCACTGGCTAGTGAATTTGAGTCGTTTGATGAGAGATTTGATGGCAGGAAACCAGAAGACCCAGAGAGACATGGTGATGTTGCTGCTAAGGGTGTTAGAAGTCTCGAAGAGAAAGATTCAGCTGAGGCAGGCTTAGCAAAGGCTTTCCAGAATCTGAGTGACAGACTTACTTCTGAGATTCAGAAAGTAACGAAAGCGCTGACTCGTCAGTCGGCAGGAGACAAGACTAGAAGAAATGTTGATGTTGTTTGTTATAAGTGCAAAGAGAAGGGGCACTATGCCAGGCAATGCCAGAAAAGTGAAGACAGAGACGGGAATGAGTCTGTGCGTAACGAAAACGCGCCAGGCCAGGGAAACTAGGGCGGGCGGAGCTCTCAGCAGCCAGGGACTCGGCCCAATTAGCATGTGATGACGGCTGCTTAGAGAAAGCGAAGGGGCAGCGTTTATGTGTACTGTCAAACACTGGATGCTGGATGGCACCAGTAGCGATAGGAAAGGTTTCCTTAGACTTTTTAGTAGATAGCGGGTCTGCTGTCACAGTCATTAGTGCCAGAGATTTCAAGCTAGTCAACATGGAAAGATCGGTTATGAAGAAAAGTAAGTTAAATCTTTGCACAGCTAGCGGTGATACTTTAGAAATTCAGGGTGAAGTAACGCTTTGCTTGAAAGTAGGAGGACAGAGGTTTAGGCATGATGTAGTAGTTGCAGACTTAGGCAGTTCGTCAGGTATTCTAGGCACTGATTTCATGCAGAAATACGGTGGCGTGCTAGACTTAGCGCGAGGTACTTTGATGATACGCAAGCAGGTGGTTCAGTTGAAGAAAGAGAGTTCAGGTACAAGTGCAGAGGTTAAAGTGTGTAAACTCACTAGGGTTCCCCCTAGGTCTGAAATGTTTTTGACGGCATCTTTCGTTCAGCCGTGTCAGTTACAGAAAGCTGATGGTCTGTTAGAAGGTGTTGAGAGTTTCAGGAGTGAAACAGGGCTAGTAGTTCCAAGGTGCATGGTTCAGGTGTCACAAGAAGAAATCCTTGTTCCTGTTACCAACTTTACTGATAAAGAGATTGTAGTGAAGCCAGATACAGTTGTAGCGTCCATAGAAACTGGTTTTTCAGTGAACTCTTTGTCGACTAGTTCTGAAAAGAAAGAAGAAGTGATCTATATGGATGACAAACTCCCTAGTCACTTAGTGGATTTGGTCGCTAATGTTTCGTCAGATGTTAGCGAGGAGACAAAAGGCAAATTGAAAGAGACGCTCATAGAGTTTCAAGATGTTTTCCAGTCTCCAGGTGGACAACTTGGACGGACAAACAAAGTGAAACACACTATTGACACAGGAGGTGGTAAACCTGTCAAGTTACCCCCTCGTCGTATTCCCGTAGCTCAGAGAGAAATAGTGGAGGAAGAAATAGACAAAATGTTGAAGCAAGATGTCATAGAACCCAGTGACAGCCCCTGGGCTGCTAACGTGGTACTTGTCAAGAAAAAGGATGGTACAACTAGGTTCTGCGTTGACTATAGGAAGTTGAACCAGTTGACACGCAAAGATGCTTATCCTTTACCCCACATTGGTGACTCGCTCGATGCTTTGTCAGGTTCGTGTTGGTTTTCAACTCTTGACTTAGCGCAGGGTTTCTTCCAAGTTGAGATGGATGAAAATGATAAACAGAAGACAGCGTTTGCTACGCATAAAGGTCTTCTCCAGTTTAAGGTCATGCCATTTGGGCTATGTAACAGTCCAGCTACTTTTGAGAGACTCATGGAGATGACTTTAAGTGGTGTTCTTTTTGAGAGATGTCTAGTCTACATTGATGATGTCGTCTGTCTAGGCAGGACAGAGGAACAGGCACTGGAAAACCTCACAGTTGTTTTGAAGAAGTTCAGAGATGCCAATTTGAAGCTCAAGCCCTCGAAATGTTCGTTGCTGCAGAGCGAATGCGCTTTTCTAGGGCACGTGGTTTCAAAAGAAGGGACAAAGTGTGACCCAAGGAAAGTAGAGGCAGTTGTTAACTGGCCTGTCCCTACTTGTGTTTCAGAAGTCAGGAGCTTCTTAGGGATCACATCATATTACAGAAAATACATTTGTGGTTTCGCTGAGATAGCTAGTCCTTTGACAAACTTGACTAGGAAAAATCAGAAGTTTGTTTGGTGCGAACAGTGTCAGCAAGCTTTTGAGAAACTGAAAGTGGCTTTAGTGTCTTCTCCCGTTCTTGCTTATCCGACAAGAGAGGGCAGGTTCATTCTTGATACAGATGCGTCAGCAAATTCCATTGGTGGCGTATTGTCTCAGATTCAAGATGGAGAGGAAAAAGTGATTGCTTATGCAAGTTGTGCTCTGTCTAAGAGTAGGCAGAGGTACTGTACCACATACAGAGAGCTGTATGCAGTGGTGAGGTTTGTGAAGTACTTTTCTCATTATCTTTGGGGACGTCCGTTTCTGGTTCGGAGCGATCACAGTTCCCTTAGGTGGCTAAAGTCCTTTGATCAAGCTGAAGGCATGGTAGCTAGATGGATAGCTACGTTGGACACCTACGATTTTCAGATAGAGCACCGGAGAGGCGCCCTACATGGAAATGCGGACGGGTTGTCGAGGATCCCAAGGAGATGTTGTCAGAGAGAGGAGTGTGGTCAGTGTGCTAAGAAGCATGTGAGAGTGGTGACACGTCGGCAAGCACGTGGTCATGACTCAGCTGATGGTGGGAAAGCTAGCGGTTCTCAGAGGAACGCTGCTTCACCGAAGGGTGAAGATGTTCCGCGTGCGGACCCAACTATCAGCGAAAGTCAGGGCGACACTACCACCGACAGGTCAAGTGTAGAAGTCAGGGAGGATGAATCGGTTCAGAGTAATTCTGCCTCAATGTCTAAAGGGGATACCGTGGATTCTGCTCAGTCTTCTGCGTTTGGTCCTTGCATGCAGGAAAGCAACTGGTTAGCCAGCTGGTCTCGTGGGGACTTAGAGATGTTCCAAAAGAGAGATCCAGTGACTAGCATTCTAATAGCTCTGATAGAGAAAGGAGAGAAGCCTCCTAGGACAGAAGTTAGCAAGTATAGCGCAGCTGTCAGAACACTAATTGCTCAGTGGGACAATCTGAGAATAGTGGATGGTTTACTATACGTTGTGCCTGATAAGTGCCTTACTCAGGAAAGGGTACTAGTACTAGTAGCCCCAGCTGAGATTAGACAAGAAGTGTTACGTATGTCACATGACATAAGATGTGCAGGTCATTTGGGCCGCGACAAGACCCTGGCAAATGTCAGACGTCACGCGTACTGGCCAGGCATGGCGGATGACGTTGCCAGATGGTGCAGACAGTGCGACATGTGTGCAAGAAGGAAGCCGGGTCCGGGCAGGGCGAAGCTTCCTATGCAGCACGTGAACGTGGGTATGCCCATGGAGAGAATAGCCATAGACATCCTGGGTCCACTGCCCATGTCACACGACGGGTTTGAGTATATTATGGTCGTCGAAGACTATTATTCCAAGTATGCAGAGGCGTATTGTCTCTCAGACCATACAGCCCAGACGGTAGCAGACAAGCTGTTAACAGGGTTTATCTGTAGATTTGGTATTCCTCTAACTATCCACACAGACCAGGGTAGAGAGTTCGAATCCCACTTGTTCAGATATCTCTGTGAAGCGTTAGGTTCTAGCAAGACGAGAACCACACCATATCACCCAGAAAGTGACGGGATGGTGGAAAGACAGAATAGAACCATCCAACAGATGCTCTCAGCATATGTAAACGAGAACCGTGATGATTGGAGCGATCACCTCGACCTGATCATGATGGCATATAGAGCTTCTGTCCACCATTCAACCGGGTGTACGCCCAATTTAATTGTTTTTGGTAGAGAGGTCAATCTCCCATTGACAGTCGGACTTGGTGTCTTCCCTAGTAGAGATGCGTCTGAATGTCCCATAGAGTACGTACAATGGGTTCAAAACACGCTAGAACGAGTCTTTCGTTTTGTACAAGAGAATTCGGAGGCTAGTGTCCAGCGGCAGAAACACTATCATGACAGAACGTGTAAAGAGAGACCAGTAGAAGCAGGAATGTGGGTCTGGAGATGGTACCCACCAAAAGCTAAACAGAAACTAGGTCTAGGATGGACGGGTCCTTACAGAGTCATGGAGAAAGTTGGCAACAGTGCAGTGAAGATTGCTAAGAGCAGAAATGACAAGCCCATTGTAGTACACGTTAATGATGTCAAACCCTACGAGGGTAGAAACCAGCCACTCAGTGAGAATGAGAGTGAGTGTGCGATGGAAACTGGAAGCGAGAGTAGCGCGAGTGAGAGTCAGGAGGTGAGTGACCTAGATCTGATAGTTGCTGAAGAAAGGGATGAAGAGGAAACTCCTATCAGAACTAGAAGGGGAAGAGAAGTCAGGGCCCCTAGGAGATATTCCCCATCCTCGTCATAATTCTGAATTTGAGACTACGTTTTTTAAATGCTACATGCTCAATATTATGGATTTTATGTATTGCGCGTTCAAAGTAGTCCATATGTAACACATTTTGATATTCTGAATGTCCAGTGATTAATATTTTGTGCATATTTTGTTGCAAGACTTTTGGTACAAATTTTGTATGGTGCTTAAACTTTGTTCTGTTCAGCCACCGTGGTGGTGCGCGTTGATAGTTTGTGTTTGTTTGTTCGGAAATCTTTTGAATTTGGTTTCAGCGACTCTTGACCCAATACCAGGAGTGTATTGTGGTCAGTGAGACACGCGCGTGTCTCACGTGTCCGAAATAATTTCGTGAGATGGCGGCATCTCACAGGGAAGTTCGTGCTGGCTCTAGTCGACTTCCCTAGAGACCCTTTGAAAGCGAGTTGGGCCCCCAGCTCACATTGTCCGCTAATATGCACTTGAGACAGGCGTCTGTCTGGCGTACCTGTCTTGGAGTAAGCCAGTGGCTCTAACTGGAAACTCCAAGACGAGAGTGTTGCCCGGTCGGCTCTGACCAGGTAACCTCTCACGTCGTGCGAGCCAACAGAATAGGACTCCGTCTAAACATCAAGAAAGACCAAGCACATTCTTCAAGGACGAACAATGCCATGACTGAGTATCCGTTAAGTTTGTTTCTTTTCAGATGTCTCCTTTGCATGCATACATTTTTTGTGTTGAATTAGAATTTTTTTTTGATTTTCCATTTTATTGTCGTCGTATTGCTTTGTGCATGCCTAGACGTCTGAATCATATATCATTTTTCTCTTTATAATAATATGTAATCATCTGACTATGCTGTTTTGAAGGTTTTGTACCTCAGCAACAAACTGGTTGCTTGTTTTTGTACTGTATTTTGGAACTTTTTGGTATAAGATTTTTGAATATTTTTGGTTAGGTTTTGTACTCGATTTTACCTCAGGAATTTGCACTTTGAAATCGTGCTAATCAGTGTTGGGTGTGTGTTACGTGAACCAGTTTGCTCACACGGGTTTCGAGAACTCAATGAGATGTGGACCAAATGCTAAAAGACTGATTTTTGCTTTTGTATGTTTTTTTTGGCAGACTAAGTAAGTTTTGGACTTTGCTATGGTTGCATTGTTGTGTATCAGCTCGCAGGATGATACCAGTACTTTAATTTTGGTTTTGAAACCTCGTTTCTTTAGTTGTTGCTTTTTTTGTGGATTATTTCATGCAGTGGCTATGCATTTTGAGTGGTGCTGAAGCTTGTTGATTTTCACGAGCGCATCACGGTTGCTGAAATGGTTGCTCATGCGTGTTCATGACAGGGATCATGTTTTGAAATGTGTTTTGAATGCTTTATTAATTTGGACTTTGATTTGATTTTGTTTGAATTTTCTTGTGCATGCCGCCGCATCACGATTTTATTTTGTTGAATTTGTTGAACTTCTTTTGAATTTGGATTTCAGTACTGTGCATGCCAGAAGTAATTTTCTTGAACTTGGTGCATTTCATTTAGTTTGTGCAACTTTATTCCTTTTGTTTGACTAATGTGTCGTGCACATTAGGTCTTAAGGAGGAGGGAGTGTAGCAGAGGAGCCCTCTGCTAACGCTATCGCTAGTTACTACCAGCGAGTCAGAGTTCAGTGGTTTAGTGCACGCTGGGCGCACTGTGAGCGAGAATTTTGCTGACTTAGCTAGTTAGTGTGTAGCGGACTACACGCGCGAAGCTGTGACGTAGTTTCCGGACCCAGAGGCTGGGAGCCTATATAAAGCGGCCGATTCTCAGTCTCGTTGGTGGTTGTGCATAATGATCACCCTCCCCTTTCCCCCTGTGAGCGGTTGTGAATAATGATCTCTCACATTCCAGTCCCTTTCCCCCTGTGAGCGGTTGTGAATAATGATCTCTCACACTCCAGTCCCTCTCCCCCGTGAGCGGTTGTGAATAATGATCTCTCACACTTCCCGGCCCTACCCCACGAGGCGGTTGTGAATAATGATCACCTCGAGCCACCCCGACCCTACCCCACGAGGCGGTTGTGAATAATGATCACCTCGAGCCACCCCGACCCTACCCCACGAGACGGTTGTGAATAATGATCATCTCGAACCACCCCGGCCCTATCCTATAGGGACAGTAGTGTTTCGGTTTAGTTCACCCAAATAGGGTTTAGGATGCGTTAGGACAGCGCGTAGGTTTTATTGGTAAGTGCGTATAGGTGTTAGGCCTAGGAGCTAGGTTCGCTAGGAATCGTATTCATCGTTGTAGGTGTCAGGCATAGGAGATAGGTTTGCTAGGTATCGTGTCGGAAGGTATAGGTGTTAGGCCTGAGGTGTTTAAGGTTATTGGCACTTGCACTGGTTCGACTAATTTTGATTATGTTGTTTGTTTTATTATGAATGCTTTTCTGGTACAAATAAATCTTGGAACCTTACTTCTATCTTATGATGCTCAGCGGCTAGAGTGAGAGCGAGACTGAGACTGTGCGTGTGTACGTGCGAGAGGTTTGTGTGTGTGTACGTCCGTGCATGTATGACGGTGTGACTGATCGTGCGAGCGCACGTTACTAGCAGCTCAGTAGGAACGATAACAACAAGTCCAGTCAAAATAGGGTTTTTCTGGATACTGTGGTCGGTCCATTGCGCAAGCAACTTTGGCTTTTTGAACACAACGCGAGGCAAGAGTAAACACTGACGGATTTCAGTTGTGCGCATGCGAGACTAGAGTAGATTTATCTACTCTCCACTGCAATCTCCAGTCCTTCCCTAGACCACAAAAGGAATTCGGACTTAAACTCTGTAGGCACTTGAGTACTGTATTAGATGGGCAGTTTTTGTCTATCTGATAAACTATTTAAGTCGCCTACACCGAGTCACTGAGTCCGGTTACATAATTAATATGCAAGTCCTTGGCTGCCGGCATGTCTGAAGAGAACAGTGTATAATTCCAATCTCCTTTCCAGAATGCGCCTGCCGCCAGGTTGCAAGCATCAACATGGACATGTTCCTTGTTTTGTGAGTCATAATACACAGTGCCATTAAAAACATCATGTAAGATAGCCACCACTGTAAGTCTGCATGAAACTCCCGTGAGAGTCTCTCTTTATGCCTTTGCTGCTGAAGGGGTTTAATCGTATCAAGAATCCGCCTGAGAAAAATTTTTCCTCCCGTGACGGCTTGACACGCCCAGTTAAGGGACCGTGCTAGTGACTGCAAGCTTTGCTTTGTCGCGCGTGTTTTGCCTTGAAACTGCTGCAAGCGTTTGTGAAGTTGCTGTAACTTGTCGTCGCCCAATGACAAGGTGCTTGTGCTGGTGTAGATTTGGATCCCGAGAAAAGTAATGGTTTGTGTAGGCCCCACCACCTTAGGCCAGCTAATATTGAACCCTAATCTACGTAAAAGGGCAATGAGCGTCATCATCATTTGAGTGCATTCCTCTTTGGACTTAGCTGCTATGAAGAAATCGTCAATATACGCTACTATCCCTGTCATGCCGCGCCGTAACATACATCTGAGAACTGCCTGCGAGAGTCTGTGAAAGTGCGAAGGGCCCACATTACTACCAAAGGGTAGCCTAATATCAAACAGGTATGTGGGCTTCTGCTCGCCCGTAAAAATCCATTTTAGGCCTGTGACTTGGTAATTATCTGGATGGATACACACAGATCGGTATGCCGCCTTAAGGTCAACTTTCGCGCACCAGTAGCCGGACTTGGCTAGTGCGCACGCGTCCGCTAGAGTCTGGAATTTTACTGTCTCAGGTACTGAGTAATCGTTCATTGCATGTCCTACAGGCTTGCTGCCGTCGTGTATCAGGCGTATGCTATTGTCGTCTTTTGGGATCGCAGCCAAAGCGCTAATTACCGTTGGTTTTTGAGATGCTACGATATAATGACCTTTGTTTATCTGATCGATGAGCTCCTTTTCTACCGCTACTCTGTTTTTTAAGGCAGAGGTGTGATTTTTCTGCTCTACAGATCTAACAGTCTGATGTTTGTCCGTGATATAAAACCCATGTTCGATCCCCTCAAGGAGAAAGTTTTTGTCTTTATCAGAAGCTAATTCGTCTTGCCACACTAAAAGCTTTGAACTAATGGACGCTCCAGAACCTAACAATTGACAGTGGTGTGGACTTAGTGCAGGATAAGGGCTATGATAAAAAGTGCTAGAATGGGTGGGGCCTACCTCGCCTTGTGCAACCTGCTGCGCTGTGTCCTAGGCTGTCCCGTGTTTGCCCCCTGCCGCAGCTGCAGGTGTGTCACGATGCTCCCGCGCCGGATGATCTCTTCCGCAGGTGGCACACATATGGTCCAGCTGGCAGCGTGCGCCGTATGTGCAGTACCCTCTATTGTACTGCAGGCACACTTCCCTCCCAGAGGGGCCGATGGGGCGTTGTGGGCGCGGTCCGGCCGTCCCTCCTCCTGTTCTGCGAGCAGGTGAGCCAGCGGGCATCGCAGATTGCGCAGTACGGTCGCGCAGCACCACCGTGGACAGGTGTGGGGCGTCCGTGCCCCACTGGAATGCTTCGGCCGTTTGCCGCTGACGATACTCATCGTCGAACAGCAGGACTCTTTGCCAGGTGTATCTGGCCGCCAGCTCCCCCACCATCGCCGAGTACTTGAGGTAGGCGTGCGGTGTGAAACCCGGTGAGGGTTTGTCCATAATGGCCGCCATAATACGGCTTTTTGACACTATCCAGTGTGCGGGGGAAACCTTGTCCAACTTCGGTTTGCTGTTCACCTTTATAGTGACACCACCCCCAAGTGCCACTTCTTCCTCTGCCACTGCTTCTGAAGACAGAAAGTCTACTATACATAAGTGGGGCCCACCTTTTGCTGCCGCAATACCCCCGCTACTGTTGCCACTGACGCATAGGCTGTCGCGCAACAGTTCATCCAGTCCGGCCCCGCTGTGGTGTGTAGAGTATAGGGCGTCCTGCAAGGACTGTGACGCTCTACTGCCGCTGTTGTCAGCTACTCCTCCCAGTCCGCCGCACAGTGGGCCACCGTTGTTGTCCACCTGGAATTTGGCCACCGCTGCACGGAGCACTGCTCTGTCCCCACGTTTCAGCGCCAGAGCGTCAATGTCTTCGTCAGACATTAGCAGTAGTGCTTGCCTAGAGATGAATTTTTCCCTGATCATGGCACTCTGCACTTCTTCGTCAAGGCCCCAGTCACGGAAAATATGGTCCATCTCACTATTTTCTAGTAAAGCCTTCTTTCTCGCTGATTTGGGAGCCATTTCAAATTCTAGCTGTCGCCTGACTGCTGCGCTGCTGACTGGCGTATTTGGTCGGTACCGTTCCCTTATCACTCCTGTAACCGCCCACGCATTCACCTCCCACACACTTTCACGCCCCTCATACTCGCCTACGCACTCACCCCCTACAGACTTTCCCACTCTCTATCTCTCTCTCTCAATCTCCATCTCTCATCATAGCATTCCACAGTCGGGAAATCCCCCCACCTACTCAGTACTTCCGCTACCGGACACCGCCCCCCACCCACGCATTCAGTCCTCTTTCCCTCCGTTTAAAATATGTTTATCACTCCCCCCTCGTCTAAACACCACTTTAGACCACGAGAACCCGGTGTTTTTTCTATCCTGTTACTCACTATGCCATAACTTGTCTTGGGTAACAGTAGAGAAAGGGGTTGGTAACAGCACTGACTCTTTTTAACATTTTATGAAAGTTATGAAATTTTCTTTACATTATAAATGTCCTTACAGAAAGTCAAGCTAATATCACAATAAATTAATGGTAGATTACAAATACTCCTAGATTTGTTTTCCTTTCACTTTTTAACATGACGGAAAAATGGAAACAGGATAGAACTAACGCGCGCGCACACACACACACACACACACACACACACACACACACACGCTCGCACGCACGCACGCACACACACACACACACACACACACACACACACACACACGCTCGCACGCACGCACGCACACACACACACACACACACACACGCTCGCACGCACGCACGCTCTCTCTCTCTCTCTCTCTCTCTCTCTCTCATTCGTACTGTCTCTCTCATACATACATACATGTACACACGCACACACGCACAGTACAGGGGGTAAACATATTTCCTCAGTTAAAATGTCTTTTATTTCAGGCACGCTATCTCTGTTTTGTTTAACAGCCAAACTCTACTGCAAGTTGAATGAATTCCGATGCAAGAAGGGTAACTGTGTGTCATTATGGGACCGCTGTGCTGACCAAGACTGTACAGACAGTTCTGACACGGAGGGAATGTGTGGTGTGTATAATCTGCTGCACTTTGTATTACAAAAACAACACGTCAGCGTAGATAATGTTTTATCTTTTGACGTCATGTCTCGTGCTATCTAAGTCACAAGAAGTATTTTCAGAGGGACAAATGTTTAAAGTGTCCTACCATCAAATTTATTGTTTGACAAAAGTATCGGAGAAATGAAAACAAATTCGTCATCGAGAGCTGTGTTCGACATTTCAGCATTGGAAACCATCTAGAAGTGAAATAAACGATCATACCATAGTGCAAATTTCATGGCGGTTTTAGCTAGACTATCAATCAACTAGACCAGGAAGTCAAATAAACGATCGCACCCCTCAGCCATCGACTTTCCTTATGCTTAGAAGGTTTAGTGTCAAACAACACAGCTCTAATCTGACTAATCTGTAAGTCGTCTGAAAAAGACAGATTTCTTTGGTGACTTTCACTGTTGCGAAATAATAATAAAAATATACTGTTCAAAAGTAACCATAAAAGAAACAATCTAATGATAGCCATATGTTATCTCTTATTCATGTATTACATCAGCACGCACCCGACGGGTGCCTGTGTACAATGAGGAAGTTGTCTTGTGAAATGATAGACACGCCATTGAATGAGGAAGTTGGGTTGTTGTGAAATGATAAGCACGCCATTAAATGAGGAAAGTTGTCTCGCTGTGAAATGATAGATAGGCCATTAAATGAGGAAGTTGTTGTGAAATGATAGACACGCCATTAAATGAGGAAGTTGTTGTGAAATGATAGACACGCCATTAAATAAGTAAGTTGTGAAATTATAGATACGCCATTAAATGCCGAAGTAGAGATGAAATTAAAGACATGCCATTAAATGAAGAAGTTGTTGTGAAATGAGAGACACGCCATTAAATTTGGAAGTTGTGAAATGATAGACGCGCCATTATGTGAGGAAGTTGTGAAATGATAGACACGCCATTAAATGAGGATGTTATGAAATGATAGACACGCCATTAAATGAGGAAGTTGTTGTGAAATGATAGACACGCCATTAAATGAGGATGTTGTTGTGAAATGATAGGCACGCCATTATCTGAGGAAGTTGTGAAATGATAGACACGCCATTAAGTGAGGAAGTTGTGAAATGATAGACACGCCATTAAATGAGGATGTTGTTGTGAAATGATAGACACGCCATTAAATGAGGAAGTTGTCTTGCTGTGAAATGATAGACACGCCATTAAAATTAACGAGGAAGTTGTTATAAAATGATAGACACGCCATTAAATGAGGAAGTTGTTGTGAAATGATAGACAATCCATTAAAATACGCATGTAAGCAAGATGTACATAACAGCAAAATAAATTGAAATCATGACATTGTCTGTATTATATATTACATTAACCCTTGTAATCCCAAGGTCCCATTTCTCACATTTTGAGGTGTTGTCTAATGACTATGTACCAGTTGCAGAAGATGGATTGACCATGATAATTCAAAGGTAGTGCCAGATTAGCTTGGCGCCTTAATGTGCCAAGCTATTCTGGCACTACCCTTCAATTATCATGATCAATCCATCTCCTACTGTAGGGACTTGGGGCTACATGGGTTAACCCACACCTGATGGGCGTGTTTATACGTGTCTATATTCTGGTGCAGCCTCCGGTGCTTGCCACAAAGCAGATTTTTCGTGTGGAAACGGCAGGTGCATTCCACGAGAGTATCAGTGTGATGGAGATGACGACTGTTGGGATCGTTCTGACGAGCATGGATGTCGTGAGTAGTGCTTACATCTGCCTTCACCGCAAAACTGCCGGGACACGGCCAACACAATCCAGCTGTAAGAGGTACAGACTCTATTTAGCCCCAACAGCTGCGGGTGTCATGAGAGTCTAACCTCTTGGCTGTCTCAGTGTCACAATTTATTTTAATCAATGTGCAGTATTTTGTTCTGGATAGAAGTTTCGTTCTACGTGCTGTGTTAAGATGACGTCATGTTCTTTTTTAGTGACGCCAAGAACATGTGACGTAAGATGTGTGTTTGAACGAACGGTATGCGTATGGTCAGTGTGGATTTTGAAGACAGTCAGTCAAGTCATAAGAGTTTGGTCTCAGCTAGAGTTTGAGTTTTGTGAGGAGTATAGTATGCGGGTGATGCCGTATGATAAATCTATTGTAGAATAGACGTTTGAGAGCAGAATGCTCAAGACGGAAGTGTGTAAAACAAAGTATGTAGTTTTAGAACTACGAGTAACCGGGTGACTATAACCGTGACCTTGTCAACGGCCAGGAAAGGCGCCGACAGACAGGCCTAAAATAGTCTACAGTGTTGTAACGACGGTGTTTTTAGTGTACTACTGAACTAAATTAAATTGTTACATATATAAACGTTTATGGAATGAGTGTGTGCGTGGGCTTTCTGCCAATCTGTATAAAGGTGGGTGTTCTATCTCTGTTTACTAGACTCTTTCATCCACCACACACGCGCTTACAACAAGGACAAAGGCCACACAGTTATTTCTCTTTGCCCTCTTTAACTATTTCTCATACACTCATAACATACATTAAACCACACAATTCACATCATATAAACCAATCTACACAAATAACAATTCACATCATATAAACCAATCTGCACAAATAACTAACAGTAACAAGTGGCATATAGGTTATTCACAACTTCAGCGCTCACACATTCACTCGCTACCGTAGAGGTCGTTGTCTCTCGAGAGAGACGTCACTCGACTCCTCTTTATACTAGTGTCGACACAGTCAATATCACATTGACGACTTGACGGAGATTCCCGAACTGAATATTACTATTCAATGACTACTCACAGATTTAGAACATTCCTAGGCGTGAAATTAACGGCGCTAGGCGACAATAGCTACACTGACGGAACACTGCATGTGGTCCTGTAGCACGAATCTGTGGCTTACTTCGCTACCGTTGCTGCTCGTAGCACCAGTGATGGTAGGACGAAGGAGAGATGAAGGCTTGATGTCAGCACCTGGTCACGTACGTGATGCCTTCAGGACAGCTTCATCGGCCCTACACCAGGGGTGTCAGCTCCGTACCGGTCCCGCTGTACACAACATTTATACACTCATAAATGTTCGCTCTTATACCCAAAAGTCTGAATGTGTCTTCGACACATTATTATACTTCAGAGCGCTCTAGATCATTTCCTCTGAAAAATGTCTTCTTTATGCCACCATACCACAGTCACTATTGTCATAATTCTTATGACAATTCCTATAGCCACTTTAACACAGTGCACACAATTCCTATAGGCACTTTAACACTTTACACACAATTCCTATAGCCACTTTAATACTTTACACACATTTTACGTACCTACACCCAATGGATTATGAGCCAAATATTACAATCGCAGCTCACCTCCAATTCGTAACATTACTGCACATTTCATCATTAGGTATACCTAAATATACTGAATTCTATTCCTATTTCAGTCTCACATCTTCACATATGAATGAATACAACATGACATCCTAGTTACAACTACATCACATAATTACATGACTAAACAAGTATTGACACGAGCCATCGCATTTCCTTCAAACATGGCTCTTCTGCACTCTAATAATAATTCATAAAACAATACTTTCTTTTTCATCTGAATAGCGTTACAGGTCATTATAAATACCGGTACTAAAAGAATAAATACCTGTATTCAATATACAGCTATCGAATTCTCTAGCCAGAATTCTTCCTCGGAGCCCTAGCAAAAACGACCGCTCGGCTCAACTGGTATAGCATCTCTAACCGGCAATTATTCCCGATACCACACTGTCACTCCCACACGTGACACGTGAACATCGCTCACCTACATTACCGCACGTGAACATGGCTTATCTGTACATTACCGCTCGTGAATAATGCTTATCTCTACATTATTCGCATGTGTACATTCGGTCCAACTGCTAATGACGTCACACCATCGTCCGACCGAACCCTGCACTAAAGGCGTTCTAGATCGGAAACTGTGTGACATTCGGGCGCGCATCGGCGAGTTTGCGGTGTCGTCTGGCGATCGGGCGCGGGGATGGCGTCGGATGGTCTGAAGGTTTCGTTGGGCCTGGTTGATTTTTAAATGATTCGGGTCGAGTGGAGAGGTTATATGTTGAGCCGAAATATGACGTATTCGTGTGTGTGCATGGAATTTCGAATTGTTTGTTATTATGATATTTTATTCGATGTCGGAAACGATCGGGAATTGTCGACAACGTCCGGAAACCGTTGGCGGTCGTCATCGCTACCAAGTGTCGTCATTCGGGCGGAAGTAATGATCAAGCAATGGCGGATTTCAAATAGCGAGATACAATTTTTATGTGTTGAATAGATGCTCTCTCCATCTGGGACGTGGGATGTATGTACTTCAGGTGAGAATGTAGTCAACGTGGTGTATGAGATTGTCAAGTTGATGCAGGCGGTGTGCAGCGGAGCTTAGACGGGCCATCGCGAGAGATAGACCGATTATTCAACCAGTGGCGAGACTGAATCAACGAGCAGCGACGCTCTATTCATCTTCATTCATGGTCGGAGTAATTAAACTGTTTAATCGTTCGAGGATCTAAGCATCAACTTAATTAGTGTCAGTTATTTTCAACAGACACTGGAAAGTGACCTCGTAGTGGAACATTGAGGGTGTGAGATGTGATTAGTACTCTGAACATTGTGCGAATGGTTAAGTGTGTGCGTGTATTACAGGTGCTTGTATGAATCGAGTGAATAGTGCGTCAGTTTGTATTCACGACTTTCTCACGCGTCACTGACTAAACGCATGTGGGCCGCCATTGCCGTTACTATATTTAGGATTATGCTATCAATTTCCGGTGCACGAGAAAATGGCTACAGCACAAAAGCAAAACACTCGAAGCAGTGGAGCGATCTGTTCCGTGCATGGTTGCTATTACAGCCAAAGAACTTTGAACAGTTTTCTTGCACAGCCTTGTTTTGACCACAAGCCTCTAACAAGAAAGGAATGTCCATGTCAGCCGCCGTATCGTCTTCACAGAATGCCACCGAATGATGCAGATTTGCAGAGACAATGGTTAGCAGCTCTCGACAGGAAAAGCCCTCCGAAAAACGTCTTGTATGTTCTTTTCATTGCGTGGACCGGGAGCCAGCACAGGACAACCCAGTACCTGAACTGAACCTTGGATACAAGAGGACAACATTCAAGAAAAGACGTGTGCTTGTACGTACCACAGCTTCAGCGAACATAAACGCGATCGAGCTGTCCATTCTCGGAAACATTAAACGAAAGAGTTCGACCACTGCTGATGCTTCACCAACGAAACAGCTCTGTCTAGGTTAGCATTCTTTTTCTAACATCTTTTACCTAGATGCCACCCCCCCACCCACCCCACCATGTGTAAATCTACTTTATTACATGTGTACATATATAAGTCCGTAGTTTACTACTTGCTTATCAAAATGAATCCAGATCAAAAAGTTGATTGCCACGCGTTTAAAATGCAGAGAAGAACCCAAAGGAGGAAGAAACACGCTTAGAGAATGTTGACAGTTACAACACTATTAATATTTGGGATGAAAACCCTTTTTCAAAATAGACAAACAAGTGTACAGTCTGTTGCTTCTTATTTGTTTTGTTGAGAGAAGCAAGGTGCCACCCTGCCGCTCTCTCAACAAAAAAAGATAAGAAAAAACTGACTGTACACTTCGGTTTTATTTTGTTTTTTAATTTTGCAATAGGGTTTTCACTCGAAATATTGATATTAATGTGTTGAAACTGTCTTATCTAAGTATTTCTTTCTCCGTTGGTTTCTTCTCTTCACTATTTGCTTGTCAAAACAATCACAAATTTACTGCAGATTAATTTTGTCAGCCTGAGCCATACTGAAATATGATGAAGCCAGCTGGAAGCTTATTCCTCATGAGCCTCTGTATATGCAGGGCTAGGGACTCATGAGGATCTGCCTCTAGCAATGTAGCAATTGAATGTTGTTTGCTGTAGCAATGTAGCAATTGAATGTTGTTTGCTGTAGCAATGTAGCAATTGAATGTTGTTTGCTGTACTTTGACAAGGGCTAACTTCAGATCTTGGTTTCTAAATACTACACTACTTCAGACATATTGTGTTTGTGCAGCTGCTGTTGAGTCGTCTCATTCTGAAGATGAGGGAGTTATGGAAATGCCCTGCACTTCAGACTCAAGCCTCTTGTCTGCAACACCAGGTGAAAAACATGCCACAACTATGGATGCTTCTAGTCAGTGGATTGACATTCATATAGAGTGCCATGACTACAGCAAACCATGGCTGCAGAATCAAAGGGAACAGATGCTGCTAAAAACAAAAGCTGAAAATGATGCAAAGAAAACAAAACACAATGATGCAACAATTCAGTGCCAAATTTCTGAAGATCAGGGTGTGGCTGCTACACCTATAAAGACAGACAGTGATGCCAAATTGTATTGCGGTATCCCATTTCTGGTTTTTACAACTTTGGTCACATGCTTACTACCACATGCTGACCGAACGTTCCGCATGCCTGTTGCTGACCAAATTCTCATGACTTTGATGAAGCTGAAACTCAATCTGTTGTATGCTGATTTAGCAAGACGTTTTTCTGTTTCTAAAAGTCTTGTCAGCAAGACAGTCTCTTACTGGATTGACACCATGGCCAGTCATCTTTCTATGCTTATTGTGTGGCTGCCAAGGGAGACAATTAGAGCAACAATGCCGAAGTGTTTCAAACGTCACTATCCCAAGACAACATGTGTGCTAGACCGTGCAGAAACAATTATGCAAAAGGCAAGCAATCTCAGATCACGTGGTGAGTCCTACAGTAACTACAAGTCACATAACACTATGAAATATTGTTTCAATCGCACCATGTGGGTTAGTAATGCATGTATCTAGGGCCTATGGTGGGCGTGCCAGTGACAAATTCATTGTTCAAGACAGTGGTGTGCTTGACAGACTATTGCCTGGTGATAAGGTAATGGCGGACAGGGGGTTCACAATTCAGGATTTACTGTTTACCCGTAGGGTCAGTCTGAATAGTCCAGCTTTTTCACATGGAAAGCAGCTGCCTGACCAAGAAGTTACAAGAACACGTCGCATTGCCAATGTTCGCATCCATGTGGAACGAGCCATCAGGAGGATGAAAGTTTTCCGAATTCTCAAGGACACTGTCCCTGTCTCAATGACTAAAAAGATTGACAAAATTTTGCGCATATGTGCAGCTCTGGTGAATCTTGGCAGTGATCTTATCAAAGAAAAGGTTGAGGCAGATGAGTGAGTTTATGTAGCAGCTGCATATTATATATCACTTTGTGTCAGTTAAGTGCAAGTATTCAAATATGAATCTTGAAACTGCATCTAGGATATTATTCAGCTGGTGCTGCTGGTGAATCCTACTGTCATATGACTTGGAACTGTTAGAATGCTGTTGAACATGCAGAATGGAGAGCAGAAAGACATGAACATTCATTTTGGTTTTGTGTCACTGTGTTGTGCTAAACATGTACTTAGGATATTATACACAGAAGTTTAACCACTTGTTCAACAGTTTAAGAAACACAGCTGCTGAAAGGGTCAACGTCACTATATATTTCAGCATAATCTACCAAGCGCGAATCGACCCCGCTGAATTTACCTATTCATAAATGTATACATCTACTCAGTGCAAACTTGTGCTGCCATTGCTCCGCTCAGATTTTATAGTGGAGTGGATATGCTGTGTACATTCAGATTATCTCCGAGTATGTTTACATCTAAATATTATTGGAAGATCATTGCAGCAAATTTGTACTGGGTTGATACATACACATGCCGAGGTGGGGGTCTAAATAAAAATAGCGAAGTTGAGCTCTTCAGCAACACTGATGCACTCACTCAATCTGACAAGACAACCACAATGGATTCATATAACGTTTTATGCTTTGCAATTTTATTTTTGTTTTAGGTGGCGTTCACAAAAAGCTTGTGATTTAGCAGATAAGATCACTTCAGAATACATGTATATTTCAACTGAACAGTCAGAGATGGTGATGGATCAACTATGAATGTTCAAGGGTAATCAATGCCGAAATAGCTTGACACCTTAAGGACCAGATTAGTTTCAGTTTCACGCTGGTTAGGCGCCAAGCTAATCTGAACTACCCTTGAACTTGCATGGTCGATCCATCTACCACAATGGGCGTGTCGTTTGAGTAGAAAATCTGGGAAATTAGGTCCCAGGGTTCAATGAGTAGGCCTAATTATTATAACACTAACAGTAATAAAAGCGATATAAATCCAAACCTCTAGTCTCCTCCTCCAGAGAGAGACAATAGGAGACCCGTAAGACAATGAATTCAATAAAGCCACATCAGTCATTAAATTACGTCATTTTTAATAATAAAATTTTTGACCCCATTACGCCCCCGTTATTACCCAATCAACCCTTTGATTTTAAAAAACTGACGAGCATGACTGATGTGGCTTTATTGATCTAATTATCTTACGGGTCTCCTATTGTCTCTCTCTATAACTATCGTCTCTGTCAATACCTAATCATTTACCTGATCAAGTGATGCCAAGTGAAACTTAATACTTATTAACAAGTTGCAACTAACTTTTAGGAACCTGCAGAGGTAACCTTTAAGTGTGTTGCCATAAGAACTTATTAATTACTTACCCTAAGTTCTTACAAGTACTTACCCTAAGTTCTTACAACAACTTGACTCAAGTCCCAAGATACTGAGACAGATTTGTCAAGATACAAGGACAATAAAAAAAAAAAAATTTCTCAGTAGTACTCTGGCGGTGGTGCAGATGGGGTTAAATAATCAGGCACAAGTGGTGTAAATGACGTGTCATCTCTCTGCGAAGCATATGACAAAAATATTGATTGATTACCAAATCTGATTTTTATTTGTTTAAAAGATTGTGTAGTTTTTCTGTGGTTTCCTGAACACCGATCTGTTTCCCCATCTCTAAAAAACTAGCCTTCAGTTCTTCAACATTTATAGGAGATTGACTACGCATTTTATTTTGTATTTCAGACTTCTGTTTTTTGTAATTATTTAAATCATCCTGGACTCTTAAATTCTTCATCATCAATAAAATTATCATTCAATGCCTTACTGATAATAAGTTTCATACTGCTCAGCTTTGCACCAGCAAGCGTACTCAATGCTTTGTTTCTGTAATTTCGTGTGAAACCTCTTGTTCAAGGCCTCCAAACCAAAGCAAGCCAGGCATGTAGCAACGCTAACACCCTCAACTGCTATTCCAGCCAAACTTCCAATTCCCGTGGCAAACAGAACAATACCTCCTACAGAACATCCAGCTGAAACTGCACCAATAGCCATAGAAGTGCTTTGAACAGAATTAAAAACGGTCTGATACCGTCTCTTACATCTGGAGTACCTCGCCTCTTCACTTTCCAAATATTTAATTGCTTCTGTAATATTCATTAAACGTAATGTTTTATCTGATGCAATTGGCACAGCTGTTGCATGTGGATCAGGTGCAAGCGTTGTTTTAGTCGTCGCAATTGATTCAGTCGGCTCAAGCGTCGGTAGTATTGGATAGAATTTTACCATTTTTTTTATTGACAAATATTTTTTATTTAATCATCAATTACATTTTGCAACTCTTGAAAAGTATATAATTTGCTGGCATAATAAAATGAAACAAGATCAATGTGTTCAAGGTTTATGTAACTTAGACGAACAAAAGTTGTTTTGTCGACCACCACCTTGACAGCGGGAATACTGCTCAAAACATTAATAACATCAACATTTTTTGTAATAGCAATAAAGACCTTTGATGATTCTGATACTGTTTCATCCCATGTAAGTTTTATTCCCTGTGCAATATTTGCCTCTTTTGCAGAAGTTACAGATTTCATGATAATTTCAAATACTATTGTCGCTTCTCTAGCCACGACTAAGCTTGGTGGCATAAACACAACAGAAGTATCTGATCTACCCTTTCTAGTTGTAAGAAGATACCGCCGTATCTCATAATTTTCAACTTTCAGTTTATCTCTGCTATTGTTGTCTGGGGCAAAACTTGGAACAAGGCTTACAATAAGCGGCCCAGAGTTAACAACCTTCCTAAACACTAAGGCACCTTCATCATCAGTGTATACATAAGGACTAATAAATTCCAACTTTATGTCCCAGTCAATTGTGGGTGCTGGCGTAGGCGCAGGCAGCACAGGTGAAACCACCCACTTATTTCCCACATGTATTAAGTTGTAGGGCGCATTATTTACAGGTGGAGTAGGTACAGTAACATCACGTAGCTGACCAAGGTTAGGAATCGGTCTCTCTGTTCCTTCTTTCATGTCATCAATTACTTTTCTTTTGTACATGCCAGTTGAATCAAGTTCAAAACCATACACTTCCCCTACCTCTCCTTCCTTCTCAAAATCCTGTACATCTGCCAAATCTTTCAACTCTGTTACTGGACATGCAACTGGTATGATTCTCGGCTTTGGACCACCACTCATTTTTATAAACAAAAATAAAATTATTTAACTTCTAACACTACACTAAAATCATGCATTACAACTGGTTTGTCATCCTGATTAGTTACAGATATACACAGTGACTCAAAGAAACTAGAACCTAATTTCTTAAACTGCAAATTAGGAAATCTAACAACTACACTTTCACAATAAGGAGCAGTTCCAGCTGGCACACATCTCAACAAAGTTGAAGGCTTTCCATTGTGTACATTTTCAGTCTTGTTTAGTTCTTTCAAATAAACATTAAATACTGTGTGTACTGCCAAATAAACAGGGCATCTGCCAGTTATTTTTTGTTTTTTGGGTGCAAATAGTTTTAAATCTGTCAGTTTCCAATCTTCATCATCTGAAAATATAAATGTGCAATAAAAACCAAGTAAAGTTACAAGATGATTTGATAAAGAAAAATGACTATCTTTTGGAAATTCTATGTAACAAGTAGGTTAGCTGGATTTAAAGTTGCTTTAATTTTAAAATTACTTTGAAACCATTCAGCTATAGTACAAAAGTCATAATACCCAGCTGGTAAAGTTTCAGTCATATCATAAAAAACTACTTTATAATTTATATCATCTGTTACATTAAACCATTTTACTGTGTAGAACATTTCATGGATAGCTACAGCCTTGCTACCATCTTGATTATCAATCCCATTAGTTAACCACACTGGTTTGCTAGTGTCAAGATTTGTTAAGGTAATAAACATTTTTATTATCTCATAAAAAAGAAGAATGGAATTTAAATCACCAACCATTACCACAACAAACGCATTTCAATTTAATGTGAATGCCAAATATAATGTTGCACCTACTTATGAACAGAAAATAATTCAACTAAATCAGCTCGTCATAGCTGTAAGTGAACAAGACCTATTTCAAGTCAAAGTACCAAATCCGTTTGACCATTACCTAAACCCTCCAATAACAGATGACTCTACTGCAAGAAAGTGGTCTTCAAGTCCACTACAGATGTTTCAAAACCAACTCAACTTTGCTATACTATGTTCAACTACAGGCTGTGGTGTTTCATTCACAGACCATTTAAATCACTCAAACAAACTGATTAAGTCTGTCTATCGTTTCCATGTTTATTACCAGCTTAGACGTATACTGTCAGAACTGCATACACCACTGCCCACTGAATCCAGTTTTAACAGGTTTAACAACCCCATGGATATGAAAGCATTTGAACACATCTGTAATGAATTTAACATCAGTACAAAGTATGACTTCACACAAAAACTTGATGATCACAATGGTATGGGCACATTGTATTATGCTATGAGTCACAGACAATACCCTCAAGATTACTACCCTGGGTACACTTCATTCTCATCTAAATCACGTCTGGTTAGGATCAATAGAGCAGAAACAGTCTAATGCGTGGACCACATTTATTTTAGATAAAACTGACGGGTTTACTCAAGCAGGAGTCGAGCGCGTCAATGAGTCTATCAGAACATATGTCTGGTGTATACTAGGAACACAATCACTAACAAAATCAAATATTTTGAATGGAAGTGGCAAATTTGAAGCACAAAAACAATTTCTCGCAAACCTGGAAGATTCAATTAATTCAACAGTCGATCTCCCATCAAGCATACAATGCTACCAAGACGTACTCAGATATGCCAGATCAAAAGTTGACTTTGTAGTTGGTATCGGGTTATACATGTTACCATCTGATCTTCAACTCCAAATGGGGACAATAACAAATTATAATAATGAAATCATTGTTGCAGGTGTTGGTAAAAAACTCGGTCTTAATCAATCTGTAAACTCGGGGGCCACAACCACACACGTACAGTCATTAAAATCATTACAGATGGTAACACCCCCGGCCCCGGCCCCGGCCCCAACACCGGCACTCATACAACCAGTACAGTCAACCCCTGACACACATGAGTCAGAAAGAACTGCATTGGTAATAGGTCTAACAGGATTAGGGGTATTACTTCTTTATCTGTTTCATTAAATAACCCACCATCAACCCTCCTACTGTAACCAGAAAGATCCACACATGCTCCGCCATAAAACCAGCTACCTTTGCTGTAGTAGTGATAATCCAACTAACAACAGTGCCAATTATGCCAGGCAAAGCATCCACTGCTTTCAGAGCCAATTTCTTAAGCAAGTCTGATATGTGAGACAGTTGTTTCTTTACCCATGACTGTAAATCTTTTGGGTCTGTTGGAGTCGGTGGGCCTGGCGGTGCTGGAGGCAAAGAACCACCAACCCCAGGTCCCCCGGAGACAGCCAACACAACAGTACTAATAATAAATCCAAGAGCAGTAATTAAACTAGCAATTGTAATACCCTGTTCTCTGAAAAGTGTTTTAAGTCTCTCAGCCAGAGTAGTGTCTTCGTGAAGTATTTTCTGAATAGTTTCTCTAATTCTGTTGACCTGTGATTTCAGTTTTTGTCTTCCAATACTAATTGTTTCTAACCTTCCTGATCTTTCTATCTGCAAATCATTTAGTCTGTATTGGATTCTTTCTTTCATTTCTGTGTCAAGATTCCCATTGTCTGCTGTAGCCAGTTTCTCTTTTTCACGTTCTATGTGTTTATCAAGCTCACCCAGTTTGGCAACATTATTTACCATCTAACCTCTTATTGTCTGCAGTGATTTATCCAAGCCCATAATCTCTCTCATTGACAAAGGTGGGTCTTCTATTGTTTTCATAGCATCATTTAATTGACCTTCAGTAAATGAGGTTTCTTGTATCACAGTGTTTGCTATTTCTGGTAGGATTGTTACTGGTGCCATTTCAATTTGTTGCCCTGTTGGTAACTTTGTTTGCGTGTCGTGAAGCACACTAACAAGACGCGGTGTGACAGGAGACCCACCAATTCCAAGTTGACGCAATGCACCAACACCACCTTCATTTTTTATTGTACTTAATGCCCTAAACCTACTAGGGTCTTTTTTGTTAGTCAATAGTACTTTTCCTTTGTCAACAGTATTTAAATATAAATGACCCTTGCCATCAAGTTCAAACTGATTAGGATCTACGTTGTCTGGGCGGCCACCAACATGATCATAAAATGAGTTCACTTTGGTTTCTAAAAGTTCGTGACGTAAACTGTAAATATTTCTTGTACCAGTCATATCTGCCATATCTGTCATATCTGTTGTTTAACCAAAATCATACGTGTCATCCATTTCAAAATCTTCATGATTAAATCCTCCAGCGGCCATTGTTTTATTAATTTATTATTTTTTTATTGTGCATAATAAAAATGACAGTCTTACAGATCAAAGTTAGACCCATACAGAAAACTACGTGAGCCTCTTGGTGTTAAGGGCATAAGACAATCAATCGTCATCACAAACAATCCAAGTACCATAGATCAGAACCAAACTCTTACAGTCAAGTTTCCAAACCTAGGTCCCAGTGACGTTATTGTTCCTGGCACTGCACGCCTAGCATTTAATATTGAACTATCATCAGACGCAGATGTAAACAGAACACTGGTTGACAATCTTGGCAGAGCAATTTTAAGAACTATTAAAGTTAAACTTGAAGGACAGGAAGTGTTTAGTCTTCACGACTCCGATGTATTCTACTGTTACAAAGACCTTTGGCTCACAAGAGAAGAACGAGAAGACCGTATTTACCAAGGCATACAGCCAGATAATGTTGGTAAACTTTGAATCAATGCAGCAGATAAGGTAACTACTGGGGTACCCAAGGAAATTATTATAGCAGAAACATATGGAACCAGATTTTACATTCCACTTGAGTTTGAAATCCTCACAGCACATTTGCCGTATTACCAAGTAGCACTGAATGACCGTCTGAGCTTTGAACTAACTTTCAATGACTACTCCAAAGTTATTAAATCATCTGATCTTAGTGCAACATACAAGATTTCTAACATTTCCTTGGAATATGAAATTGTCACACACACTGATTTAGCCAGACTCATACAAAATCAGTACCAGTCAAGACTTCCAATTTATTATGACAGGGTGATTAGACATAGTTTAATACCCAAAGACAAAAGCGACCCAATGTGGAACATAAACTTGAACACACCTGCCAGGTCACTGAAAGGTATTGTTATGTTGTTTGTTGAACCGGTGAGTCCATACAAAAGGGATTCAGAAAAATTCTACAATCCTAAGATTACACATTTGTCCTGTACAATTGAAGGCCGCCCTAATCAAGTGTACGCATCTGGTATGTTACCTTATCAACACTACGATGAGATCACAAAGTATTTTGCGGGTGGAAGGATTAGAGATAAACCTGCAAACATTGTGTGTAAAGATCTACATCTGTATGATGTTAGGATCGGTCAATACCTTACAAACAAGTATGCACTGTGGCTAGACCTTCGTAGTACAGATGATGACTACCTTCATGGGTCAGGTCGAACTGTTGAGAACGGCAGTGATGGAATTACAATCCAGACACAAAAAAAGGTTGAAAAAGCCGAAGCCATAAATATATATTTGTACCTGATATATGACGCACAACTCAATATACAAGAGTGCAGACTAAGTGGACACATATATAAAAATTATATTGTGTATTAAAATGAACCGGAGCTTGATGACCCTTGACCCACACTGTGGATTATTTTGTGGTGCCACAGGGTGTGGTAAAACTGAATTTGTACTTAACCTCTTACAAACAAGATACATACACCATTTTGAAAACATTGTAATATTTTGCCCTACAATCAAACACAACAAAGCTTATCACAACCGATTATTCATTTGGACTGACAGCAACATTTATTTAGTTGACCCTGAGAAAAAACTGAATGACTACCTACAATATTTTTACAAGCAATTTGAAGGGCAGTCAACTTTGTTTATTGTTGATGACTGTTCTGCAGAGAAAGACATTGACAAAAAGAGAAACACTTTAGCAGTACTTGCCTTCAGTGGCAGACACGCAAACGTCAGTGTATGGATTCTCACTCAAAAATATAATGCTGTACTGAAAGATTTTCGTGAACAGTTAAAGTTTATCTGTTTGTTTTACTGTAAGGATCGTGACAGCTTTGAAGACTGTCTCAGAGAAAATGACGTCATACCAAATAAACATGAACGTGATGATGTAAAAAATAAACTGAAATCAACTAAGCATCTAAAGCTTATTTTAAAGACAGATCAGCCCACAGGGTATGGGTTAGTAAATTAATTTTTGTTTTTTGTTTTGTTTTTTAAAAATAACAATATAAATGAACCCTGATGAAATCCTTCTATTGAATGATATCAATGCTGTAGAGAACAAAGACTTAGACTCTAAGAAACAGCGTCTTTTGTCTGTGATTGTCTCAGGCAAATCAAAGACTTATCTCGGAAAACAATACATGACAGAGGATATTGAATCTCTTACCTCTGACGAACTAATCAAGCTTCATTCAAAATATGAAAACCACATTGCTTCACTAATGACTCGTGATTTGAGTCGATCACTTGTATGCCTATACACAAAAGCAGTGAGTCACTTTCTACCTGTGGATAGTGACAGTTTATCACACGACCTTGAAAGCAATCCTATTGTTTCAAGTTCAATTGGTAAATTAGCATGCCTCATGTTTTACAAGTTTGCAAATTACCTTGCACCTGTGGTAACTTTGCTGGTAACTGGGAGTCATATTGATTTTTCGAAAATAAATTTTACCGCAGAAGAAAATGGACGAAACCCAGACGACTCCACAACTGAACCCCGACCCTGTTTTGACACAGGTTCAAACTGTGACTAAGGCTAAAAGTCCAGGCAGGGTTGATGCAGGAAAAAGATTAGCCGAATGGAACAGGCAGAAAAAATTACAGCTTCAAGCACAAACAGAAAAAACTCATGTAACTTATCCACCGTCAGGACCGTCAGGACCTGTGTCAATACCGTCACTCCCTCATCAAAGTGAGAGACAAACAACCCAGTCTAACCCTGACCCTGACCCCGAACCTCAATCAACAAAATATATAATTGCCGGATTTGTTGCCGGATCTGGTTACGTAGGGTATCAATTATATAAAAAATACAAACCACAGACTCGTACAGTGACCAAAAAATCAGACACTCCAAAAACAAAACCAGAAGTCACCACATTACCAGTAACACCCAAAGCCATTGACCCATTTTATATGCAGTAAATAAAAATATTATTTTAATTTTTCTTGTATTAGAAAATGAGCGACACAAAGAACATAATGAACCTTGTCTATCACTCTGCCGTAATAAGCGGACTAGCAGTAGCTTATTCTATGCTGGGAAAAAATCTACTCAAAATGAAATCAGCAGACCTGAGTAGATTAGACTTTGAAGACAGCGCAAAGCTAATTGTAGTTGTAACAGCGTCGATTGCTACAAAAGATTTTCTTGTCAAGCAAGGAATTATTCCCGAAAATGTTTCTATGTAAATAAAAACTATGGCGACTTTGGCAGTAATAATTGGAGGCGCGATGGTCAATGCTCGGGCATACAGCGGCTCAAACTATCTCTTTTCAAAAGTAGGCAGAGAAGAATCTGCAGAAGAAATGAAGCGTCACAATGAAGCGTCTGAGAAACTTGCACAAGCGCAACAAGAATATGAAAAGAATAGAATTGAGAAACTTGATTTCATCAATGAAAGATTGAAGCTTGAAGGTCACGCACAGCATACGTTTTCAAATACAGATGACACAATCCGTCAGTATTTTCTTCTCACGGGTGAAGACATGTCTATCCCAAAACCAAAACTTAGTGACTACTATCAACCGAGTACACAACAAAGAAACGGGGAGATAGTCTTTGTTCTAGTGGGAATGACATTTGTTTATTTTACAGGAGTTTTCATTGCTAGAAAAAATGACAGCCGAAAATAAACTATCGAAAATATATTACTCTCCATCAGGCTATTGGAAAGGAGCAACCGCTATTCAGAAATTACATGCCTCTGTGGGCAGAGATATAACACTCAATCAAGTCAAACAATGGTTACAGAGACAGGCAATTTGGCAGATATATCTTCCTGCTCCAAGAAAGATATCTAGACCTCATTTTGAAAACACATCACCAAATGACATGCACCAAATGGACCTTTTGTTCCTACCACATGACACAAAAAGAAAGAAACGATACAAGTATGCACTGACTGTTGTAGACATTGCTTCAAGATATAAAGACGCTGAACCCATATCTGACAAAACAGCTACCACTGTTGCTACAGCATTATCAAGAATATATAGTCGAGGCCCTTTAAGATACCCCAGACTAGTGCAAGTTGATGATGGATCTGAATTTAAGGGCGCAGTTAATCAGTTATTTGCTAAGCACGGCGTACTGGTCAGACCAGACGAGGCATTCCAGGTGTGCACAGATCACAGGCAATTGTAGACAACTTTAACAAACAGTTATCAGAAAGACTTTTCAGCTATCAGTATTCTAAGGAACTCATGCATGACACACGTAACACTGAGTGGGTTAAGAGATTACTACATGTGATAAAAGCAATGAACAATGAAGGCCATCCTAAGCCTGCTGATGCTATTAAATTGAAATCAATTGCAGAGCCAAAAACAGGACCAACCCCCGCACCAGACACAAGTTTATTTACTAAACAGGTGAGATATTTATATCAACCAGGGGAGGCTGAGAACGATGACAGACGCAAGGCAACAGACCCCATCTGGTCAACGTCTGTACGCAATATAAAAAAAATAACTCCTGGTGCTGACGCAACAATATATTACCTGTACGACCCTGCACCACAGAGGGCATTTGTCAGAGAAGAATTCGAGGGTTGCCCAGATAAACCTCGTATCTCCATTTTAGCTAACTTTACAGGAGAGCCTTTTGAAATTTTGACATCTAAAATTAAATATTTTCTTTTTCTTATTGCCAAAACATTTAGTGTCTACCAAAACTTTGTTCTCTTCTCTGCATCTTCATGTAAATGTTTAACTGCACAAGCATTAATTTTATAAATAATTTGATGCTTTATGACATATGTAGCAAATACGGGATTTATGTAGTACTAGGAACTGTAAACTCTAAATGAACAGTGTCCATATAAACCTCGTAAATGCATTTCCGCTGTTTACACAGGCCAAATACATGGCATGTCATCACATAACAGGGCTGCCTTTCAGTTGTAACTCGAGACGCTAGCTGGAATGGTTAACAGGTGGCCAGCTCTAGTTCCTAAATAAAACTCGTAACTAGAACTACGGTTTCGTCGCGGCGGCACTTTTAGGAATAAACAGCCAGCGGAAAGCAATTATATGGATATGCGGTCTTAAGACAGGCCTGTGCATGCCTAGAATTTCCAACAACACCTAATGAAAGCCAGTACAACCAGTAACGTCTTTTTTAAAAGTCACAATAAGTGACTGAATCACCTCTTGGAAGAGTCTGAAAGTCGCATTTGAAAACTGCTTGATTTATTTTCAACTCTGCTAATAAAGTTCTGGCGTAAAAGCTCTTCCTCTACTTCGTATTCCAGTAACTTAATCATACAGTGGTCTCTTTGCAATGTTGAGTGCTTCGTTATGAATTAATGATAATGACACACACAAAATGATAGTGTGGAAAGGAAACAAAGAGAGAGGCGGAGAAAAAGACATGACAGAATGGTTGTCGAATATTACAGTCCTTAAGTATGGGTTGTTGTGACTCGTAGGTGAAAAGTTATGTTTTTTTTTAATTCAACACCCCAAACAAAGTACAAAAAAGAGGAAAACTCACTTGGTCATCACCATGACCGAAAGTCAGTGCCGCAATCCGATGTGTCTTCGTGTATCCAGCATGTCAGTATCTAAGTCGCACATGTCAATGTATTCAAGTTCCACTTCAATGTATCACTAAGTCACAAAATGGCTTTTGTTTTCTAGTAGCTACCACGAAACATTTCACACTTAAAATCACTTTTCGGTACTTGGTCAACAAAGTCAGTGGGATCCGTATGGATCTCACCTGGACCGAAAATGGGGACAGGTTGGGATCAACGCACTCCATGTGGGTCTTACCAGGGTCTGACCTGGACCCAGGTGGGACTCAAATACTATGCTAACAGGGTACCCCTTGCCTATATCAAGTGCGTAATTTGATATTTGATTTTCGATTGATGCATTTCCTGATTTAAAAAATACTACGTGTATTTTCCAGTAAGAGATACCGATACTGATTTCAGCACACCAGTTTCACTGAGTCATCCACGAGATGTTGATTATTGTTCAGGAGCTGCTGTTGTGTCAGAACAGCCTGACGTCGACGAAGTGGCAAAACTCTGTGCGCTTTGCAGAGGTTCAGATAATCATTTTCTTTTCAAGGTTAACGCCGGGTTGGTTCCTTAGAGTCTCTGCCAAAAAAGAGTATGATCGCAGTACGCATTTTCCAGAAGTGTTGATTGTCCTGGCCTTGTGTTCACTCTGAGTCAGTGTCCACTTCATCGACGTCAGGCTGTGGGAGCCGATCTACTGTAGCTGAAGAGGCCGGAAGGCTCCTGTAGAAAGCATGGTGCTCCTCAGGGATGATTCCAGACGAGCACAGGGACAAGAGGTCAGATTTCTTGGCCTGGGAGATGGGAAGTTTGTGGCTGTACAGGTGTGGTATAGTTTTGATAGGGGCAGCACGGCCTCTCTTCCTTCCTCCTGCAACCTTGATGGTCTGGTAGTCGACTTGATCAAAGGAGGTCTTGAAAAATATCTCCTCCCCTTTGCCTTTCTCAAAGTGAAATGCTTTTATTTGAAGCCAGTTCACTTTTTGTCCAGTGATGTCTGTCTTGGTGTTGCGTAGTGTTGAGGCAGCTAGTGTTTTGAAGTCAAGGATGTCTGTGTATTTGATTGGGACAACCAAATATGGTCGCGTCCTTCTGGCCATTCTTAGGATGATGTCCCAGCCGCTGGGCGTATAGATGGGTGTGCTTTTCTTTGCAAATGTAATGGCTGCATGCATGGAGTCGCATTCCATCTGCGTATGCCCACTTTCCAGGTATTTGTGGGTTATGATCTTTATGTTTTCGATGTTTTGTACAGCATGGGATAAACCGGCTGCCAGGTATTGATTCCGATTTTGGCCTGGACAGCAGTCTGAATAGATTGTAACCTCCTCAACGCTGTCTGGGAGTGAGCTGAGGTAAAAGTAGAGGCAGGTTGCGATCTCACACGCTCCCCTTTTACCTTCCGACTCATCCCATGTGTAGCATTTGGCTTCCCCGTCAGCGAGTGAATAGATGGTAAAGTTATACACGGAGAGTTTCCTTTTGTAGTATAACTGGCTGACGAGGCCACAAGGGGCTTGCAGGACCGCCTGGAGATCCACAGTCACGACATGCTTTCGGTGATCTTCTTTGGCTTCTGCCTTGTCATTCTCTTTCTCAAGGCGTGCCCGCTTCTTTCTCTCCTGGTGTTTTTCAAACGCCTTCTTGTCATCTTCCGTGACCAGCTCTTTCGTCTTCCTCATGGCAAAAGCAGCACACAGCGCACACTGGTCCTTTTTGGGGGCATGAAAAGATAAGTTATATTCAGTGTTGAAAACCTGTCTGTATTTCTTTGTTGACACTGGTTGACGGCCCTCCTCTTTGCACTGCTCTACGTACAGGTCGTGCATCTTTTTCACCGTCAATCCGGGCTGTAGGTACTTGCGTTGAGAGTCTTTCCTGGTATAATGTGACTCTACAGCGGGGAAGGACTCGATGTGTTTTCTTACCCCTTCAATAGATTCTTCACTGGCCTTGTTGTATGGCTTCCCACTTCCTCGGCGTTTCTTGCCAGTGAAAGCTCCGTTCGTGCTATTCTTTAAAGCATGGTCAACATAGGCTTCACCAAGAGCCAGTGTCGCCAAAAAGAACATCTTGCAGACTCGTCGCTCTTGGCCATCAACAATGAAAAAGAAGGTGCGGCATCTCTGGCGTTTCTTGGGCACTGGCTTATTGTCTGCACCCAAAATACGGACAGTCTCTCTTTCTCTAACATGAGCACAAACAAAGTCTTTTTGGCGTTCATAAGTGTCTAAGGCATAAAATGTCTGAAAGAGGTCTTGCCGATACTCCTCTGAGATACGATTATTGCAGTCGTATCTGCACTTGCTACAGTCAGTCTGCTGGACACGTTTGGGAGGAACAGTCTTGCCAGCCTGAGATATATACTCTTTCCCTTTCAAATGCAATGATTTTCTTACGTTTTGTTTCCATGCTTCTGGCTTTGATTTTTTCTTTCTGGAAAGATTTTTCTTAGGAGGCGTTTGGAAGGATCCTTGTTTCCTGGGTGTGATATTTATTTTGTCATTTGACTGCTGTTTTGTTGGGGTGATGATCACACTGTCGTCCATGGTAGGAAAACTCAGCCCTTCCCCCAAGCTTTCCCCGTCGTTCGGATTGTGGACTTTATTTGGCGTCGACTGGTGAGTGGGTTGGAAGTCCTCAGCCTCACCATCAGAGTCAGAGTGAATACAGACGTCACCCTGAGGCCCTGGCATCTGCTGTCTGGCTGGTCTGTGGCAAGTGTCGTAGTGAGACGGATCGTGGACAATAAAGGCCAGTGTGATGGGTTCCGCCTGTTGACAAGCTATGGCAGCGGTGCTACCCCTGGACGGCATGAAGTCTAAGACAGATTTGAACACGTCGCTTGTGTAGATACGGACAATTCTCTCGGACCAGTCAGCCAACACCCGTGGCAGAAGATCTGCGGCATCATTGCTCCACTTCCCAGGCTGTCGCAGTTCACTGACATTCGAGAGGAACCTCATGAATATGTCATTTTCATCTTCTCTGTCTACTGGAGCAATGAAGGGAACATAAGTTCCATAATTGTCCTCAAGGTGTTCACACAGACAGTGTCGCAGTTCCTCCCCTGATATCTCATCTAAATGGAAGGCGGAGGCTTCGAAGAAACAGTTTCCATCAGGATATATTTCTGTTCGAATCAATCCATTGGCTGACAAGAGGTTGTCCAGGCGGGCTTGGTGTACTGCGACATTTTTCTCTCTTTCTTTTGTTTGTGCTAAACTTGCAGCTTGCGCCCTCATCATATCACTCTGTCGTTTGGTCTTTCGACGTCGTTTTCTGCTGGTCCGTTGGGCTTCTTCGGCCGAGAAGCTGCTGTCGACGGAGTCCGATTCATGTCGTGATGTCTCGGATTCTTCTGATGGCAGAAATGTTGGGTCTGCAGAATCATCGGCAGCATCAGGCACTTGCTTCGAAATGAGGGGCTCGTCATCTGATGTGCTGAAGTCTGAATGTGAAGCCAGTTTCTTAATCAAGGGTTCATCATCAGACGTATTGAAAGCGGTTTTTTGTTCACGAATCAGAGGTTCATCATCAGACTCGTTAAATGCATCCATCACGCTGCTCAGCTGCTCGTCGTCGGTTGAGCTGAAGTAATCCACTGATCTCTCAGCTGCTTTGACAAAAGATGTCGCCAGATTGAGATACACGCTGTCTTCAGCACTGTTCGGGTCCATGATGTTCACACTGGGTACTGATCTACAAGAGAAATGATATTGATTCCGATTAGATACAGTTACATTATGAAAATTAAGACACATTTAAATGGTTTTGTTTAAAAAAAACTGCCATCGGTTTTACTCATTGTTGCAACAGATAGTATTGTTTGCCAGTCAGATAGTATTGTTTGCCAGTCAGATAGTATTGTTTGCCAGTCAGATAGTATTGTTTGCCAGTCAGGCTTAAGCTATCATTATCCACAACGAGGTAATGACCCGACAATTTGAACAAGCTACCAGGGTGGGGTTCGAACCCATTACCCTCTCACCCTCCTGTATTCAGCCGCGGCGCTCATAACTGAGCTGACGAGGCTCACGTAACACGTTTCTCAAACGCATATTTTTTTTAGAAAGCTTATAAACTAATCAAGTGTATGTGTGCGTGTGCGTGCGTGCGTGTGTGTGTGTGTGTGTGTCAGAGAGAGAGCAAGAGAGAGAGACTGCTGAATAATTTTCACCAAAAAATAAAGATTGCTTACCTTCCAGAAAAAGATCTGCTGAATCTTGGCGAGTACAAAAGGTTAAAAGGTGTAGCCAACGCAAGCCTATCTTTCGGGAGGGAGAAAAGTCAATGAAATGGGCAGTTTTAATTTTTTGTGCTTGTGTTATACATGGGATATTTCTATAATTTCTGGTGGGAAAAGTTCCGCTGTGATAAGTATTAAGCGACCACAGCTGCACTGAAGTCCCATTAGGAGTGACATGTGTTGACAAGTGTCATCTCCTACACAGTCCAGATTCTCGTTAGTTTTTTTCCCTGGTGTTTGTTCCGGATGTGTCTGTCAACATGGTTAGGGTGCCTGCATACATAGCAGATAATGACAGAACCTAAAGAACTCAAAGTATTACTGATAATGTTATTTTCTATTCACCAAAAAATCTGCATATTGAATGTAAAACTTAGATCACACACACACACACACACACACACACACACACACACACACACACACACACACACACACACACACACACAGCATGAGAAAGAGAGAGAGGGGGGTTGGGGGTTGGAGAGCTGGGAGATGTGCAAGTACAGACGGATTTCTTAATTTCAGTCTAATTCAAAACGTTTTCCCCTCTTCTACAAGTTTCAAGATACTTTCTTCTAACTCTGATTGAGACCAAGAAATGGTGATTTTCCTTCTACATAAAACTCGTAGACTGTTGTACTGTGATTAAACGCGCAGACAGCAGCAGTCGGGCCCTTTCCTGTGCCGATGTAAAGAAAGCAACAGCAATTACGGCTTTCATACAGGCACTGCTGCTGAGTGCAGTGATAAACCGCCGGGCCCGCGTAAAGCCAGCTGTGCCAGATACGATGTTCATACAGCCAACTTTTCAGGGAATCTGCCGCCGTCGACCACGGTATATCTAATTACGGTTGTTATACGGGCACTGCTTGCAGACTCAGAAAAGAAAATCCAGGCCTTTGAGAACAAGTGCCTGAGGAAGTTGCTCCGCATCTCGTACCGCGAGCACAAGACCAACGAATATGTACGGAGCATCGTCACTTCCCTGGTGGGCCCACATGAACCCCTTCTGGCAACCGTGAAACGGCGCAAGCTTGCTTGGTTTGGCCACGTGACCCGACACAACACCTTGTCCAAGACTATCCTCCAAGGCACTCTCGAAGGAAGTCGTCGGCGAGGTCGTCAGAGAAAGAGTTGGGTCGCAAACATAAAAGAATGGACCGAACTCGAGATGCCAGACTTGCTTGCCACCGCCCAAAATAGAACTCAGTGGAGAGCACTGTCTGTTGCTGCTGCCTTTCAGTCCCCCCAACGCCCAGTTCGGGCAAAGGACTGATGATGATGATGATGATGATGATACGGGCACCACATTGTTTGAAGTTTTATACTTGGTTTAATTATTCATTAATAACTAATTAATTTTAATCATTATTCTATGTCTGCTTTCACAAACACAATCTCGAAGTGAAACTGAGTTGAATGACGTAAAAAAGTCATTTTCGGAAAAAAGTGAGATACGAGGTTTATCCGGGCAACCCTCGAATTACAAATTATTCCCCCAGACACCGTTACTCATTTCAGTAACTAACTCATTAATTAATTCATCAACCAGTTCATCAGCTATGTCTTCAGATAACTTGAGCCTGTAATGACCAGGTGCATAAGCTTTTTCCTTACTATGAAACACACGTTTCGTGTCCCCAACTGCAAGTGACTTCTTATTTGTTTGGATCATTTCAAGATTATGTTTGTTTGATCTCAGTAACTTGTTTGGATAATCAGGCATTAATGCTCCATCTAACACTTGCTTGTAATGTTCATGACGAATGTCTTTATTTTTTATTGCTGTTTTCTTGATACCTTTGGCTTTCGACTGACTTCCCTTTTGATGCAGTATAGAATACATTTTGGATCTCAGTCCAACGTACTCAACTATTGGTACACCATTTAGTTCATCCTTAAACTTACCAGGCACTTTTTTGTTTTGTGTGCTAAACAGTGGATGGTCTTTAGGGTAGTCAGACGTGTCGTACATGTGTAACTCTGTTTTCATGTCTTCATAAAAGTCTTCAGTACACACATCAATGATCATAGAGTCAGTGTCAGTGTATAACAATAGACACTCAGGATACTTTGGTTTAAAGTAATCATAATAAAATTCAAGCATCAACAGTTTTGACAAATCAAGAATTGATATACCAATGAATACTGGCTTGTCCAGTTTGACAATCTTTTTTTTGAGTGACACTGCATACAATGATGAATGAAACTCTTTGTACCCCGTGTACTGTGGCTTACCTGTAAGTTTAATTGCACCTGATTCAGTTGTGACCAGTCTCACATCTTTGCGGTGATGAGGATTTTCCATTGTCTTGCCAAAACAGGCATTGTTCATAAGCTTAAAGAAGTCTTTGTCAAATGCAGTGTTGCCATCTCTGGCACGCAATGTTGTGTTCTTCATTATGTAATCTTTCATGAAAGCACTTTGATCAAATTGAATACCTCTATGTACTTTCTTTAGTACTAACCCGTGTCTGATGTAAAACTGTAACAAGCGGTAGTGGCAAACGTAATTGAATTTGTCATTTAAATTTGGCACAAGTTTAGTGTCTTCTTTTTTCCCGGTCATACTCATTTTCTCAACTGCTAAGGGATAATCATTGTGGTAATCATGTAGATGGTGTGGGTACTCTAGGTCGACTTCAAAGATCCAACCCTTTGCATCATTACGGTCATGACTCATAATATTGTTTGTTAACTGTGTTATGTCATACTGTGACAAATCATGCAGACAAAAGTTTTTCAAGGGCAATAACTCACACATCACCCAGCCATACAAATTGTTAGCGTCTACATAGGTAATGAATGACCTTGACCTCGAGGGTTCAAACCCAAGGTCACCATAGCCGTCCATATATTTGTTGTTGGCTCTGGCATAATTGTTCGCTTCAATACTTATCCCACCCCTCAATCCACGTTCCACCATTTCACTCATCGTACGATCAGACAACAGGTCTATAGATATCTTACTGGATTTCAAAAATGCATCCCATGTCATGCCAGGACTAGTTATGTAACAAGCAGGGTCAAGCTTGTAGTGTAACAAACCCTTTTCACGGTAACTTTCAAATACGTCTGCTAGCAAACAAACATCAGCTTTCAAGTACTGGTCATGGTAGTCACCAATAGTCTGACATCCTAACTTCCCCCACGCATCAAGTGCGTGTTGATATTCAGAGTCAGAAATACCTTTACCAGTTAGTGTGGAATAAAATTTCTCTTTTGGTGGCAGTCTTGTTTCCTCAAACACAACCCAGTGATCAATGTACTCGTATGGATACACACCTTTCTTAATCAAGTCTGGTTCAAAATATTTACTTGTTATTGGATACTCAGTCAGTCCTTCTGCCAGACTAGCAAGACCTAAAGATAAATGTTGCATGGAGTCATAAAATGCTAATTTGCTGTCCAGCCTAAAAGTCAAGTATTTTTCAGTTGTCTGGGCAATACAACTAATTTTTTTGTAAGACTCATCTACAGCCTGCATGATAATATGTGAATTATATCCTTTGAGATTGTGGAAAAAGATTGGTAACTTATATGTCTTAGGATCTGTTTTTAATAACAAGTTACAATTGTTATGTGCAGCACTTCTGTAACGTCCAGTTATGTGATCATGGTCATGAACTTTATCACATCCTAAAGGTTGTTCACAAATCCAACACGTCTCAGCTGTATCAAATTTTAATTTGTCTTCTTCTGTCATTACCAAAGGCATCTGACATGTTGTGAGATATTGTACTACCTGACTATACAAATGTCTCATTTCTGTTAAAAACAGACATGCTGCATTTTCACCCCTGTAGATAACAGGCTCTGAATGAAGACCGTCTGACCTAACAATAATGTATCCAAAAGAACACACCACTTGGTCACTGAGTTTTATAGTCTTTGGTAATGACTCTGGAACAGGACCCTCATATGGTACTACTAATGATTCAAAATCAGCATACACTACAAACGGCAGCTTTTGCTGATTCCCATAGTTCTTAAAATACACTTGACTACCAGGCTCTGGATACTTAAGTACAGTTTGTATATCATCAGCTGACCTACAGTGTAGGACGTGTTTATGTGCTACTGCAATAGAGGAGAATCTTTGTAAACATCTTTTACAAACTTCTTGTTTACCATTGTGTTTTGTTGTATGTCCATGAATTAGACGTGACCTATTTCTGATAATTGTGTAGTGAAAGTTATTGTCATCACCGATTAGCAACATGTCAACATGTTTATCTTCTGACTGTCCGTAGGTTGGGGCAATTGGGGACACTCTAATTGGTTGTAACTTGTTCTCAGATGCATTATCCCACACAAACACATTTACAGATATACCAGGATTTAATTTTTCAAACAAATCTATGTCTTCTATTTTAACAGGGAACTCAATGCCACTGAAGTTGAGTTCATTTACAAATTTAGTGTAGTTAGATACACGTTCAGGTTTTATTTTTACAAAGTGTAGTTTAGCAAGCACACACCACATAAAACAGAAATTGTCTTTGTTCTGAATATTAACAACAGCCTTTTTGTTTGCAACCTCTGTTGGCAGTGGTATCCACGATTTGCCTAGTATAGGATGATACCTTGACTGCTTTAATTGTAGTTCATGTACATGTCCTTCGTGCCAACCAGACCCCTTCATTCTTGCACTGTCAATTGCTTGGAGGAAGTCAGGTAATAGTCTGTCTCTAAACACGTTCTCTAATTCTCTTCTTGTGTTAACTGTGTGTTTCTTATTGATATGTACGATACAATCACTTCACCGTCTACTCTAGTGAATTCTATTTTAGCAACAATCTGAATCTTTACACTGCCTGTAAGAAGATTATCTTGTATGACAGAAAAAGAGTTTTCTATTGATTCATAAACATTGATAGTATTAGATATAGGCAAGTTTGTTGTGTGAAACACGTTTCTTAAGCTTGATGAGCCTGATGAGCCAGGGTTTTGAACATTGTCTGTCATTTTTATTTGTCCGACAAAATAATAAATGAAAAAATATTACCGCTGGCTCACCTTGTGTAATACCACTTTATTAACTGTAACATTGTTAATATAAACATTTAGTTTGCGTAGTTGTTTAAATATGCTATAACAAACTTCCCCTAACCAACCATAGTTGGTATCATCAACTTTAAAAGTAGGTGTCTTTAAATCAACTGTCATGCACTCCACATCTGGATGCTCATCAACATAATCCAAAGTCACACTATATGTAGCATATATTTCTGATGGTGCTGAAAGGCTTATGTAAGTCTGTTTGGGTGTTATTAAATCAGTAAAGTGCATAACATCTTTGAAAAGGTGTGTGAGATCAAGCACCTGTATGATTTGTCCGTCTGTCATTTTTATTAGACAAACAAAAGAATAAATTGTTATCAAGCAAAATCATGTTTTTCTAGGAAATTACACTGAACAGTAACTTTTTACGTTTGCACCATTCAGCAAATGTAGTCAATAGTTTTTGAGTTTACCCCAGACAAGACTTGCCTGTTCTTTATTATCTCTCTCAGTGGGCTTATTAATATCATGCTTCACAGATTTCAGTTGTGGTGTCATGTACAATAACCCTGTCCTTTAAAGCAAACATACCTGACACAGTATTGGCGATTATTGGTTTTGCAGTAAATTATAAATCACACACCCTGGCCAAGTGAGAGCCAAATGAAACATCTAGACAGTAACATAGACAGTAACTTGATAATTTTACCCACGACTTGAGCACCAGAAAAAGGAAGGAATCACCACTGTTCAATAACAAAATTTTGCAGATTACATTTTCCTTTGTTTGAGTACAGGTTTATACAAGGGAAGTAATTTTGTAAAAATTTCAGCAAGACAAAAAAGTTACTTCCCTTGCTTTATTAAATTATGTTTTAATTCTTGACTAAAGTACACTTTTTGTCAAAAGTAAATAACAAAATGTGCAAATAATTACAATAGATAATAGAATAAAGATGTTGTTATTTGATTTTGTTAAAACAATGAGTGATTTATTTTTTAACAAAACCAAATTATACATTATTTTGTAATTACTTTTGTCACTTTAACACCTGCTTAAATGTTTTTACAAGTGCATGCACACACTCGCTAATAGCCGTGTTTTTAGGGTATTGACTCAAAAATAATGGTATCTAGATAGACTTCAAATGGCTTTTTTTCTTAAAGCCTGAGGCTAACTAGCGTGGATTGTGTACTTGAGTGATTTGGATGAGGGTTCTCAAGTCTCATTCACAGGTGGGTTTACCCGTATGTATGTGTGTGTGTGCGTGTGCCTTGTGTGTGTGACTAGACTGATTTCGGTGCAAACAGGCAGGTGTTCGTGACTCACTGCTGGTTAAACAAGTCTACAGCCTTTTAATGTTACTGTTCCCTGGATTAAAGAGACAGGTACGTAATAGCACATCTATATAGACTTTAAAATCAGACCTCTTTCTCTATGTGAGGTGGCTATGAAGACATGTATGTGAATGTATAAATGCGTCACTTCTGTTCCTAGCAACATGAGCAACAGTCAGGACAGACCATTCAGCAGACAATAGTCCTCACTTGGCACAATTCACGTTAACGAGACCCAATTTACAGGTAGTCCTAGGGAGTGCGGGAGTGTATTGGACTGGCTCATGAAAAAAGTATGTTGCTAAAGACTCCCAGTCTACTCACAAAGAGATTTTAAAGAGAACAGTATACCTGTGATTTAAAGTGATACCTGTCCTGTTTAAGTCTGTGTATATTTAACATAGAAAAACTGTCGTTTTGTTTGCCTACAGTGAGTCATGAACACCTGCACCGAAATCAGTCTCGTCATGATTTTGAGGAAAAGCCTATGCATGTAAGGGTCCATGTGTAACACAGTGTACTTAATTTTATGTATAGACGACAACAGCATTCAAACTTGTGATTCGCCATGGGATCTTACCTTTGTGTAAATGGTGTGTGTTCATGTGTTGCAAGGTAGGCTTTATTTTGTTTTGTTTTGTTTTGTTTATACATGTATGTGTGAGTGTGTATACATGTGTTTGTGTGTGTGTGTGTGTGCGTTAGTGTGTGTGTATGTGTGTGTATGTATGCCTGTGTATATAACTTGTATGTCAATCTGGCACTGCCCTTGAATTATCTTGGTCTGCAACTGGCGTGTCTGTGTGTGCATGTATGTTTTGTTATGTTCAGAGTCGTGCTTACACATGACCAATTGAATAGAGTTTGCACTGAGCGTTCCCCTGTGAACTTGCCTGCACTACGCATTTCTAAAGATCTTTTCATGCGTGGCCTGTGAATGGGTGCTGAAAAGCATGTTCCCAACGCATTGAAAAGGTTTGACAGTCTTGTAAACTGAAATGCTATGTGTGGACAGAAATCGACTCTGACAGTATTGAGAGACAATAGAAAGTAATTTTCTAATTGAGTGTGTAAAATGACATTAGTCTATTACAGAGAACTATCAGGATTTTGGTTTGATTTGAGAGAAACGGCAGTGTGTACGTTAAGGACTTTAATTAGTTAATTAATTAAGATCATTAGGTATTGACAGAGACAATAGTTATAGAGAGAGAACAATAGAGACCCGAAAGATAATCAGATCAATAAGGCCGCATCAGTCATGCTCATCACTTTTTTAAAATCAAAGGGTTGATTCAAAAATAACGGGGGTGTAATGGGGGTACAAAATATGATATTTAAAATGATGTAAATTAATGACTGATGCGGCTTTATTGAATTCATTGTCTTTTGGGTCTCTATTGTTCTCTCTCTCCTTCTCCTTTTTAATAGTTTGCAGTCTTAAACACAGACAACCACCTCCGTCAGAAGATGCATATGAAGATAGTCTCTGCCAGCAGGAGGCATTGATTCTCATGAGCCCCCACAGTTACAGGGGTTCAAGAGGATCTACCTCTCTTGCTGTCATGGGTGGAATTTGCTGTGTCCGGGCAGAGGAGTTAGACTAAAATTTCAGTCAAACAATAAATGAGAAAAGATAGAACTTCACAATTACATTGAAAGTAAACATGTGAATCAAGTATATATACTTGATTTACATGTTTACAATAACTTTAGTAACTGAAAAATCATGACATGAACGGCCGGTATCCTGAATACTCTGAACGAAAATGGATCAAGGGGCTATCTTCTAGTGTTCTACAAAGTTTACTTTGAGTTTGACACTATGTCGGTGTACTCTCTGCACAGTTTCAAGCGGCCCTCAGCAAAATCATCTGCCAGTCTTGGCAACTTTGACGCAAAGTAGAAACCTTTCAACCTGTTCACAACACGACGCACATACTCCTCATTGTACTCAATCTCCAGAAGCAAGTGACCTATCTCAGTCCAGATGAAAAAAATGCATTTCTGGAAACCTGTGCAAAACATGGTCAGCTGAACTTGCATGTAATAGCCCCTTGGTCCATTTTCATGCAGAACAGCCTTTCCATCTTGCAAAAATTACATCGCAAAATCTGGTAGCAAATCTGTCTTCAAAATGTTGTACAGGTACATCATTCTTGATGAGCGGACATTTAATTTCTACAAGCACACCATCATCTGTCACCCCGTCTGGGCTTCCCGACAACCATGGTTCATTCTGGCAGACAATCGTTCCCTTTGGCAATACCTTGAATCCTATTCTTGTAGTGTATGGATGGCTCTGGGTTCACTGACCTTTCCATGTTGTGTTGCAGCATTTCCCCTGAAGGTGGGGTAAAGATGTTCACAAACAAATTTTTCAGGATTGGTGGTTTCTCTTAAAGGCATTTTTTTGGCAGAGCTACCTGTGATGCGAACACGTCGCGCATCTCGCCACACCACTGATGACGACTGTTCACGTGTGCTGATCTCCAAATCATGAATCTGATCATCATCTACAGATACATTATTCATGTAAGATATCTTACACAAGGTGCATGACAGGTCACGTGAGTGCTCACCGTGGACTATCTTTCAAGCTTGTGCAGACACTTGAGGAAGCTGTGCTGTGAAGCACTTGTTTATGAGTGTACCTTGCAGCTTAAACATGTTAGCCATGCTCGACTGCTCTACTGCTGTAGTAAAGTCTTGCTTCGAAAGGAACACAGGCTGGTCAGCTAGGTCATTCGCAGGTGTTCCTTGTAGTTGTTCAAGTGCATCCTCTCCATGCTTGGATGATCTGTTTTTCCTTTTAAAGGACATCTCTCCTAACTTCTTTGGCTCCAGGTTGCTGCACGTGCCACGGTTCCAGCTCTGCTGGGTATCTGTGCAGGCCGCGCCAGATCTGCCAGTAGTAGTTGCATACTCCAACTGGGAAAAAAAAAGAGCATTGTTATTATAGCCGCTTTACTTTTGTTATCTATCAAATCATAAAAGATGGTCATAATTCTTTCATAATATCACATGAACACGGACACACACACACACACACACACACACACACACACACACACACACACATATATATATATATATATATATATATATATATATATATATATATATATATATATATATATACTCTTGAAATGCATGGTATCTGGGGACAATCGCATGCCTATGAGCGTGAATCTGGGATCATGCTCTGGATATGGGGACATTGAAAAGTTCCCTTATCCAACCCAAAGTTTTTTTCACTCAATCTGATTCAGGCGATGAAAATAAAGGGAAAAAAACAATGTTCCCAAATACCAAAAATTTTTCGACAGGTTACTTCCCCTGGTCTACAACCACTGACCTATACTGTATGGCTTTGGTGGAGCAGATGAGCTTTCGTCTTGATACGAAACTAAAAGTGCGACTAAGTCTCATCCATGCTCAGTGCAGCTCTTGATTCTAATTTATCACTTTTTACACAATTACCACAGTACAAAATTAAAAGAAGAAGAGAAACAAATATAAATGATGCCAAATACTAAACTCCGTGCCCAGCTCTGTTTAATAACGCATCGAAAGCGAGGCTAATGGCTACAGGTATAACACTGGATTTTACCAATGACGCATCATCCCATTTCAGGACCCACTGAGATCGCAAGGTAAATCTATCTGACATTTTGAGTAGTGCATAGCGTAGTGGCTGTATACGATGATCGCTGGCCTGAACCATAATTTTTGCAAAAGTACTTTGCATGAGTTAGAACAGTTGAAAGACGTGTCATTTGCAACCGATTTACGTTGTCTTCACGGTAAACTGGGCGCCGGTTGCCTGTCTTCTAGTCCGTTGCATGCATTGCTCATCTTCATTTTCCTAAGCATGTCTAGTGTCTACAGAAAGCTTATTTTCTTAGCTTTTAAGTGTATGTCTTAAATACAAGATACGTTCAGTACAGCTTAAACAACACGCCGTAAATGACCGGTACCATTAAAATGTATCCCGCGTGGCACACTGTCAGTGCTAAGCGTGTACACAGAGAGCGTGCTCGCGTAAAACAGTGACAAGAATAGCGCGACTATAGTTGCACAGCCGTAACAGATTGCGCTCAGCTCTGTCAATGCCATGAAAAGCATTGATTGATTGATTGTACATTGCTTAACGTCCCGACAGCAACAAGGCTTTCTCAGGACGTGCCTGCACTGCTTGTGAAAAAAAAAATAAACAGAACATTGAATGTATGTCGCCAGCCGGTCAAATACGTTAAATAAACCTAACACATGGGGCCTAAATAAAGCTAAGACCATTTAGCAACACATATCCAATATCAAGAGCTACAGGCAGTGCAGACAGTAGGGAGAGTTTTAAAAAGGCAAATACAGGTGAATGGACAACGGGTAGACAGAAACACATGCCCCAGAATAGAGAGAAAAACCCACCCTGTGGGGCTGACCAGGGTGACCCTGGGAACTAAAAAATACCTAACCCCACCCAATTCCCCCAGGGCAGACCCGGGTGGGGTCCATGAAAAGCAGAAAGATCGTCTACATAATCAACACACAGTTTAAAGTGTTATAGTCCGTCTTTCCTTTGCCTTTTGCTCGCTCTGCACAGCAACTCCTGCACAAACTACTCAATCGTTCCATGTGGTTTAAATAGGTGTAACCGGACTCAGTGACTGGGTGTAGACGACTTAAATAGTTTATCAGATAGACAAAAACTGCCCATCTGATACAGTACTCAAGTGCCTACAGAGTTTAAGTCCGAATTTCTTTTGTGGTCTAGGGAAGGACTGGAGATTGCTGTGGAGAATAGACTATAAGTCTACTCTGGTCCCACATGCGCACAAAATCTGTCAGTGTTTACTCTTGCCTCGCGTTGTGTTCAAAAAGCCAAAGTTGCTTGCGCAATGGACCGACCACAGTATCCAGAAAAACCCTATTTTGACTGGACTTGTTGTTATCGTTCCTACTGAGCTGCTAGTAACGTGCGCTCGCACGATCAGTCACACCGTCATACATGCACGGACGTACACACACACAAACTTCTTGCACGTACACACGCACAGTCTCAGTCTCGCTCTCACTCTAGCCGCTGAGCATCATAAAATAGAAGTAAAGTTCCAAGATTTATTTGTACCAGAAAAGCATTCATAATAAAACAAACAACATAATCAAAATTAGTCAAACCAGTGCAAGTGCTAATAACCTTAAACACCTTAGGCCTAACACCTATACCTTCCGACACGATACCTAGCAAACCTATCTCCTATGCCTGACACCTACAACGATGAATACGATTCCTAGCAAACCTAGCTCCTAGGCCTAACACCTATACGCACTTACCAATAAAACCTACGCGTCGTCCTAACACAGCCTAAGCCCTATTTAGGTGAATTAGAACTGAACTAAAACTGAACTGAATGGTGGACAGAAGCTCTATATATATACCATCCAACAGATGCTCTCAGCATATGTAAACGAGAACCGTGATGATTGGAGCGATCACCTCGACCTGATCATGATGGCATATAGAGCTTCTGTCCACCATTCAACCGGGTGTACGCCCAATTTAATTGTTTTTGGTAGAGAAGTCAATCTCCCATTGACAGTCGAACTTGGTGTGTTCCCTAGTAGAGATGCGTCTGAATGTCCCATAGAGTACGTACAATGGGTTCAAAACACGCTGGAACGAGTCTTTCGTTTTGTACAAGAGAATTCAGAGGCTAGTGTCCAGCGTTGAACTTTGAGTGGTAGTATTTATAACTAATGAAATTTTTCTTCCCCAGATCACACAGCACACAGTTGTGTGTTGTCTCCATTTTCTTCCAGTTCCAACTGATTATGTGTGGACACTGCTTAAAAGAAAGTTAAAACCTGATGCCGTTCCAAGCGTGTTTACCTGGAAACAGACTCAAACCCGAAAACCACCAGTGAAACATCCAGTTCTGTCGCCGCTAAAACGTGCCAATAAGTAAGTACATGTTTCAGACTGACAGTTCACATTTCATGATTCAGTAGAGCAGTCTTCACATAAATACAGGAATATGTTGATGTCAGGAAACTGTGTGGTTTACAGTTAAAATGTCTTCCAATACTATTTTACTATCATAAGCTGCAGTCCAGGCAAAGTTGCTTTACTGGCATGGAGAGAAGGGGGTTGTGGGTATGCAGCACTAATGGTGCTACATCAGCTCAAAAACACATCTTTTCCAGTCATACCACTCTGTTTCGCCACATTCCAGTCTCTTAACTGTCTCACTGTAACAGTATGAAGATCCCCCTGCCCGTTCATATGGTCACGATGGCTGGTTTTTCGAGGATTGGATGTGTTCAGGTGCTGTCAATTTTGAATCTGTATTTTGTCATGTGTAGATTTTTTTGCTGCTGTCTGATGAGTTTTGTCCAGTTTGGTCATTTTGTCTCAGACTGTACAGGGCTTAAAAGCCTGCACTGCAGGTATTTTGCACTATATATTTCACGGCTGTTTGGCCCAGCGCTAGAAGTGGCCACTTGCAGCCCGTGCGCACGACTTGTGACCCAGTTTCTCGGCTTGGCTGGAAAAAACTAAGTGGCCAGACTGAAACAGCCGTGATTTATTATTATGCACCCTTTTTTCCAGGAAGCTGAAGGCAAGACCAGATTTCGAGGATAACAGTGGATCCAGCAGCAGTGATGTACTTGAAGACCACAGCACTCGCCCAGTAGCAGCTGCATCTGCACCACAGGATGAATGTTCAACCACTACCAGCTGATCTTTGTGTGCTTCCTGCGGAGAAAGATTTGAGCCTCCTAAATGACTGCATCATGGAGCTACAGCAGCAGCTTCTTGCAGCCCAGGCCCAGGTGACGCGACTACAGTTGGAGCGGTTTGGGGATCAGTCGATTTTCCAGTGATGACTACCTATTTGATACACAACTTTTAAAGTACTCTTTGACTACATTGAGACAAGTGCAGCAAGTATGAGGCAGCCATATTATAAATATGTTACAGAGGATGTAGCAGTGACGAACAGATCAAGGGTCATGCCACTGGCTGATGAACTGTTTATGTTTCTGGTTTCACAAGTCCTGCGTGTAAACAAGCAACAACTGTGATAATGGACATAATACTGCCATGGTGTAGCTTCTGTCACCTGCTTGGTGTTAAATCATTATAACTACTATATTTTATGAATATTTGTTAAGCAGCTGGGTGCTAAAGAGTAAATGAAGTTGTCTTTTGTTTTTTGGCATGTTGGTATCTTGCACTGAAAAGCCTCTGCTCTTGTCTTACTTTTTCAGTACTAACCTGAAACTTTAGTCAGTATACAGAATTTGGAATGGAAGTCAGATTGCGTATACCAGGTTAAATTTGCTTTTTGGTTTTTGAAACAGTTACTAAGAATCCGCACTTTACGGTGACACAAATTAAAATTTGTTATACATTTATCATAGTTTTCCAAATTCTGCTCATGTGTTGGTGCATGTGTAACAGAGTGAACCCGATGTTCCTCTGTGTACATAGGCCGATAGCACTTATGACCATTGCTTCTCGGATTTCACTCGTGTCGACTGCTAGCTATGACGTGCGCCGCTCGCGGTGCCCTGCCAAACGCAGCGTTAAGTGTTGTGTATGCGATAGCTCAGTGTACGTGTTGTATTGTATATCAGTTTTGACCGTGTATTGTAACCAAAATACAACACCATTGCTTAGTATTTAACATGGTTAGATTTGGCCCAGGTAATAGTTTTTGTAATGCATATGTCTTTCGGTTAACTATAACCTATCAGAGTGATATTTGCGATTTAGCAGCCTTTTTGATTTTCTGTGGCACTCTGCACCGACGCGTGGACTTTGTACTGACGCGGAGACGGCAGCTTGCCTTTATAAGTACAGCTGCTCGCGTGGCAGACTTTTTTTTTTTACCAAACGTGCAAGACTCACAGTACCAGTACTTGTGACACTGCATGCCGTGCTAAGCCCAAGAGTGTCAGACCAAACAAGGTGCACGCTGCAACGCCTACACCTCTGCGTCGGTCTGCACGCTTGCGGCAGAAACCATTAAAACTTTTAGTAACCTTGACAGCTTGAGTGTGACCAGTGGGCCTTTAAAGGTATGCCTCTGCAACTTTAAATGCCCACAAGACATTCAAGCTTCAATATTCCTCCAAGTGCATCGGATGCTTTAATAGCGTTAGGAAAATAGGACAAATTAATATTGAGTAAATTGTTTTGGGCTTATTGTTTTTTATTTAAAGAGACTGTCTTAGGTGAAGGATTGCTTAAGGTGATAGGTTAATTTAAAATTATTGGATTTTTAGTCAGTACAGTGCATCAGATTTTGATTTGTCATGGATTGGAATCCAAGGCACCGGTACTGTGTTTTCGAGTAGTACAATGCTTTGAATTTTGATGTCTTAGATGAATATTGGAAATCAAGGCATCTGTACATCTGTGTCTTTCTAGTACACAACAGCTGTGCAGTTGATTTCATTTTCAAACTTTGTCTGCTGCATAGGTATTTTTCCAAATGATAATATCCTATGTCAGTTTTCTGCTATGCATAACTTAGTTTGAAAATGACTGTGTGAGTCCAAGTCTACAGTATAATAGTGTAGACAAGAGAGCCTTGGTCAATAGTGCTATATTTGTGGTTTACCATGTGGATGGTACTGTTTGATAAAGTGTTTTGATGTTACATCATCATTGGGCCCAATGTGTTCTTGTATTTGTGCCTTTGGATTGATGGTTTTGGTATTTAAACAGCGAGGTCACTGTATTGTTAAGGCCGATGGGAAAATGTAACAGAGTGAACCCGATGTTCCTCTGTGTACATAGGCCGATAGCACTTATGACCATTGCTTCTCGGATTTCACTCGTGTCGACTGCTAGCTATGACGTGCGCCGCTCGCGGTGCCCTGCCAAACGCAGCGTTAAGTGTTGTGTACGCGATAGCTCAGTGTACGTGTTGTATTGTATATCAGTTTTGACCGTGTATTGTAACCAAAATACAACACCATTGCTTAGTATTTAACATGGTTAGATTTGGCCCAGGTAATAGTTTTTGTAATGCATATATGTCTTTCGGTTAACTATAACCTATCAGAGTGATATTTGCGATTTAGCAGCCTTTTTGATTTTCTGTGGCACTCTGCACCGACGCGTGGACTTTGTACTGACGCGGAGACGGCAGCTTGCCTCTATAAGTACAGCTGCTCGCGTGGCAGACTTTTTTTTTTTACCAAACGTGCAAGACTCACAGTACCAGTACTTGTGACACTGCATGCCGTGCTAAGCCCAAGAGTGTCAGACCAAACAAGGTGCACGCTGCAACGCCTACACCTCTGCGTCGGTCTGCACGCTTGCGGCAGAAACCATTAAAACTTTTAGTAACCTTGACAGCTTGAGTGTGACCAGTGGGCCTTTAAAGGTATGCCTCTGCAACTTTCAATGCCCACAAGACATTCAAGCTTCAATATTCCTCCAAGTGCATCGGATGCTTTAATAGTGTTAGGAAAATAGGACAAATTAATATTGAGTAAATTGTTTTGGGCTTATTGGTTTTTATTTAAAGAGACTGTCTTAGGTGAAGGATTGCTTAAGGTGATAGGTTAATTTAAAATTATTGGATTTTTAGTCAGTACAGTGCATCAGATTTTGATTTGTCATGGATTGGAATCCAAGGCACCGGTACTGTGTTTTCGAGTAGTAGAATGCTTTGAATTTTGATGTCTTAGATGAATATTGGAAATCAAGGCATCTGTACATCTGTGTCTTTCTAGTACACAACAGCTGTGCAGTTGATTTCATTTTCAAACTTTGTCTGCTGCATAGGTATTTTTCCAAATGATAATATCCTATGTCAGTTTTCTGCTATGCATAACTTAGTTTGAAAATGACTGTGTGAGTCCAAGTCTACAGTATAATAGTGTAGACAAGAGAGCCTTGGTCAATAGTGCTATATTTGTGGTTTACCATGTGGATGGTACTGTTTGATAAAGTGTTTTGATGTTACGTCATCATTGGGCCCAATGTGTTCTTGTATTTGTGATTTTGGATTGATGGTTTTGGTATTTAAACAGCGAGGTCACTGTATTGTTAAGGCCGATGGGAAAATGTAACAGAGTGAACCAGATGTTCCTCTGTGTACATAGGCCGATAGCTCTTATGACCATTGCTTCTCGGATTTCACTCGTGTCGACTGCTAGCTATGACCTGCGCCGCTCGCGGTGCCCTGCCAAACGCAGCGTTAAGTGTTGTGTACGGGATAGCTCAGTGTACGTGTTGTATTGTATATCAGTTTTGACCGTGTATTCTAACCAAAATAAACACCATTGCTTAGTATTTAGCATGGTTAGATTTGGCCCGGGTAATAGTTTTTGTAATGCATATGTCTTTCGGTTAACTATAACCTATCAGAGTGATATTTGCGATTTAGTAGCCTTTTTGATTTTCTGTGGCACTTCTGAGACCGCTTTAAAAATAAATATAAACTTTCCACTAATAGCCCATAATCTCAAATTAAATCCAGAGTACAGCTGGTAAAATTTCTTAAATTTATATTTAAAGATTATATTTTTACACTATGTAGTTCATAAGATATTCTAGCTCCTAGGGCTGGCAGTACTATAATACAGATTTGCCATTTATATCGGTGCCAGAACTTTGCGTGGACTTTGTACCAACGCGGAGACGGCAGCTTGCCTCTATAAGTACAGCTGCTCGCGTGGTAGACTTTTTTTTTTACCAAACGTGCAAGACTCGCAGTACCAGTACTTGTGACCGAATTAACTTCTGGCACCGGTGCCTTGGAGGAAACAGGTTTTTTTTTTATTAACCTAAACTGCGCGGGTTTTGGAGACCCTGTACTGCTTTCTGTTTCTGCTTTCTGCGCTCGAATAAAAGTGTAGTAAACATGACCACGTCTCCGAGTCACTAAATCCAACCACCACCATCCAATTCTAAATTCCTGACTCCTACCTCACCCCATCACACTAGTACATTTCTATGTAATGCTGCAGTGTGGAAATTTGTACACCAACTTTTGTAACAATGTTGATGTGGAAGATATGATGTATGAATTTTGCCAAAAAACAAAACAAAACTTAACGTGTCAAAATGATGCACTGCTTAGCGTGCATGACCGTGGTTGGTTCGTGTGACTAGGCGATAGTTTTGCCTCGGCGCATCATGTAACCGTGGGAGTAAATGGGAGTGCACTTATGCCTCTAATTAAAATAATTCGCTAAGTTTGGTCTTGCTGAATGAATGGCAATCATGACAATTGACTACATTGCTTGCATGGTGGATGCACCATAATGCGCGCATTTTCTTTTGTTCATTTAATGCTATTTCTTATTGGTTGATTGTTTAGTTGTTGTTGCTGTGGTAGAGATTTAAGGTATTTCATAGTTAGGAATGATCTTTATTGTATTTAGTTCTATGTTTTCTTGAGTCTTCCCTTCTCTATCACCGAAGCTAGGGAGGGCAGCAACTTTGCGTGATGTTCCCGCGTTGGTGACGTCACTCAAAGCTGACTCAGTCTCTTAGGCGCCATGTTTGTTTTGATTTTGAACTTTCGCTTAAGTTGTTTAGAAGTTGCTATGCCGGACCACTCCAACCATTTTTTTAATAGACTTTTCCGGTTTTCTTCATAGGCATATTCTATAGAAACACAGCATTTGCAAGGTTAACCCTGTCATAAAGTGTAATATGTAAGCTGTTACAGTCACTCACCGACATTGGAAAAGTCTTTGAATGATTTCACCGACGTTGAGAGGCATATTGTAAGGTAGCATCAAATCTTAAGTGGACCTTAAGATACAACAATCTTAAGTGGATCTTAAGATATTGTGAGTATTATATATTGGGAGGGGCCGAAATAAAGTTTTGTTTTTTTTTCCTTTTTGGGTCTCCCCTCTTGAATCCATAGTAGGGTGTTGCCCCTACACCCTAGTTTGACCTCCAGCAGCCCTAGTACTTCGGCACTGTGTTTCCTTATGGTTCCATGTTTTTGTTTTGTGTTCTGCCACCTTGTATTTGATTTATGAGAAGAGTTTAACAAATAATGGGTTACTTAATGATGGTGATGTTATTGCATAATAATTGATGCTTGAAAGTAAACAAAGATTGGATTATTGTGCAATAAAGGATGTTCAAGAGTAAACAAAGTTTGTTTTCCATATCCTTTATACACTCAAACTCATCACACAAACAGCACAGCTAGTTTTGAGTGCATGCTTAAAAACAATAAAATTTAATGTACATAGTACATGTCATTATTCTAAAACAATAACTACAAGTGCTAACTGTATTGCAAATGTAAGCATCCATACATTCCACACTTCACAATGCAGAAGATGAATAACTAATAAATTACAACACTGCCAATAAGGTGCAAGCAAATTAATGATTAACAGACTTGCTTTTTTGTCATTTTTTCTTTGTTGTAATAACACTACCAATTTACAAGTTTTATTTGAATTTCTGCAGAGCTCAGAGGATGGAGTGGAAAAAAAGAGAGAGATTAATAGATATTGTTGCTGACATTTTAAGTTGCAAATCAGGGGCAATGGCCAAACCTACTAAACATAGCCAGGATCCCAAAAACATGTACACAACTTTAATATATATATATATAACGGTAAAGTTTTCGGGAACGTTGGATTTGGGAAGCTTAACATCTACTCGTATATATATACAAATTATTTTTCTCACATTTCAAGTCATATTTGGCATCAGCATGTGTCTTTTGGTGAAATTGCAAAATACCAGATTTCTGCATGAAGTGGAAAGGCATGTTCCCAAACAGCTGTTGTGGGCATATGTTCCCGAAAACAACCATTTATGTATATATATATATATATAGTGGTGCTACCAGTAAATTCTGGCGGCGGCTTCTAGTACATGCGTTGTCTTTGCAATTTCAGGTTACGCTGTATGCCTACCTGAAGAGCACCCCCTTGGGGCGAAACCGGTTATGGGCGGAAAAGAACTTTAAATCTACTCAGCAGGTCCAATATCTGTTTGGGAATATTTTCTAGCATCCACCCCTCGGGGGAAGGACTGGATATTCTCCAGCGGATGGCGGGGCGCCTGGTGGTAGTCCCTATTGCTCTATGTAGTAGGTGTTCAGTGGAAGGCTCAAAAGATCTTGTGAGCGATGCAGTCATAAAAAGGGCAGCTGATGTCCTGTTGACACAATGCAAGCTTACCAGCCGGGAATTCCATGGCTTTAGCACAGCATTCTCAGAATTTAATGCAAAAAAAAAAAAAAAAAAAAAATATATATATATATATATATATATATATATATATATATATATATATATATATATATATATATATATATATATATATATATATATATATATATATATATGCACAGACTTCCTGCAACCATGCCTGCTGCAAAATTTTGCTCAGTTAATAAACAAAAATCTGTATTATTACTGATTCATAACCTTACCTTCCATAAAATTGCTCCTGCGTGGCTGCAACTTTTTCCCCTCCCCGCAATGCACCCACACCCTGCTGTCTCGACGACGCCATATGAGGTAAGCAGCACCCAGGCTTTGTGTTTTAAGTTGTTTACAGACTGGCTGGGCGTCATGTCTGCCTGAACAATGGTCAGTCCATCAGCTGGCGTGAAAACAAAAACTGTTCCAACTTTGTCTGCATGAAAATATTGATACGACTCCATGCTTTTGAAGTTTTCCATGCTCTCACCGTCGATGCTCTGAGACAGCACGAAGTAGTTAAATATGTTCTTGTACTCGACCGGCGGCCACAGTTTCATATCGTCAACCCACAACTTCGACGGAATTTTCGATGGATGCTTGACTTCTAAACCATCGGAGACTCGAGTCAGCAAGTCAGCATTTTCACACCAGCGTTTGATCACGGTAGACGAAGGAGAAGGCTGCATGATTGATTTGCTATCTGAACATACCTTGTACCGGCTTGAACTTAAACCGGAAGCAGCACACACAGGCAAATCTGACCTTGACCGAAACGCGCGTCATCGGGGTTCCAAGAGTCAAGGTCGGGAAAGTTGTGAATACGTCTTGTCTATTGTTTGTCGTGAGAATGAGAAAAATTGAATCATTAAAATCGAACTAAAAATCCAACAATTCCGTGTGGTATATATTCTTCCTCCCTGTAGTGACACTCAGTGACACCTGCCGTGTTCAGGCAGAACGGTTGTCAGGCTTCCGTCATTTCAGTCTCCGATAGCTTCAGACGTGCGATCCCTGTCCGCTGCCTGTGAAGGGGTTGACACGACCGTTATAGCTAACGCCTTCACTGCCAGTGGAACGCAGATTTTGCTTTGGGAATCATCGTCAGTTCAAAGTCAACGTTCACAACGTACATGCAGACAGTGGGGTTTAAGCAAGAGGCAAAGATCCCTCGCAACTGCCGGGGCTGATTAGGATCTCTGCCTCTTGCAGTCGGACTTTGTTCACTTGTTCTCACCAGTGAAGGGGTTAAAGCGTGGCGCAAGAATAGCTTGACGCCATGACTACACTCCAAGCTGTTCTGGCACCACCCTTGAGGAGCAATGTCCTGAGTTCATGGGGCATGCACAGCCGGCACAGCACCAGCACAAACCCCATGCAACAAGCAGAGATCCGCATGAGCCCCTGTGTCTGCACAGAAGCATAGATCCTCATCAGCCCTGTGCCAGAAGCATAAATCCTCATCAGCCCCTGTGTATGCCAGCATAGAACCTCATCAGCCCCTGTGTCTGTCAGAAGCATAGATCCTCATCAGCCCCTGTGTATGCCAGCATAGAACCTCATCAGCCCCTGTGTCTGCCAGCATAGAACCTCATCAGCCCCTGTGTCTGCCAGCATAGAACCTCATCAGCCCCTGTGTATGCCAGCATAGAACCTCATCAGCCCCTGTGTATGCCAGCATAGAACCTCATCAGCCCCTGTGTCTGCCAGCATAGAACCTCATCAGCCCCTGTGTCTGCCAGCATAGATCCTCATCAGCCCCTGTGTCTGCCAGAAGCATAGATCCACATCAACCCTTGTGTCTGACAGCATAGATCCTCATCAGCCCCTGTGTCTGCCAGCATAGATCCTCATCATCCCCTGTGTCTGCCAGCATAGATCCTCATCAGCCCCTGTGTATGCCAGCATAGATCCTCATCAGCCCCTGTGTCTGCCAGCATAGATCCCCATCAGCCCCTGTGTCTGCCAGAAGCATACAACCTCATCAGCCCCTGTGTCTGCCAGCATAGATCCTCATCAGCCCCTGTGTCTGCCAGCATAGATCCTCATCAGCCCCTGTGTCTGCCAGCATAGATCCTCATCAGCCCCTGTGTCTGCCAGAAGCATAGATCCTCATCAGCCCCTGTGTCTGCCAGAAGCATAGATCCTCATCAACCCTTGTGTCTGACAGCATAGATCCTCATCAGCCCCTGTGTCTGCCAGCATAGATCCTCATCAGCCCCTGTGTCTGCCAGCATAGATCCTCATCAGCCCCTGTGTCTGCCAGAAGCATAGATCCTCATCAGCCCCTGTGTCTGCCAGCATAGATCCTCATCAGCCCTTGTGTCTGCCAGCATAGATCCTCAGCCCCTGTGTCTGCCAGCATAGATCCTCATCAGCCCCTGTGTCTGCCAGAAGCATAGATCCTCATCAACCCTTGTGTCTGCCAGCATAGATCCTCAGCCCCTGTGTCTGCCAGCATAGATCCTCATCAGTCCCTGTGTCTGCCAGAAGCATAGATCCTCATCAGCCCCTGTGTCTGCCAGCATAGAGCCTCATCAGCCCCTGTGTATGCCAGCATAGATCCTCATCAGCCCCTGTGTATGCCAGCATATATCCTTATCAGCCCCTGTGTCTGCCAGCATAGATCCTCATCAGCCCCTGTGTCTGCCAGAAGCATAGATCCTCATCAACCCTTGTGTCTGACAGCATAGATCCTCATCAGCCCCTGTGTCTGCCAGCATAGATCCTCATCAGCCCCTGTGTATGCCAGCATAGATCCTCATCAGCCCCTGTGTATGCCAGCATATATCCTTATCAGCCCCTGTGTCTGCCAGCATAGATCCTCATCAGCCCCTGTGTCTGTCAGAAGCATAGATCCTCATCAGCCCCTGTGTCTGCCAGCATAGAACCTCATCAGCCCCTGTGTCTGCCAGCATAGAGATATAAGGATGGAGAATACAACAGATTTTTTTGACGACGTCAATTTTTCAATGTTTTTGATCACAAATCGCTCATCTAATCACACACCCCGTTTTTTTAGGTTTCTGCTTATTTTTTTCAGTAAAATAAAGGTTTCCAAAATCAATGACATTTAAAATTAATATTTTTTATTATAAAATGAATCAAGACGAATTACTTCTTCTAAATGATATCAACGCTGTAGAAAACAAAGATTTAGACTCTAAGAAACAGCGTCTTTTGTCTGTGATTGTCTCAGGCAAGTCAAAGGCTTATCTCGGAAAACAATACATGACAGAGGATATTGAATCTCTCACCGCTGACGAACTATTAAAACTTCATTCAAAATATGAAAACCACATTGCCTCACTAATGACTCGTGATTTGAGTCGATCTCTTGTATGCCTATACACAAAAGCAGTGAGTCACTTTCTACCTGTGGATAGTGACAGTCTTTCACACGACCTTGAAAGCAATCCTATTGTTTCAAGTTCAATTGGTAAATTAGCATGTGTAATGTTTTACAAGTTTGGAAATTACCTTGCACCTGTCGTAACATTGCTTGTTACCGGGAGCCATATTGATTTCTCAAAAATAAATTTTACTGCAGAAGAAAATGGACGAGAACAAGATGACTACACAACAGAACCCCGACCCTGTTTTGACACAGGTTCAAACTGTGACTAAGGCTAAAAGTCCAGGGAGGGTTGAGGCTGGAAAGAGAGTAGCTGCATTGAACAAACAAAGAAAGTTAGAACTACTGCAAAAGGTACATGTAACTGACCCACAGTCAATAACATCATTGGTGACACTACCGTCAGGACAGCCAGGACCATCACACCCTCATCAAAGTGAGAGACAAACAACTAAGTCTGACCCTGAAACAACAAAATATATAGTTGCCGGATTTGTTGTCGGATTTGGTTACGTAGGTTACCAATTATACAAAAAATACAAACCACAGACTCGTACAGTGACCAAAAAATCAGACACTCCAAAAACAAAACCAGAAGTCGCCACATTACCAGTAACACCCAAAGCCGTTGACCCATTTTATATGCAGTAAATAAAAATATTATTTTAATTTTTCTTGCCTTAGAAAATGAATGACTCAAAAAATTTAATGAACCTTGTGTATCACTCTGCAGTAATCAGTGGATTAGCAGTAGCTTATTCTATGCTGGGGAAAAGTCTACTCAAAATGAAATCAGCAGACTTGAGTAGACTTGATTTCGAAGACAGTGCTAAGCTAATTGTAGTTGTCACAGCGTCTATTGCGACAAAAGATTTTCTTGTTAAGCAAGGAATTATTCCCGAAAATGTTTCTATGTAAATAAAATAAATATGGCGACGATAGCTATTATGATTGGGGGAGCGATGGTTAACGCATTGGCTTTCAGTGGCTCAAACTATCTCTTTTCAAAAATGGGTAGAGAAGAATCAGCAGAAGAAATGAAACGTCACAATGAGGCAACAGAAAAACTTGCTCAAGCCCAGCAGGAATATGAAAAGAATAGAATTGAGAAACTTGATTTCATCAATGAAAAACTCAGGCTTGAAGGCCACGCACAACATACGTTTTCAAATACAGACGAAGCAATCAGGGAATATTTTCTTGTCACAGGTGAAGACATGTCTATCCCTAAACCGAAACTAAGTGACTATTACAAACCAAGCACACAACAAAGAAATGGGGAGATAATCTTTGTTCTAGTGGGAATGACATTTGTTTATTTTACTGGAGTTTTTATTGCTAGAAAAAATGGCAGCCGAAAATAAACTATCAAAAATATATTACTCACCATCAGGCTATTGGAAAGGAGCAACCGCTATTCAGAAATTACATGCCGCTGTGGGCGGAGATATAACACTCAATCAGGTCAAGCAATGGTTACAGAGACAGGCAATTTGGCAGATATATTTACCTGCTCCAAGAAAAATAACGAGACCTCATTTTGAGAACACTACCCCCAATGACACACACCAAATGGACCTCCTGTTCTTACCCCATGACACAATAAGAAAGAAACGATACAAGTACGCATTAACTGTCGTAGACATTGCTTCAAGATACAAAGACGCTGAACCCATATCTGACAAAACAGCCAGTACAGTTGCTACTGCTTTATCTAGTATCTATAAAAGAGGCCCTTTAAGATACCCCAGACTAGTGCAGGTTGATGATGGATCAGAATTCAAAGGTGCAGTTAATCAGTTATTTGCTAAGCATGGTGTACTGGTCAGACGAGGCATTCCAGGTGTGCACAGATCGCAGGCAATTGTTGAAAACTTTAACAAACAGTTATCAGAAAGACTTTTCAGTTACCAGTATTCTAAGGAACTCATGCATGACACACGTAACACTGAATGGGTACAAAGGTTACCACATGTGATAAAAGCAATGAACAATGAAGGACACCCAAAACCTGCTGATGCTATTAAATTGAAAACAATTACAGAGCCAAAAACAGGACCAACCCCGGCACCAGACACAAGTTTATTTACTAAACAGGTGAGATATTTATATCAGCCAGGGGAGGCTGAGAACGACGACAGACGCAGGGCAACAGACCCCATCTGGTCAACGTCTGTACACAATATAAAAAAAAAAATTCCCGGTCCAGACGCAACAATATATTACCTGTACGACCCTGCACCCCAGAGGGCATTTGTCAGAGAAGAATTACAGATTATTCCCCCAGACACCGTTACTCATTTCAGTAACTAAGTCGTCAATTAATTCATCAACCAGTTCATCACAAATATCTTCAGATAACTTGAGCCTGTAATGACCTGGTGCATAAGCTTTTTCCTTACTGTGAAAAACACGTTTCGTGTCCCCAACTGCAAGTGATTTCTTATGTGTTTGAATTATTTCAAGATTATGTTTGTTTGATCTCAGTGACTTGTTTGGATAGTCAGGCATCAATGCGCCATCTAACACTTGCTTGTAATGTTCATGACGAATGTCTTTATTTTTTATTGCTGTTTTTTTAATTCCTTTGGCTTTTGACTGACTACCTTTCTGGTGCAGTATAGAATACATTTTTGATCTCAGTCCAACATACTCAACTATTGGCACACCATTTAGTTCATCCTTAAACTTACCAGGCACTTTCTTGTTTTGTGTGCTAAACAGTGGATGATCTTTAGGGTAGTCAGACGTGTCATACATGTGTAGTTCTGTTTTCATGTCTTCATAAAAGTCTTCAGTACACACATCAATGATCATAGAGTCAGTGTCAGTGTATAACAATCGACAGTCAGGATACTTTAATTTGAAGTAATCATAATAAAATTCAAGCATCACCAGTTTTGACAATTCCAGAATTGCCATACCAATAAATACTGGCTTGTCCAGTTTAACAATCTTTTTTTTGAGTGACACTGCATACAATGATGAATGAAACTCTTTGTACCCTGTGTACTGAGGCTTACCTGTAAGTTTAATTGCACCCGATTCAGTTGTGACCAGTCTCACATCTTTTCTGTGATGAGGATTTTCCATTGTCTTGCCAAAACAGGCATTGTTCATAAGCTTAAAGAAGTCTTTGTCAAATGCAGTGTTGCCGTCTCTGGCACGAAGGGTTGTGTTCTTCATTATGTAATCTTTCATGAAAGCACTCTGATCAAATTGAATTCCTCTGTGAACTTTCTTTAGTACTAACCCGTGTCTGATGTAAAACTGCAACAAGCGGTAGTGACAAACGTAATTGAATTTGTCATTTAGATTCGGTACAAGTTTAGTGTCTTCTTTTTTCCCCGTCATACTCATTTTCTCAACAGCCAACGGATAATCATTATGGTAATCGTGTAGATGGTGTGGGTACTCCAGGTCTACTTCAAAGATCCAACCCTTCGCGTCGTTTCGGTCATGATTCATAATATTGTTTGTTATGTCTGTTATATCATACTGTGACAAATCATACAGACAAAAGTTTTTCAAGGGCAATAATTCACACATCGCGAACCCATACAAATTGTTAGCGTCAAGGTACGTAATGAATGACCTTGACCCAGGGTTTGAGGGGTCAAGGTCCGGACTGTCCAAATATTTGTTGTTGGCTCTGGCGTAATTGTTCGATGCAATACTAATCCCTCCCCTCAATCCACGTTCCACCATTTCACCCATCGTACGATCAGACAACAGGTCTATAAATATCTTACTGGATTTCAAAAATGCATCCCATGTCATGCCAGGACTAGTGATGTAACAAGCAGGGTCAAGTCTGTAGTGTAACAAACCCTTCTCACGGTAACTTTCAAATACATCTGCTAGCAAGCAAACGTCAGCTTTCAAATACTGGTCGTGATAGTCACCAATTGTCTGACACCCCAACTTCCCCCACGCATCAAGAGCATGCTGATATTCAGAGTCAGAAATACCTTTTCCAGTTAGTGTAGAATAAAATTTCTCTTTTGGTGGCAGTCTTGTTTCTTCAAACACAACCCAGTGATCAATGTACTCATACGGATACACACCTTTCTTAATCAAGTCTGGCTCAAAATATTTACTCGTTATTGGATACTCAGTCAGTCCTTCTGCCAGACTAGCCAATCCTAAAGACAAATGTTGCATGGAGTCATAAAATGCTAATTTATCTAACCTAAAAGTTAAGTATTTCTCAGTTGTCTGGGCAATACAACTTATGTTTTTGTACGACTCATCCACAGCCTGCATGATGATGTGTGAATCATATCCTTTGAGATTGTGAAAAAAGATTGGTAACTTGTATGTCTTAGGATCTATTTTTAATTTCAAGTTACAATCACCATGTGCAGCACCTCTGTAATGCCCAGTTATGTGATCGTGGTCACAAACTTTATCACCCCCTAAAGGTTGTTCACAAATCCAACACGTCTCAGCTGTATCAAATTTCAGTTTGTCTTCTTCTGTCATCACCAAAGGCATCTGACATGTTGTGAGATACTGTACTACCTGACTATACAGATGTCTCATTTCTGTTAAAAACAAACATGCTGCATTTTCTCCCCTGTAGATAACAGGCTCTGAATGCTGTCCGTCTGACCTAACAAGAATGTATCCAAAAGAACACACCACTTGGTCACTCAGTTTTATAGTCTTTGGTAATGACTCTGGAACAGGACCCTCATATGGTACAACCAATGATTCAAAATCTGCATACACTACAAATGGCAACTTTTGCTGATTCCCATAGTTCTTAAAATAAACCTTGCTGCCAGGATCTGGATACTTAAGTACAGTTTGTATGTCATCAGCTGATCTGCAGTGTAAAACATGTTTGTGCGCTACGTTTATGGAGGAGAATCTTTGTAAACATCTCTTACACACTTCCTGTTTACCATTATGTTTTGATACATGATTATGAATTAGTCGTGACATACTCCTGATAATTGTGTAGTGGAAGTTATCACCAGAGCTTATTAATAACATGTCAACATGTTTATCTTCTGACTTTCCATAGGTTGGGGCAATTGGTGATACTCTTATTGGTTGTAACTTGTTCTCAGATTCATTATCCCACACAAACACATTCACGGATATACCAGGATTTAGTTTTTCAAACAAATCTATGTCCTCTATTTTGACAGGGAACTCAATGCCACTAAAAACGAGTTCGTTTACAAATTTGGTGTAGTTAGATGCACGTTCAGGCTTTGATTTTACAAAGTGTAGTTTAGCAAGCACACACCACATGAAACAATAGTTGTCATTGTTCTGTATATTAACAACAGCCTTTTTGTTTGCAACCTCTGTTGGCAGTGGTATCCATGCTTTACCTAATATAGGATGATACCTAGACTGCTTTAATTGCAGTTCATGTACATGTCCTTCGTGCCAGCCAGACCCCTTCATTTTTGCACTGTCAATTGCCTGTAGAAAGTCTGGTAATAGTCTGTCTCTAAACACGTTTTCTAATTCTCTTCTTGTGTTAACTGTGTGTTGTCTTGTTGATATATACGATACAATCACCTCACCGTCTACTCTAGTAAATTCGATTTTCGCAACAATCTGAATCTTCACACTGCCTGTAAGAAGATTATCTTGTATGACAGAAAAAGAGTTTTCTATTGATTCATAGACATTGTTAGTATTGGTTATAGGTAAGTTTGTTGTGTGAAACACGTTTCTTAAACCAGATGAGCCAGGGTTTGATGGGCCAGGGCTTTGAGCATTGTCCGTCATTTTTATTTGACCGACAAAATAATAAATGAAAAAATATTACCGCTGGCTCACCTTGTGTAATACCACTTTATTAACTGTAACACTGTCAATATAAACATTTAGTTTGCGTAGTTGTTTAAATATGCTATAACAAACTTCCCCTAACCAGCCATAGTTGGTATCGTCAACTTTAAAAGTAGGTGTCTTTAAATCAACTGTCATGTGCTCCACATTTGGATGCTCATCGACATAATCCAAAGTCACACTATATGTAACATATATTTCTGATGGTGCTGAAAGGCTTATGTAAGTCTGTTTGGGTGATATTAAGTCAGTAAAGTGCATAACATCTTTGAAAAGGTGTGTGAGATCAAGCACCTGTATGATTTGTCCGTCTGTCATTTTTATTGGACAAACAAAAGAATAAATTAATTTACATCAATTTACTAACCCATACCCTGTGGGCTGATCTGTCTTTAAAATGAGCTTTAGATGCTTAGTTGATTTCAGTTTATTTTTTACATCATCACGTTCATGCTTATTTGGGATGACATCGTTTTCTCTGAGACAGTCTTCAAAGCTGTCACGATCCTTACAGTAAAACAAACAGATAAACTTTAACTGTTCTCGAAAATCTTTCAGTACAGCATTATATTTCTGAGTGAGAATCCATACACTGACATTTGCGTGTCTGCCACTGAAGGCAAGTTCTGCTAGAGTGTTTCTCTTCTTGACAATGTCTTTCTCTGCAGAACAGTCATCAACAATAAACAATGTTGACTGTCCTTCAAAATGCTTGTAAAAATATTGTAGGTAGTCATTCAGTTTCTTTTCAGGGTCGACTAAGTATATGTTGCTGTCAGTCCAAATGAATAAACGGTTGTGATAAGCTTTGTTGTGTTTTATTGTAGGACAAAATATTACAATGTTTTCAAAATGGTGGATGTATCTTGTTTGTAAGAGGTTAAGTACAAATTCAGTTTTCCCACACCCTGTGGCGCCACAAAATAATCCACAGTGTGGGTCGAGTGTCATTAAGCTCAGGTTCATTTTAATACACAATATAATTTTAATATATGTGTCCACTCAGTCTGCTTTCTGCAATATTGAGTTGTGCGTCATATATCAGGTACAAATATATGTTTATGGGTGCAGCAGTTTCAACCTTCTTTTGTATCTGAATTGTTATTCCATCACTACCATTCTCGACAGTTCGTCCTGACCCATGAAGATAGTCGTCATCTGTACTACGAAGATCTAGCCACAGTGCATATTTGTTTGTAAGGTATTGACCAATCCTAACATCATACAGATGTAGATCTTTGCACGCAATGTTTGCAGGTTTATCTCTAATCCTTCCACCCGCAAAATACTTTGTGGTTTCGTCATAGTGTTGATAAGGTAACATTCCTGAAGCGTACACTTGATTAGGGCGGCCTTCAATTGTACAGGACAAATGTGTAATCTTTGGATTGTAGAATTTTTCTGAATCCCTTTTGTATGGACTCACCGGTTCAACAAACAACATAAGAATACCTTTCAGTGACCTGGCTGGTGTGTTCAAGTTTATGTTCCACATTGGGTCACTCTTGTCTTTGGGTATTAAACTATGTCTAATCACACGGTCATAATAAATTGGCAGTCTTGACTGGTACTGATTTTGAATGAGTCTGGCTAGATCAGTGTGTGTGACAATTTCATATTCCAAGGAAATGTTAGAGATCTTATATGTTGCATCTGTGGCAGATGATTTTATAACTTTGGAGTAGTCATTGAAAGTTAGTTCAAAGCTCAGACGGTCATTCAGTGCCCCTTGATAATAAGGCAAATGTGCTGTTAGGATTTCAAACTCAAGTGGAATGTAAAATCTGGTTCCATATGTTTCTGCTATAATAACGTCATTGGCTGCTGACGTTGATTTATCTCCAGCATTGATTCGAAGTTTACCAACATTATCAGACTGTATACCTTGGTAAATACGGTCTTCTCGTTCTTCTCTTCTGAGCCAAAGATCTTTGTAACAGTAGAACACATCTGAGTCGTCAAGACTAAACACTTCCTGTCCTTCAAGTTTTACTTTAATAGTTCTAACAATTGCTCTGCCAAGATTGTCAACTAGAGTTCTGTTTACATCTGCGTCTGATGATAGTTCAATATTAAAAGCAAGGCGTGCAGTGCCAGGAACAATAACGTCACTGGGACCTAGGTTTGGAAACTTGACTGTAAGTGTTTGATTCTGGTCTATTGTACTTGGATTGTTCGTGATGACGATTGATTGTCTTATGCCCTTAACACCCAGGGGCTCACGTAGTTTTCTGTATGGGTCTAACTTTGATCCGTAAGATTGTGTCATTTTTATTATGCACAATAAAAAATAATAAATTAATAAAACAATGGCCGCAGGAGGATTTAATCATGAAGATTTTAAAATGGATGACACGTATGATTTTGGTAATACAACAGATATGGCAGATATGGCAGATATGACTGGTACAAGAAATATTTACAGTTTACGTCATGAACTTTTAGAAACCAAAGTGAACTCATTTTATGATCATGTTGGTGGCCGCCCAGACAACGTAGACCCTAATCAGTTTGAACTTGATGGCAAGGGTCATTTATATTTAAACACTGTTGACAAAGGAAAAGTACTATTGACTAACAAAAAAGACCCTAGTAGGTTTAGGGCTTTAAGTACAATAAAAAATGAAGGTGGTGTTGGTGCCTTGCGTCAACTGGGTATTGGTGGGTCTCCTGTCACGCCAAGACTGGCTAGTGTTCTTCACGACACGCAAACAAAGTTGCCAACAGGGCAACAAATTGAAATGGCACCTTTAACAAGCCTACCAGAAATAGCAAACACTGTGATACAAGAAACCTCATTTACTGAAGGGCAAATAAATGACGCTTTGAAAACAATAGATGATCCACCTTTGTCAATGAGGGAGATTATGGGATTGGATAAATCACTGCAGACGATAAGAGGTGAGATGGTTAATAATCTTGCCAAACTGGGAGAGCTTGATAAACACATAGAACGTGAAAAAGAGAAACTGGCTACCGCAGACAATGGAAATCTTGACACAGAAATGAAAGAAAGAATCCAACACAGATTAAATGATTTGCAGATAGAAAGATCAGGACGGTTAGAAACAATTAGTATTGGAAGACAAAAACTGAAATCACAGGTCAACAGAATTAGAGAAACTATTCAGAAAATACTTCACGAAGACACTACTCTGGCTGAGAGACTTAAAACACTTTTCAGAGAGCAGGGTATTACAATTGCTAGTTTAATTACAGCTCTTGGGTTTATTATAAGTACTGTTGTGTTGGCTGTCTCTGGTGCTGGGGTTAGTGGGGGTGCACCACCAACCCCGGGCCCACCAACCCCGGGTCCCCCGCCACCAACAGACCCAAAAGACTTACAGACATGGGTAAAGAAACAACTGTCTCACATATCAGACCTGCTTAAGAAATTGGCTGTGAAAGCAATAGATGCTTTGCCTGGCATAATTGGCACTGTTGTCAGTTGGCTGATTAGTACAGCGGCAAAGGCAGTAGGGTTTATGGCAGAACATGTGTGGGTCTTTTTGGTTTCAGTAGGAGGGTTGATGGTGGGTTATTTAATGAAACAGATAAAGAAGTAAAACCCCTAATCCAGTGAGGCCTATTACCAATGCAGTTCTTTCCGACTCATGTGTGTCAGGGGTTGGTGTTGACTGTACTGGTTGTATGAGTGTCGGTGTTGGGGCTGGGGCCGGGGCCGGGGGTGTTACCGTCTGTAATGATTTTAAGGGCTGAACATGTGTGGTTGTGGCCCCTAAGTTTACAGATTGATTGAAACCTAGTTTTTGACCAACACCTGCAACAATGATTTCATTATTATAATTTGTTATTGTTCCCATTTGGAGTTGAAGGTCAGATGGTAACATGTATAACCCGATGCCAACTACAAAGTCAACTTTTGATCTGGCATATCTGAGTACGTCTTGGTAACGTTGTATGCTTGATGGGAGATCTACTGTTGAATTAATTGAATCTTCAAGATTTGCAAGAAACTGTTTTTGTGCTTCAAACTTTCCACTTCCATTCAAAATGTTTGATTTTGATAATGATTGTGCTCCTAGTATACACCAGACATATGTTCTGATAGACTCATTGACGCGCTCGACTCCCGCTTGAGTAAACCCGTCAGATTTATCTAAAATAAATGTGGTCCACGCATTAGACTGCTTTTGCTCTATTGATCCTATCCAGACTTCAGATTTTGATGAGAATGAAGTGTAACCAGGGTAATAATCTTGTGGGTATTGTCTGTGACTCAAAGCGTAATACAATGTACCCATGCCATGGTGATCATCAAGTTTTTGTGTGAAGTCATACTTTGTACTGATATTAAACTCATTACAGATGCGTTCAAATGCTTTCATATCCATAGGGTTATTAAACCTGTTGAAACTGGATTCAGTGGGCAGTGGTGTATGAAGTTCTGACAGTATACGTCTAAGCTGGTAATAAACATGGAAACGATACACAGATCTAATCAGTTTGTTTGAGTGATTCAAGTGGTCTGTAAATGAAACACCACAGCCTGTAGTAGAACACAGAATAGCAAAATTGAGTTGGTTTTGAAACATCTGTAGTGGGCTTGAAGACCACTTTCTTGCAGTAGAGTCATCTGTTATTGGAGGGTTTAGGTAATGGTCAAACGGATTCGGTACTTTGACTTGAAATAGATCTTGTACGCTTGCGTCAGACACAGCTATGTCAAGCTGATTTAGTTGAATTATTTTCTGTTCATAAGTAGGTGCAACATTATATTTGGCATCCACATTAAATTGAAATGCGTTTGTAGTGGTAATGGTTGGTGATTTAAATTCCATCCTTTTTTATATGAGATAATAAAAATGTTTATTACCTTAACAAATCTTGACACAAGCACACCAATGTGGTTAACTAATGGGATTGATAATCGGGATGGTAGCAAGGCTGCAGCTATCCATGAATTGTTCTACACAGTAAAATGGTTTAATGTTGAGGATGATATATATAATAAAGTAAATTTAGATGGTAAGACTGAAGCTTTACCACCCGGGTATTATGACTTTTGTACTATAGCTGAATGGTTTCAAAGTAAATTTAAAATTAAAGCAACTTTAAATCCAGCTAACCTACTTGTTACATTAGAATTTCCCACACAAAATTGGTTAAGGATCTCAGATAGATTTGCATATTTACTTGGATTTTATATTGACGAAGATTGGTATAGATCAGATGATTTAGGTGAAGCTATGACTGGTATTATAACAATGAAGACAAAAAGACTTAAAATAACTGGAAAACGTCCTGTCAATTTGTCAGTACACACAGTGCTAAATGTTTATTTGAAAGAACTAAACACATCTGAGAATGTTCACAATGGAAAGCCTTCAACTTTGTTGAGATGCTTACCAACTGGAACTGCTCCGTATTGTGAAAGTGTAGTTGTTAGATTCCCTAATTTGCAGTTTAAGAAATTAGGTTCTAGTTTCTTTGAGTCACTGAGTATATCTGTAACTAATCAGGATGACAAACCAGTTCTTATGCATGATTTTAGTGTTGTGTTGGAAATTAAATAATTTTATTTTTGTTTATAAAAAATGAGTGGTGGTCCAAAGTCGAGAATCATACCAGTTGCATGTCCAGTAACAGAATTGAAAGATTTGGCAGATGTACAGGATTTTGAGAAGGAGGGGGATGTTGGAGAAATATATGGTTTTGAACTTGATTCAAATGGCATGTACAAGAGGAAAGTAATTGTTGACATGAAAGACGGTGAAAAACAGATTCCTAAACTTGGTCAGCTACGTGATGTTACTGTACCTACTCCACCTGTAAATAATTCGCCCTACAACTTAATACATGTGGGAAATAAGTGGGTGGTTTCACCTGTGCCTGTTCCACCACCCACAATTGACTGGGACATAAAGTTGGAATTTATTAGTCCTTATGTATACACTGATGATGAAGGCGCCTTAGTGTTTAGGAAGGTTGTTAACTCGGGGCCGCTTATTGTAAGTCTTGTTCCAAGTTTTGCCCCAGACAACAATAGCAGAGAAAAACTGAAAGTTGAAAATTATGAGAGACGGAGATATCTTCTTACAACTAGAAAGGGTAGATCAGATACTTCTGTTGTGTTTATGCCAGCAAGCTTAGTCATGGCTAGAGAAGCAACAATAGTATTTGAAATTATCATGAAATCAGTAACTACTGCTAAAGAGGCTCAAATTACACAGGGAATTAAACTTACATGGGATGAAACAGTAACAGAATCAACAAAGGTCTTTATTGCTATTACAAAAAATAATGATGTTATTAATGTTTCGAGCAGTGTTCCAGCTGTCAAGGTGGTGGTCGACAAAACAACTTTTGTTCGTCTAACTTACATAAACCTTGAACACATTGATCTTGTTGCATTTTATTATGCCAGCAAATTGTATACTTTTGAAGAGTTGCAAAATGTAATTGCTGATTAAATAAAAAAAAATATTTGTCAATAAAAAAAATGGTAAACTTCTATCCGCAACTACCAACGCTTGATCCGACTGAAACAAATGTGACGACTAAAACAACACTTGCGCCTGATCCACATATGCCAATTGCTTCAGATAAAACATTACAGGCAGATGCATTCAGATTAATAAATATTACAGAAGCTTTGAAATATTTGGAGAGTGAGGAGGCTAAGTACTCACGGTGCAAAAGGAGGTATAAGTCAGTATTTAATTCTGTTCAAAACACTTCTATGGCTATTGGTGCAGTTTCAGCTTCATGTTCTGTAGGGGGTATCGTTCTGTTCGCCACAGGAATTGGGAGTTTGGCTGGAATAGCAGTTGAGGCTGTTAGCGTTGCTACATGCCTGGCTTGTTTTGGTTTGGAGGCCTTGAACAAAAGGTTTCACACAAAATTACAGAAACATGAAGCATTGAGTACACTTGCTGGTGCAAAGCTGAGCAGTATGAAACTTATTATCAGTAAGGCATTGAACGATAATTTTATTGATGACGAGGAATTTAAGAGAGTCCAGGATGATTTAAATAATTACAAGAAACAGAAGTCAGAAATACAGAATAAAATGCGTAGTCAGACTCCTGTGAATGTTGAAGAACTGAAGGCTAGTTTTTTAGAGATGGGGAAACAGATCGGTGTTCAGGAAACCACAGAAAAACTACACAATCTTTTAAACAAATAAAAATCAGATTTGGTAATCGTTTATTAATGACATACACTTCACAGAAAAATGACATGCCACCTAACTATTTAACCCCATCAGCACCACCAGCACCACCTGACTATTACTAAAAAAAGTTTTTTCATTGTCCTTGTATCTTGACAAATCTGTCCGAGTAAGTTGTGACTTAAGTTGTGACTTGAGTCAAGAACTTACATTTTGTTAGTTTAAGTTCTTATAAGTTCTTGACTAAGTCACTTAATAACTAATTATAGGTTCTTAAAAGGTTACCTGTAAAGTTATCTGTCAGTTATAAGTGACTTTGGAAAATTTGTTAACAAGTATCTGCAGGTAACTTAAATAATTTGTTATCAAGTGCATATAGCAATGTTTTTTTTTTGTGTGTGTGTGTGGTTATTATTTAAATAACTGTTTTTTTTTTTTTTTTTTTTGGGGGGGGGGGGGTATTGGCACAGAGGCAATGAAAAAAAAATGTTTTTGGAATCTTATATTTTATATCTCTAACACACATATATACACGCACGCACGCAAACACGGACGCACACACACATACACACAAACACTCACACGCACACACATGCACTCACACATGCACGCACACATGCACTCACACAGGCACACACACATAACACACAAACACTCACACGCACACACACACACACATGCACTCACACACACACACAAACACTCGCACTCACGCACACACACGCGCACACAAACACTCACACGCATACATACATACATGCACACAAACACACACGCATACACAAACACTCACACGCATACATACACACATGCACTCACACAAACGCACACGCATACAGGCACACACACACATACACAAGTACATACACGCACTCGCACATACCTATAAACTCGCCCACGCACACGCATACACTCACACGCATAGACAAACAGACAAACAAACACAAAATCTTTATTCTGCATGAATATTGTAGACTCGTCCGCAAAACACCGTCAGGCTTAGCCATGCTGTTGTATGACACGCAATACACAGATTGTGTACTCAAATCGAAACTGCGCTAAATATAAAATATGAGTAGACTGGCAACTTCCGCATTGCAGCTAGTGACGTATTGGTCTTTCCGCTGTACTGACACTGCCTGCGCCGCGCTGTTTACCGCCAGCGGTTAAGATTACACCTTGGTGCTCAGTCAGCGTGGTTGCTACAAACAGTCTCTGTTGTTTACCTTAACGAATCGTCCGACACCGTCGGACGATTTGCTAAGGACATACGTCGTATGTTTACGTTGGATACCAAGATCGCATAAAATAGTTCACAAACATGCTAAGGCCCTAAACAGAATCATTTAACTCTGTGTTTCACCTATCATTTCTTAGTTGTCCACGGCACAGAATGATAGCAAATGACTCTGATTGAGAAAGCTCAATATTCTGTTAACGCCTTCAATACATCCTGTCGCTAATGCAAAGCGAGATTGTTATGTCTATTTTCGCAGCGCGGCACAGCTATGGCTTAGACAAACTAAATCCGCACAACTACCATGATTTTGAAGGCTTGACCAGGGCGCTGAGTGATTAATAAATCAATTATTAAGATACAAAGCCAATAAACACCTTTTTTTTTTTTTTTTTTTTTTTTTTTTTTTTTTTTTTTTTTTTGACAGCGTGCTACAAGTGGGCTGACCAGGGCGCTGTTTTGTAAATCAATTATTCAGATACAAAGCCAAAATCATCTTTCTTTGTCAGTGTGCTACAGGTATACCCCACCGTCAGTCCTGTTACTAAAACCTATGTAAAATCCGTTTTCAATTCACTTGCAAAAAGCAAGCTACTTGCATGAGCGCGGTGAAACACCTCACACTTGGTCCATAACATTTATGATGAGACAATACAAACAAACATATAAACATTTGCTTCTCGTGCGACTTGGTCATTATGATGTTTGTCACACATCAGGCAAAATCTCACTCCGTCCATTTTATGACCTGACCGATGATTTTCTCACTCTCAGTCTTAAAGCCACTTTTACGTGTAACCTGTCCGATGATTTTCTCACTCTCAGACTTACAGCCTTTTTGTGGTATGTTCTGTGTTTTCACACTTAAAGACTTACTGCCTTTTTGTAGTATGTTCTGTGATTTCTCACTTTAAGACTTAGTCTTGTTATCAGCTTGGTGATAGATCACACATTTACATTTGTCTTGTTTGTGATCTGATCAGTAATTTTTTACTCAGACTTACAGTTACACATTTGTCTTATCTGTGATCTGCTCAGTGATTTTTTACTCAGACTTACAGTTACAGTTACACGTTTCATTTTCCTTGTTTGCGGCATGCTCGGTGATATATCATTTTCACGGACTTATAGTTACACGTTTTCATTTTCCTTGTTAGTGCGGCCTGCTCGGCGATGATCACACGGGCTTAGTCAGTTAACAAAACGAAAGTGATAAAATGTCTCAGATGTGATTCAAACAGGGTTGTTAAGACGCATTAGAACCTTTGTACAAACAAACAAACAAAACAAACAAGCAAACAATGTTATGGATCAGCGTTAGGTGTTTTCCAAAAATCGGCTATTTCTTGTATTTTCAGCATTTGTTCAATTTGCTTTCGCAAACTAAACACCTTTCGGAAAGACAGTGAAAGAAAATGAAATTTTGGGTACCCTCGTAGCAACCTGGCTAAAACACTCAACTGATGAGCATACGACTTGGAAATTTTTACGTTTAATTTTAGCCAATCTGGCCAGTTCAATTTAGTTTGTTTACATATTTTTTGCCTTTTATGGATTTCTGCACCCTCGATTAGCCACTCTCCATAGTAGATAAAAGCTGACATGCTTTTTTCTTCATTATGTTGAAGTATTTTGTAGCCGTCCTCTAAATGTTTTTTTAAGTTATCTAAATTAAATGTAGACAAATCACACTCATCAACTTTAAGACACTTAATCGGTTTGTCATCAAACAGATTTTGTTTTAAAAACAAATTAAGTTCTTTTGGTTCTTTACTAGCCTTTTGTTTCTTCGAACTAGTGTTTAGTATATCAGCCAAATTTCCCACCGGTTTTTCCGGTTTTTCTAACCAAAATTCCGGAGTTTTGTTCAAAACGGAATGAATGAAAGCGGTCATTTTCTCATGGTATTCGCCATGAGATCGCAAGATTGACACCTCTTCCTGAGTCCAATTCATTTTTGAAATGAGCGAATGATAGTGAGTGTAGCCTGGGTAAATAAAACTAGACCGGTCTGGTTAACTATTGAACACTCCGTAAGACTTAGCGCAATCCAGACTAACCGCGAGGCCTGTCTTGTTTCTAAATGTGACAAATCAGTTAAATAGCCCAATGAACTATCGATCTTACCGTCGTATATATTCTCAAGATTTATCGATCACTGAATATCACCTCTGAAAATCACGTCAGTCCTCAAAACACGTCCGTCTTTTACAATGCCGCTTAACGAAAGAACGCGACCGGCTTGGTGTTTAGAAAATAACACGTGACCGTTGCTACGCGTCGTCTAAGGGAAGTAACTATGTATGTCGTTTTTGCTTATAACCAAAAGTTACCTCCCTGTGTTGTCTGTGCTGTTTTTGCTTGTGTGTGCGTGAAATTGACAAAGCAGGTGTATAAACAAAGGCTATTTAGTAGGCAGATTTGATTGCTCTTATTTGATTGAGAAAATAGATTTAGTTAGTGTGTTTACCACTAATTTTTTACTGGCATAAGTGCGCGCGTGTGTGACGGCGCCTCCGATCCTCTACCGGAAATACCCCACCCGGGTCTGCCCTGGGGGACTTGGGTGGGGTTAGGTACTTTTTAGTTCCCAGGGTCACCCTGGTCAGCCCCACAGGGTGAGTTTTTCTCTCTATTCTGGGGCATGTGTTTCTGTCTACCCGAGGTCCATTCACCTGTATTTGCCTTTTTAAAACTCTCCCTACTGTCTGCGCTGCCTGTAGCTCTTGATATTGGATGTGTGTTGCTAAATGGTCTTAGCTTTATTTAGGCCCCATGTGTTAGGTTTATTTAATGTATTTGACCGGCTGGCGACATACATTCAATGTTCTGTTTAGTTGTTTTTTTTTCACAAGCAGTGCAGGCACGTCCTGAGAAAGCCTTGTTGCTGTCGGGACGTTAAGCAATGTACAATCAAATCAAATCAAATCTATCGGAAATACTCGTAATTGGCTAAGTAATCCGAATAAACTACGCATTGCAAAATGAACACACTTACATAACCAATAGATTAATTAACTCAGGTGTTAATTTTGCTTTAGTCATGAATGTCATTGATTTTGGAAACCTTTATTTTACTGAAAAAAATAAGCAGAAACCTAAAAAAACGGGGTGTGTGATTAGATGAGCGATTTGTGATCAAAAACATTGAAAAATTGACGTCGTCAAAAAAATCTGTTGTATTCTCCATCCTTATATCTCTCAGCATAGATCCTCATCATCCCCTGTGTCTGCCAGAAGTATAGATCCTCATCATCCCCTTTGTCTGCCAGCATAGATCCTCATCAGCCCCTGTGTCTGCCAGAAGCATAGATCCTCGTCAGCCCCTGTGTCTGCCAGCATAGATCCTCATCAGCCCCTGTGTCTGCCAGCATAGATCCTCATCATCCCCTGTGTCTGCCAGCATAGATCCTCATCAGCCCCTGTGTCTGCCAGCATAGATCCTCATCAGCCCCTGTGTCTGCCAGCATAGATCCTCATCAGCCCCTGTGTCTGCCAGCATAGATCCTCATCAGCCCCTGTGTCTGCCAGCATAGATCCTCATCAGCCCCTGTGTCTGCCAGAAGCATAGATCCTCGTCAGCCCCTGTGTCTGCCAGCATAGATCCTCATCATCCCCTGTGTCTGCCAGCATAGATCCTCATCAGCCCCTGTGTCTGCCAGCATAGATCCTCATCAGCCCCTGTGTCTGCCAGCATAGATCCTCATCAGCCCCTGTGTCTGCCAGAAGCATAGATCCTCATCAACCCTTGTGTCTGCCAGCATAGATCCTCATCAGCCCCTGTGTCTGCCAGCAGCATAGATCCTCGTCAGCCCCTGTGTCTGCCAGCATAGATCCTCATCAGCCCCTGTGTCTGCCAGCATAGATCCTCATCAGCCCCTGTGTCTGCCAGAAGCATAGATCCTCATCAGCCCCTGTGTCTGCCAGAAGCATAGATCCTCGTCAGCCCCTGTGTCTGCCAGCGTAGATCCTCATCAGCCCCTGTGTCTGCCAGCATAGATCCTCATCAGCCCCTGTGTCTGCCAGAAGCATAGATCCTCATCAGCCCCTGTGTCTGCCAGAAGCATAGATCCTCATCAGCCCCTGTGTCTGCCAGCATAGATCCTCATCAGCCCTGTGTCTGCCAGCATAGATCCTCATCATCCCCTGTGTCTGCCAGCATAGATCCTCATCAGCCCCTGTGTCTGCCAGAAGCATAGATCCTCGTCAGCCCCTGTGTCTGCCAGCGTAGATCCTCATCAGCCCCTGTGTCTGCCAGCATAGATCCTCATCAGCCCCTGTGTCTGCCAGAAGCATAGATCCTCATCAGCCCCTGTGTCTGCCAGCATAGATCCTCATCAGCCCCTGTGTCTGCCAGCATAGATCCTCATCATCCCCTGTGTCTGCCAGCATAGATCCTCATCAGCCCCTGTGTCTGCCAGAAGCATAGATCCTCATCAGCCCCTGTGTCTGCCAGAAGCATAGATCCTCATCAGCCCCTGTGTCTGCCAGCGTAGATCCTCATCATCCCCTGTGTCTGCCAGCATAGATCCTCATCAGCCCCTGTGTCTGCCAGCATAGATCCTCATCATCCCCTCTGTCTGCCAGCATAGATCCTCATCAGCCCCTGTGTCTGCCAGAAGCATAGATCCTCATCAGCCCCTGTGTCTGCCAGAAGCATAGATCCTCATCAGCCCTTGTGTCTGACAGCATAGATCCTCATCAGCCCCTGTGTCTGCCAGCATAGATCCTCATCAGCCCCTGTGTCTGCCAGAAGCATAGATCCTCATCAGCCCCTGTGTCTGCCAGCATAGATCCTCATCAGCCCCTGTGTCTGCCAGCATAGATCCTCATCATCCCCTGTGTCTGCCAGCATAGATCCTCATCAGCCCCTGTGTCTGCCAGAAGCATAGATCCTCATCAGCCCCTGTGTCTGCCAGAAGCATAGATCCTCATCAGCCCCTGTGTCTGCCAGAAGCATAGATCCTCATCAGCCCCTGTGTCTGCCAGCGTAGATCCTCATCATCCCCTGTGTCTGCCAGCATAGATCCTCATCAGCCCCTGTGTCTGCCAGCATAGATCCTCATCATCCCCTGTGTCTGCCAGCATAGATCCTCATCAGCCCCTGTGTCTGCCAGCATAGATCCTCATCATCCCCTGTGTCTGCCAGCATAGATCCTCATCAGCCCCTGTGTCTGCCAGAAGCATAGATCCTCATCAGCCCCTGTGTCTGCCAGAAGCATAGATCCTCATCAGCCCCTGTGTCTGCCAGAAGCATAGATCCTCATCAGCCCCTGTGTCTGCCAGCGTAGATCCTCATCATCCCCTGTGTCTGCCAGCATAGATCCTCATCAGCCCCTGTGTCTGCCAGCATAAATCCTCATCATCCCCTGTGTCTGCCAGCATAGATCCTCATCAGCCCCTGTGTCTGCCAGAAGCATAGATCCTCATCAGCCCCTGTGTCTGCCAGAAGCATAGATCCTCATCAGCCCCTGTGTCTGCCAGAAGCATAGATCCTCATCAGCCCCTGTGTCTGCCAGCGTAGATCCTCATCAGCCCCTGTGTCTGCCAGCATAGATCCTCATCAGCCCCTGTGTCTGCCAGAAGCATAGATCCTCATCAGCCCCTGTGTCTGCCAGAAGCATAGATCCTCATCAGCCCCTGTGTCTGCCAGAAGCATAGATCCTCATCAGCCCCTGTGTCTGCCAGCGTAGATCCTCATCAGCCCCTGTGTCTGCCAGCATAGATCCTCATCAGCCCCTGTGTCTGCCAGAAGCATAGATCCTCATCAGCCCCTGTGTCTGCCAGAAGCATAGATCCTCATCAGCCCCTGTGTCTGCCAGCATAGATCCTCATCAGCCCCTGTGTCTGCCAGAAGCATAGATCCTCATCAGCCCCTGTGTCTGCCAAAAGCATAGATCCTCATCAGCCCCTGTGTCTGCCAGCATAGATCCTCATCAGCCCCTGTGTCTGCCAGCGTAGATCCTCATCAGCCCCTGTGTCTGCCAGCATAGATCCTCATCAGCCCCTGTGTCTGCCAGCATAGATCCTCATCAACCCCTGTGTCTGCCAGAAGCATAGATCCTCATCAGCAACTGTGTCTGCCAGCATAGATCCTCATCAGCCCCTGTGTCTGCCAGCATAGATCCTCATCAGCCCCTGTGTCTGCCAGCATAGATCCTCATCAGCCCCTGTGTCTGCCAGAAGCATAGATCCTCATCAGCCTCTGTGTCTGCCAGAAGCATAGATCCTCATCAGCCCCTGTGTCTGCCAGCATAGATCCTCATCAGCCCCTGTGTCTGCCAGAAGCATAGATCCTCATCAGCCCCTGTGTCTGCCAGAAGCATAGATCCTCATCAGCCCCTGTGTCTGCCAGCATAGATCCTCATCAGCCCCTGTGTCTGCCAGAAGCATAGATCCTCATCAGCCTCTGTGTCTGCCAGAAGCATAGATCCTCATCAGCCCCTGTGTCTGCCAGCATAGATCCTCATCAGCCCTTGTGTCTGCCAGAAGCATAGATCCTCATCAGCCCCTGTGTCTGCCAGCATAGATCCTCATCAGCCCCTGTGTCTGCCAGCATAGATCCTCATCAGCCCCTGTGTCTGCCAGAAGCATAGATCCTCATCAGCCTCTGTGTCTGCCAGAAGCATAGATCCTCATCAGCCCCTGTGTCTGCCAGAAGCATAGATCCTCATCAGCCTCTGTGTCTGCCAGAAGCATAGATCCTCATCAGCCCCTGTGTCTGCCAGCATAGATCCTCATCAGCCTCTGTGTCTGCCAGAAGCATAGATCCTCATCAGCCCCTGTGTCTGCCAGCATAGATCCTCATCAGCCCCTGTGTCTGCCAGAAGCATAGATCCTCATCAGCCTCTGTGTCTGCCAGAAGCATAGATCCTCATCAGCCCCTGTGTCTGCCAGCATAGATCCTCATCAGCCCCTGTGTCTGCCAGAAGCATAGATCCTCATCAGCCTCTGTGTCTGCCAGAAGCATAGATCCTCATCAGCCCCTGTGTCTGCCAGCATAGATCCTCATCAGCCCCTGTGTCTGCCAGCATAGATCCTCATCAGCCCCTGTGTCTGCCAGAAGCATAGATCCTCATCAGCCCCTGTGTCTGCCAGCATAGATCCTCATCAGCCTCTGTGTCTGCCAGCATAGATCCTCATCAGCCTCTGTGTCTGCCAGAAGCATAGATCCTCATCAGCCCCTGTGTCTGCCAGCATAGATCCTCATCAGCCCCTGTGTCTGCCAGCATAGATCCTCATCAGCCCCTGTGTCTGCCAGCATAGATCCTCATCAGCCCCTGTGTCTGCCAGAAGCATAGATCCTCATCAGCCTCTGTGTCTGCCAGAAGCATAGATCCTCATCAGCCCCTGTGTCTGCCAGCATAGATCCTCATCAGCCTCTGTGTCTGCCAGAAGCATAGATCCTCATCAGCCTCTGTGTCTGCCAGAAGCATAGATCCTCATCAGCCCCTGTGTCTGCCAGCGTAGATCCTCATCAACCCCTGTGTCTGCCAGCATAGATCCTCATCAGCCCCTGTGTCTGCCAGCGTAGATCCTCATCAGCCCCTGTGTCTGCCAGCATAGATCCTCATCAGCCCCTGTGTCTGCCAGAAGCATAGATCCTCATCAGCCTCTGTGTCTGCCAGCATAGATCCTCATCAGCCCCTGTGTCTGCCAGCATAGATCCTCGTCAGCCCCTGTGTCTGCCAGCATAGATCCTCATCATCCCCTGTGTCTGCCAGCATAGATCCTCATCAGCCCCTGTGTCTGCCAGAAGCATAGATCCTCATCAGCCCCTGTGTCTGCCAGAAGCATAGATCCTCATCAGCCCCTGTGTCTGCCAGAAGCATAGATCCTCATCAGCCCCTGTGTCTGCCAGAAGCATAGATCCTCATCAGCCCCTGTGTCTGCCAGCATAGATCCTCATCAGCCCCTGTGTCTGCCAGAAGCATAGATCCTCATCAGCCTCTGTGTCTGCCAGAAGCATAGATCCTCATCAGCCCCTGTGTCTGCCAGAAGCATAGATCCTCATCAGCCTCTGTGTCTGCCAGAAGCATAGATCCTCATCAGCCCCTGTGTCTGCCAGAAGCATAGATCCTCATCAGCCCCTGTGTCTGCCAGCATAGATCCTCATCAGCCCCTGTGTCTGCCAGCATAGATCCTCATCAACCCCTGTGTCTGCCAGAAGCATAGATCCTCATCAGCCCCTGTGTCTGCCAGCATAGATCCTCATCAGCCCCTGTGTCTGCCAGCATAGATCCTCATCAGCCCCTGTGTCTGCCAGCATAGATCCTCATCAGCCCCTGTGTCTGCCAGAAGCATAGATCCTCATCAGCCCCTGTGTCTGCCAGAAGCATAGATCCTCATCAGCCCCTGTGTCTGCCAGCATAGATCCTCATCAGCCCCTGTGTCTGCCAGCATAGATCCTCATCAGCCCCTGTGTCTGCCAGAAGCATAGATCCTCATCAGCCCCTGTGTCTGCCAGAAGCATAGATCCTCATCAGCCCCTGTGTCTGCCAGCATAGATCCTCATCAGCCCCTGTGTCTGCCAGCATAGATCCTCATCAGCCCCTGTGTCTGCCAGCATAGATCCTCATCAGCCCCTGTGTCTGCCAGCATAGATCCTCATCAGCCCCTGTGTCTGCCAGCATAGATCCTCATCAGCCCCTGTGTCTGCCAGAAGCATAGATCCTTATCAGCCCCTGTGTCTGCCAGCATAGATCCTCATCAGCCCCTGTGTCTGCCAGCATAGATCCTCATCAGCCCCTGTGTCTGCCAGCATAGATCCTCATCAGCCCCTGTGTCTGCCAGCATAGATCCTCATTAGCCCCTGTGTCTGCCAGAAGCATAGATCCTTATCAGCCCCTGTGTCTGCCAGCATAGATCCTCATCAGCCCCTGTGTCTGCCAGCATAGATCCTCATCAGCCCCTGTGTCTGCCAGCATAGATCCTCATCAGCCCCTGTGTCTGCCAGCATAGATCCTCATCAGCCCCTGTGTCTGCCAGCATAGATCCTCATCAGCCCCTGTGTCTGCCAGAAGCATAGATCCTTATCAGCCCCTGTGTCTGCCAGCATAGATCCTCATCAGCCCCTGTGTCTGCCAGCATAGATCCTCATCAGCCCCTGTGTCTGCCAGCATAGATCCTCATCAGCCCCTGTGTCTGCCAGCATAGATCATCATCAGCCCCTGTGTATGCCAGCATAGATCCTCATCAGCCCCTGTGTATGCCAGCATAGAACCTCATCAGCCCCTGTGTCTGCCAGCATAGAACCTCATCAGCCCCTGTGTCTGCCAGCATAGATCCTCATCAGCCCCTGTGTCTGCCAGAAGCATAGATCCTCATCAGCCCCTGTGTCTGCCAGCATAGATCCTCATCAGCCCCTGTGTCTGCCAGCATAGATCCTCATCAGCCCCTGTGTCTGCCAGCATAGATCATCATCAGCCCCTGTGTATGCCAGCATAGATCCTCATCAGCCCCTGTGTATGCCAGCATAGAACCTCATCAGCCCCTGTGTCTGCCAGCATAGAACCTCATCAGCCCCTGTGTCTGCCAGCATAGATCCTCATCAGCCCCTGTGTCTGCCAGAAGCATAGATCCTCATCAGCCCCTGTGTCTGCCAGCATAGATCCTCATCAGCCCCTGTGTCTGTCACCATAGATCCTCACCAACCCTTGTGTCTGCCAGCATAGATCCTCAGCCCCTGTGTCTGCCAGCACAGATCCTCATCAGCCCTTGTCTGCCAGCATAGATCCTCATCAGCCCCTGTGTCTGCCAGCATAGATCTTCATCAGTCCCTGTGTCTGCCAGCACAGATCCTCATCAGCCCCTGTGTGTGCGAGAAGCAACACTAGACTAATCACACACTGTCAAAACAACGCCAGACTAATCACACACTGACAATACAACGCCAGACTAATCACACATTGACAATACAACGCCAGACTAATCACACATTGGCAATACAAAGCAAGACTGATCACACATTGACAATACAACGCCAGACTAATCACACACTGACAATACAATGCAAGACTAAAAACACATTGACAATACAACGCCAGACAAATCACACATTGACGAAAAAAAGCATCGTATCTGTTTTAGCAGTATGCTCCTTTAAACTTCAAGTGTAAGTTCAAGGACAACCTAACCAACAACCAACTATCCTAAATAAACAAATAAATAAATAAATAAATAAACAAATAAATATAACATGAATAAATGAACAAAGTCCGCAGATAAATGTTCGAGTATTTATCTTCTTGTTCTCCAGAGCTCCGCCTGTTGTCATGACCAGGCATAGGGGTGTGTTTATCTTGTGAGCGAGCATTGTGTATTCTATTGTGTATTATATTGTGTGTTCTATTGTGTGTTCTATTGTGTGTTCTATTGCAGTGGGAGACACGGTGCCTCAGTGGAACTGCCCTGCAGAAAGTGAGCTGGGACAGGCCAATCAGACAATACGTGTGGACTGGGCAAGTGACGGGTTCTACAATTACTGCAGGTGGTGGGTTCAGCGGTTCCTTGGCGCAGAACGACCCTCTCCGGAAGGCGGCCTCGGCCTGGTTATTCGGCTGGATGACCTCATCCTCCGGTTAAGCGATAACACCGGAAGTGATGACATACTGCGAGTGCATTATGGGGGCAATTTTAGAATGTATTCCGGGCACGGTCCGGCACAGCCCGTGGTGGTTGTTTCCGATTATGTTTGGTTCGAACTGGTAACGTTTAAGCGCGAGTCTGTTGAGAATGTCAGTTTGTCTGCAGTGGAGTCCTTTCGTGATGGTGGCAAATCTGTATCAAGGTTCAGCCTGACGTACACGGCCTACCCCCGCCACACTCTACCTGCAGAGATAGAGGCAGGGGTGTACAACTGTTCCCAGCACTACCGCGTGCCGCCGGAACTGCAGTGTGACGGGTTTGCGCAGTGTCTTGGGGCAGAAGACGAGCTAGACTACAACTGCAGCTACACGCATCTGGGTTGCGAGGACGGCTGGGTGGCGGGAGAGTCGTTCTGTCTCAAGTTCGTCTGGCCCGCAAGAAACATCTCCCCTGACGAAGCGAGACTGGAGTGTGGGCGAAAATACGAGGCTGAGTTAGGGTCCCTGCCACATCCGGACACACGGCGACTGGCGGCCATCCTCCTGAGGAAGAACAACCACGATAAACTGATCGTGGGGCTGGAGAAGGTTAACGTCTCCGCCGCAGGTTTGGGTCACCTCTACCGCTTTCTGTGGCAGTGGTCGCAAGCAGGAACGGAGTTTGATGGACCGTCGCCGAGAGCCTCAGACAGCGATGCCCAATGTGCCACTCTGACGTCAGGAAATCAGTTACGATCAGTGGACTGTGGCCACAAGGCTCAGTTCGGGTACGTGTGTTCCAGGCGGAACCCCCAGCGAATGCCTCACGCACAACGGACCAGCTTGAAACTGGATCCACCGCTAATCACCAAATTCCGAGAGGTTCTCCGACACTGCCCGTCGGGGTACTTCGTCCAATCCATCCACCCGTGTGAATCCGATGTGGAGGTAGACACTGGTTTCCCCCCGATGGTGTGCAGGAACGGGCGACGCGTTCAATACATGATGACATGTGACGGGCACGACGACTGTGGGGACGGGAGTGACGAAACAAACTGTGATACCGTTAGTACGGGACCTCTGACGTCAACGTTCACGTGTACACGCCAGCTAGAGCGAGTGGACACCAAGCTCCGGTGTAACGGCGTGCCGGATTGCCATGACACCGGCGACGAGGAGAACTGCGAGACGTGCAGCAAGGGGACAGTACCGTGTGGAAAGCTGGGCTGCATGCCTTTTGGTACGCCCGAGTGCTTCCTCTCAGAATGTTCAACAGAACAGTTGAGGGTTCGATCAGGATCAAAATCACGTCAAGTGGATATCGATGGGTTCGGTATGATGACGCTGAGAGAGATGGAAGCCCCATACACCTGCCCAACGTCCCATTTTCTGTGTGGATGGACGACGGTCAATTACTGCATTCCGAGCTTTCTAGTCGGCAACGGTCAACAGGATTGTCCTGCTGTTGTCGGGCTAAATTCCTCGGCTGACGAACCCTCTGGTGAACTGGTGTGTCCGGGACATTACCGCTGCTACCGACACAACATCTGTATCCACCCCGAGTATTTCTGTGACGGCGTGTATCACTGCCCACTGAAGGACGACGAACGCTACTGCGACCTGCCCTGTCCTCGCGACTGCTCGTGTATAGGACTGGAATATCGGTGTTCACGGATGTTTGACCCCGCTGACCACGTGCACGTCAGACTGCTGGACCTGAGCGGGACACGTCAGCCGTCACTGGACAATCTCCACTACATGGGTTACCTCGCCTTTCTCAACCTGTCAGCTTGCGGACTGACCCAGTTTCCAAAGCAACTCACTCACCTCCGTCACGTAGACTTCAGTTCCAACAACCTGACAAGGTTAACGTTAGACCCAAAAGACTTCCCTCTCATAGAAATCCTCCAACTTTCATTGAATAACCTGACCGAGATAACTCTCCTGCAAGGCCTGGATCATTTGCACGCGTTGAATCTCCATGAGAACCGCTTGGAAAAACTCACCTTGGTAGGAAGCAACGCCGGCGTACTGGAGGTCCTGGAACTGTCGTCAAACGGACTTAGCGAGGTGTCCCTGGTCGGCCTGGACCATCTCAGGAGGCTGGACCTCAGCGCCAATGATTTCAATCAGGGCATATTCAATTTTGACCAAACCAACGCAACAGCGCTGGAGTTTCTCAATCTGTCATCGAGCGGCTTGCACAGCGTGAAACTTGAGGGCCTGCAACACCTGCACGTGCTGGATCTGAGCTCCAACAACCTGAGGGCCCTCCGTGACGTCACTCTCCGCGGACTGCATCATCTCCTGCACCTGAACCTCTCTCACAACCATCTGCTGCTAGGTCTGGACGCTGCCTTTCAGCTGTTTGTGAAGAACTCCGGTGTTGCGGCACTGCAGTCTCTTGTACTCAGACACACAGGGATGCAGTACATCGAGGCGGACCCGTTTGTGGGCATGACCTCTGGGTCACATCTGGACATCACGGGAAATGAGATACGGACAGTGAACATGAGCATGTTCACACACTGGACCCGTCCGCTCACCGGCTTTCACACCAGTAACATCAACACGTGCTGTGCGTACTACAAGAGGTTTCACGAGACTGGGACTGACTGTAGAACCGACACAGAGGTCGTGTATCCGGACCAGTGCAGTGGTACAGTGGCGGATGGGGAGGGGGGAAACAGAACAGCCCCGGACCTCTCCACCACACCAACAACATGCGACGTCGGCTGGCTACGCGTTGAGTCTCTGTGTCTGAGGTTCGTGTTCCCCATCCTCAGCATGTCGGCAACGACGGCGATAAACGAATGTCGAGGCCGTTTTGGTGCTGGTCTGGCCGCTTTGCGTACTCAAACTATCAGAGGGGTAGCGGCGCGATTTTTGCAGCTGTCTGGCTACCAACAACTGATAGTAGGCCTGGAGAAGGTATCAGCGGGCACAGTCACCAGCGGCCTAGCTCATCTGTACCGCTTTCTCTGGCGCTGGAGACAGGCAGGGATGGAGTTTGCCGTGCCCAGAATGCAGGCGGACGGCGTGACCAGAGACTGCGCTGTCTTTGATGGTGGCAACCTGCGGCCGGTCCAGTGTTCGGCAGAGGAGAACAATGCCTACGTGTGCTCCAAACCTGCCATCGGTCACTCCCTTCCTGCAGCACGCACGATCTTGACGTTGTCTCCGCCTTCCCTACCCACGAACAAGTTTCCCGCTAAAGTCTGCAGTGACAAGTCCTTTGTCCACACGTTCCATTCCTGCCGACCCGCCGTGCCAGGAGAGGGGCCGGTGACGAGCTGTTCTCCACTACTGACGGGCGATGGCTCCGCCCCCAGCTGTTCCCCTCTGATGCGCTGTCGGAACGGGCAGCACGTGCACTACACGATGACGTGTGACGGGCATGACGACTGCGGCGATAACACTGACGAAGACAACTGTCGTGACGTGCGCTCTGGTCCCCTCCAGTCGTTGTTGGCGTGTACACATCAGCCGGAGCTAGTGAACAACACATCCCGCTGTAACGGCATGCCGGACTGTCATGACGCTAGTGACGAGGAGAACTGTGACGAGTGTAGTGAGGGCATGCGCTCGTGTGGGGTCTACGGATGTCTGCCCGAGAGATATTATAACAGTAGGTGGCTAGTGTGTGGCCCTCAGTCCCCCGGCCCTCAGTCAAGCGTTAGACCAGGTGGAAGATCGGTACACAGTGTTACCCCCCGAGTGTATACAGCCGCCGGAACTGTCAACGTGACCTTGGTTGACCTAAACGCGTACGGGTTTCCACACCTGTCCTCGGCTTACGATTGTCCTGAGACTCACTTCCGGTGTACGGGAGGTCACTGCATTCCAAGCTTCCTGATCAACAACGGCGTGCCCGACTGCCCTTTGTCTGTAGCAGAAGACGAAACGCTGTCCAGCTTGATCTGCCCCGGGTACTATCGCTGTTACAGGTCTGGCGTTTGTCTTCACCCGGAGTACCTCTGTGACGGCGTGTACCACTGCCCTCTGAAGGACGACGAAAGGTACTGTCACCTGCAGTGTCCTAAGCGCTGCATTTGTCAAGGTCACGCATACCAGTGTTCAGCCATGTTTGACCCAGCTGACTACCTGCACGTGAGGTACCTGGACGTGAGTGGGACACCCCAGCCTGCGTTACATACTCTGTACTACATGGGGTACCTCAGCTTTCTCAACCTGTCCTCGTGTCACGTGACCAACGCGTCTCTTGTACACCTGGTGCATATCAGGGTGCTGGATTTAAGTCACAATCTCATCAAGACCCTGACCAACATAGTTTTGGGCGAAATGCCCTTGCTGGCTTACTTCAACATTTCACACAACCCTCTAACCACGTTTCTCATGGCTCGGTTGTCTGGGTACCTGGCGGCCGCAAAGATGGACGGGTTGCTTAGTCTGAGTGTACGTGACGTTGGGATTGAGTACATTGAGGAAACTGGATTGGCTAATATGCCTTCTCTGCTGTATCTGGACATCCGCGGTAACGCTATCAGAGGCATCAACCAGGGCATGTTTGTGGGTCTGACACAACTACAGGTGCTGGAGACTGACGACCCCCGACTCTGCTGTTTCTATTTCTACCTGTATCCCGACAGCAGCATGGACTGCCAGACGCCGATAGACGAGTTGTTCTCGTTCAGTGACCTGCTCCGCTCTGACTTTTTCCGCGTCTTTCTGTGGACACTGTCCGTCATGACCATCCTGGGCAACGTCGGGGTGCTGGTCTACCGGGTGTTCCTGGAGGCGCAGGGGACCTCACCCGGATTCCGAATGCTGGTGTGCAACCTGTGTGTGTCCGACCTGCTGATGGGCGTGTACATGCTGATGATCGGGGCGGCGGACGCCCACTACAGCGGCCAGTACATCTGGCAGCAAGGGGCGTGGACATGCAGCGCACTGTGTCAGGCGGCCGGCTTCCTGTCACTGCTGTCCAGCGAGGTGTCGGCCTTCATCATCTGTCTCATCACGATAGACCGCGTGTTGGTGCTGCGCTTCCCGCTCAGTCACCACCTTCACCTGACGCTGAAATCAACGCTCGTGGCTTGTGGTGTCGCCTGGTTTCTGGGTCTGCTTGTGGCCGCCATCCCTCTCTTCCCCACACACTGGACGTTCTACGGACAGACCGGTGTCTGCCTGCCGCTGCCCATCACCCGCCTCCACTTCCCCGGACAGCAGTACGCCTTCGCCGTCTTTGTCGTCCTCAACTTCGTGCTCTTTGTGCTTATCGGCGTGGGCCAGCTCGTCATCTTCAGGGCCATCGTCAACACGGCCACGGTGCAGAGAACGTCTCGCCGCCAGCAGGACACGGCCATCGCGCGCCGCCTGTTTCTCATCGTGCTGACCGACTTCTTGTGCTGGTTCCCTATTGGCCTGATGGGGCTGCTGGCGTACCGAGGGACCCCCATCCCGGGCGAGGTCAACGTGTGGGCCGCCATCTTCATCCTGCCCATCAACTCCGCCATCAATCCATTCCTCTACACGCTGGGTCTGATGCTTGAAAAGTGGCTGAAGCGGCGAGAGGAGCAGCGCATCCAGCGAACCCTGGACAAGCTTCACACCGACATGATGTCCTGGTCCGAGGACAAAGTACAGGAGCATTTCAAATGTACTCAGCAAGTCCTGGTGCGGATCGGGGCCGGCAAAAGGACCGTTGCCTCTGACCGGGACACAGCCAGAACCGTTCATCACCAGCAAGACATGACGCTGGGTGTCCGTGACCTCGGTCCGCTGGCATCCTCCAATCGTTCTACCCAAGACGAACAAGAGGCGCAATTGACCCGTGATCCAGACAAACAATCGACCCGTGATCCAGACAAACAATCGACCCGTGATCCAGACAAACAATCGACCCGCGTTCCAGACAAACAACTCCAGGACAGCGCTTCCTCAAGCTATTAACCTTCTAGCACACGCAGCCATCGGTACTGTCAGCGGCGTACACAACAGCCATCGGTACTGTCAGCGGCGTACACAACAGCCATCGGTACTGTCAGCGGCGTACACAACAGAAGCCAAGTAGCGACAACTCTCCGTTCATGGATCGAAGGCAGAAAGCTGGAATTGCTGTTGAACATTCTTAGGCTAGGGCAGATACTGTCAGACACGGCCAACCTGGACATCCTTGCGTCACCGGCTTTCTGTGTTGCAACATGAAGGGTGGTGTCTCTAGAGTCTGTAAAAACATCAGCAACATTTCCTCCAGGCAAACACCCTGAAAATGGGTCATATTGCGTAAGACACCTGTGCGTGCGGCTCACCTGTCTGCCATTCATTTTCATAATAAACGTGCCATTTTCTCAGAGACTTTTAAGACCAGCGACTTTAAAACTTGTAACAAGAACGGGATGTGGTGTATCATTTGTAATATCGCATTTTTAATTTGACCTCTTTTGAAGATCATGGTAAAAAAAATCGCACCGCATGGAAAATTATGACCATATTTGTCTTTATGAGGGACGCTCGAGATGTGTCGGAATGCTCTCCGTCTAAAGAAGTAGAGTCTTCAAATGCAGTGTCTTCATAAACAGCATGATTATATTACTAACCGTACACAATTTCCAATGTCTTCATGAACATCATGATTATATTACTAACCGAACACAATTTCCAATGTCTTCATAAACAGCATGATTATATTACTAACCGTACACAATTTCCAATGTCTTCATGAACAGCATGATTATATTACTAACCGTACACAATTTCCAATGTCTTCATAAACAGCATGATTATATTACTAACCGTATGCACTTTCCAATGTCTTCATGAACAGCATGATTATATTACTAACCGTACACAATTTCCAATGTCTTCATGAACAACATGATTATATTACTAACAATTTCCAAAGCCTACAACATGCGGCTGTTTAGATAACGACTACCAGAGTATGTATACTCCTGCATGTCTCCAAGAAGGTGCTGTTTGTGTAATTTTGGAGGGTTGCACAACCATAGCTTTCCAAAGCGAACAACTTAAAGAGAAACATTAGGTCGTCATGTTTGTTGTAGAGGCGCCAAGCCTTCTCTAATGCTAAAACGTTGAATGGAATCATTGTATTGAAAACGGGTATGCGGTGTCTTCAAAATGATACCCGTATTATTATTATTTACTCATTTAAAGACACAGCCCTTTCAAAGAGGGAATCCAGCAGAAATTTGAACTGTAGATTGTGGGACACAGTAGTGCCTTAAGATCCACCGGGAAGACATGATCCAAGTCAGATACATAAGAGGTAAACAGCAAACTAAGCAAGGGTGACGTCATCACAGTGACGTCAAGTAGAAAGAGAGCAGACATGATCCAAGTCAGATACGTGAGAGGTAAACAGCAAACTTAGCAAGGGTGACGTCATCACAGTGACGTCAAGTGGAAAGAGAGCAGACATGATCCAAGTCAGATACGTGAGAGGTAAACAGCAAACTTAGCAAGGGTGACGTGATCACAGTGACGTCAAGTGGAAAGAGAGCAGACATGATCCAAATCAGATACTGAGAGGAAAACAGCAAACTTAGTAAGGGTGACGTCATCACAGTGACGTCAAGTGGAAAGAGAGCAGACATGATCCAAGTCAGATACGTTAGAAGTAAACAGCAAACTTAGCAAGGGTGACGTCATCACAGTGACGTCAAGTGGAAAGAGAGCAGACATGATGCAAGTCAGATACGTGAGAGGTAAACAGCAAACTTAGCAAGGGTGACGTTATCACGGTGACATCAAGTGGAAAGAGAGCAGACATGATGCAAGTCAGATACGTGAGAGGTAAACAGCAAACTTAGCAAGGGTGACGTCATCACAGTGACGTCAAGTGGAAAGAGAGCAGACATGATGCAAGTCAGATACGTGAGAGGTAAACAGCAAACTTAGCAAGGGTGACGTCATCACAGTGGAAAGAGGGTAGGGTTGCTTGGTGCCTGATATTTTAAAGTAATTCAGTAGTGATTGTCCGAAACTGTTACTAGTCACTTCCAATGAAAGCATCTTTGACACTATAAATGCATTTAAAAGAAACAAACCGATCAGGCGCATGCACAATTCTAAACCTGTTCAGAGTTCCTTTGATCAAAGACTATTTCAAGACTGGAAAAGAACACAAGGTTCTCACGTATCAGAACGGGACTTTCTGTAATCTCACCACTCCGTTAACTAAGCTCAAATAGATGGTAAGAAACAACCAACGGGAAAATGCACTCCTGTTTTCTTTTGCATAGACGCTCTGTTCCATGCTCCAGCTTTTTGTTTGCGACCTTTAACCTGACACAAACGGCCTCCCCAAGACCTTCCTTCCAGTTGGGGATGGGGGTGGGGGGAGGGGGTTGGACGGACGGCGAGTGTGTGTCACGAACTCCCAGACCTTCCTTCCAGTGGCCGAAAAGTAAAACAACAATTTGCGGGGTTGGGGGTAGGGGGGTGGGGTTGGGGGGGGGGGATAACGTGTGTATGTGAAACTCGCCAGAATATCAAACGGGCGGGGGGGGGGGGGAGGGGGGCCTCCAAACACCCCCAAAGGGACTTTGTTAAAGTACATTTAAGAATTTTTGGTCTGGAGGAGGGGAGATCTCTCCCCCCCCCCTCTAGAGCCGCCTCTAAGTCGTTGAAGTAATAGTAGTAGTAGTATTTTGTATTTTTTATTCACACAAATTTCGGAAGCAAGAAACCCGAAAAGCGTCAATTTAGCAGAGCCTATATGGAACACATTAAAATTTGTCAAGAAAATGTCACGTTCTTGATAGTAATCTGGCACTGTGACGTAAAATCAAACCAAGAATCATGAGAACGTCACTGTCTTACACATCGTGTTGCAAGCCTGTACGCGTATGTTGGCCGCATGGGGTCATAATTCAACAATAAATATTGCAAAACTTTCATTTTACAAAGTCAGTATGCTTGCCTGGGCCGACTTTTGCCGATGTGTGTGTGTGTGTGTGTGTGTGTGTGTGTGTGTGTGTGTGTGTGTGTGTGTGCATTCAGGACATCGTTCAGATCGTATATTTGTTGAGAAACCTTGTGACGCAAGCATGTCTAGGTGTTCCATAAGTGCCCTAGACTGTCTGACCAACTCTAACGATTTAGTTTCATAAGACGCCATCACGTCACTGCTCCAAAAATCGTCTGACTTGCAGAGCGGAGGACGTCACAAAGCAAAGTTTGGTTACATTGCTTACCTGCTAAGGCACAACAAACAAAGAAGACAGTAAGCCTGTTTACAAAGCCAGATTTTGTGTTACAATGAAAATGTTGTTTTTCGCCAAACGTGACTTACTGTGCTTTGTGTGCACACGGCAGATTTGTCTGGTAATCACTGGGGAAAATTAACAACAAATAAATGGATGAACTAGTGATTTGAGACTCATGTAGACCTCACTGACAAAGTAAATGTGATACGTGAATCATGTAGACCTCACCTACAAACTAAACGTGATATGAGACTCATGTAGACCTCGCTGACAAAGTAAACGTGATCGGCCAAAATAGTTCAGGGATAGTGGTGATCCGAGTTAACCCATTTAACCCCGATTCCTTACAGCAAGAGATGGATCGACCATGATAATCAGGCGCCAAGCTAATCTGGCACTACCCTTGAATTATCACGGTCAATCCATCTGCTGCAACTGGTATATAGTCATTAGGCAACACCTTCACAATTTGAGAAATGGGACCTTCGGCCTAAAAGGGTTAAACAGGCTCAACACTGCCACATTCACAACTGTTCACTATCTCAAGAAACTGGAAGTAGTCGTTCATACTTCAAAAGTTGTGAAAGTGATTAATGAGACACATGTGGTTAAGACAGAGGTAGTTAAGACATAGGTAGTTAACACACGGGTAGTTAAGACAGAGAAAGTTAAGACAGAAATACTTAAGACAGAGGTAGTTAAGACAGAGAATGTTAAGACAGAAATAGTTAAGACAGAGGTAGTTAAGACAGAGGTAGTTAAGACAGAAGTAGTTAAGACGGGTAGTTAAGACAGAGTTAGTTACGACAGGTAGTTATGACGGTTAGTTAAAGACAGAGGTAGTTAAGACAGAGGTAGTTAAGACAGAGATAGTTAAGACAGGAGTAGTTAAGACGGAGGTAGTTGAGACAGAGTTATCTAAGATAGGTAGTTAAGTCGGTTAGATAAAGACAGATGTAGTTAAGACAGAGGTAGTTAAGACAGAGGTAGTTAAGACAGAAGTGGTTAGGACAGAGGTAGTTAAGACAGAGGTAGTTAAGACAGAGGTAGTTAAGACAGAGTTAGTAAAGACAGAGGTAGATAAGACAGAGGAAATTAAGACAGAGGTAGTTAAGACAGAGGTAGTGAAGACAGAGGAAGTTAAGACAGAGGTAGTTAAGACAGATGTAGATAAGACAGTTAGTTAAAGACAGAGGGAGTTAAGACAGAGGCAGCTAAGACAAAGGTTAAGCTAAAGTTATTTAAGACAGAAGTAGTCAAGACAGAGATAAGATAGTTTATTGTCATATGTTTCCATGTACAAAGCAATAAAAACATTGGAATTTGCTGTCAATTACTAAGAATAAAATCACACACACACACACACACACACACACACACACACACACACACACAGACGGACAGACAGTAACATCTGATTGAGTTAAAAGCTGACTGTACACATTCGTTTTCATTCGCCACTCGGGCTCTCTCCAGTCAGTCCGGTTGATCAGAGAAAGCGTGAACAGACAGAGGGACAAAACTGTTGAGGAATCTGCTGGTCCTGGTCTGGACATGTACCTGCGCCCAGATGTTAAAATTTGGAAAAGCTCATTGCCGGAATGGGTGGAATCACTGGAGATAAGACTTGCTCTACGTACGAGACGCTGCTGGTGCAGTGAGTCCAGGCTAGGAAGCCCAGATAGTTAAGACAGGTAATTAAGACAGAGGTAGTAAAGACGGAGGTAGTTAAGACAGGTAGTTACGACATAGGTAGTTAAGACAAATATAGTTAAGACAGGTAGTTAAGACGGATGTAGTAAAGACAGAGGTAGTTAATACAGGTAGTTAAGGCAGAGGTAGATTGGACAGGTAGTTAAAACAGAGGTCGTTAAGACAGAGGTAGTTAAGTCAGGGGTAGTTAAGACATTTAGTTATTACAGGTAGTAAATACAGAGGTAGTTGAGACAAAGGTAGTTAAGACAGAAGTAGTAAAGACATAAATATTTAAGACAGAGGTAGTTAAGACAGAGGTAGTTAAGACAGAGGTAGTTAAGACAGAGGTAGTTAAGACAGGTAGTTAAGACAGAGGTAGTTAAGACAGGTAGTTAAGACAGAGGTAGTTAAGACAGAGGTAGTTAAGACAGGTAGTTAAGACAGGTAGTTAAGACAGGTAGTTAAGACAGAGGTAGTTAAGACAGAGGTAGTTAAGACAGAGGTAGTTAAGACAGGTAGTTAAGACAGGTAGTTAAGACAGGTAGTTAAGACAGAGGTAGTTAAGACTGGTAGTTAAGACAGGTAGTTAAGACAGAAGACTGGTAGTTAAGACAGGTAGTTAAGACAGAGGTAGGTAGTTAAGACAGAGGTAGTTAAGACAGGTAGTTAAGACAGGTAGTTAAGACAGGTAGTTAAGACAGAGGTAGGTAGTTAAGACAGAGGTAGTTAAGGCAGGTAGTTAAGACAGAGGTAGTTAAGATAGGTAGTTAAGACAGAGGTAGTTAAGACAGAGGTAGTTAAGACAGAGGTAGTTAAGGCAGGTAGTTAAGACAGAGGTAGTTAAGACAGAGGTAGCTAAGACAGAGGTAGTTAAGGCAGGTAGTTAAGACAGAGGTAGTTAAGATAGGTAGATAAGACAGGTAGTTAAGACAGGTAGTGAAGACAGGTAGTTAACACAGAGGTAGTTAAGACAGGTAGTTAAGACAGGTAGTTAAGACAGAGGTAGTTAAGACAGGTAGTTAAGACAGGTAGTTAAGACAGGTAGTTAAGACAGAGGTAGTTAAGACAGGTAGTTAAGACACAGGTAGTTAAGACAGGTAGTTAAGACACAGGTAGTTAAGACAGGTAGTTAAGACAGGTAGTTAAGACAGAGGTAGTTAAGACAAAGGTTGTTAGACAGAGGTAGTGAAGACAGAGGTAGTTAAGACAGGTAGGTAAGACAGAGGTAGTTAAGACAGGTGGTTAAGACAGGTAGTTAAGACAGGTAGTTAAGACAGAGGTAGTTAAGACAGAGGTCGTCAAGACAGAGGTAGTTAAGATATAGGTAGTTAGGACAGAGGTAATAAAGACAGAGGCCGTGAAGACATTTAGTTAAGAGAGAGGTAGTAAAACGTGGTTTTACTAATGAACGTACTGACGTGATGCATTTATTGTGAACTTGCTGACGTGTTGTACTAATGGTGAAAGTACCGACGTGTTGTATTGATGTTCATACCGTGGTTTTACTAATGAACGTACTGACCTGATGTATTGATGTTTGTAAAGTGGTTTTACTAATGAACGTACTGACCCGATGTATTGATGGTAAACGTACTGATGTGTTGTATTGATGTTCATACCGTGGTTTTACTAATTAAAGTATTGACGTGATGTATTGATGGTGAACGTAGTGACGTGATGTATTGATGGTGAACGTAGTGACGTGATGTATTGATGGTGAACATAGTGACGTGATGTATTGATGTTCATACCGTGGTTTTATTGGTGAACGTATTGACGTGATGTAATGATGTAACCCCAACAGTTGACACAGTCAGCAAGCTCCATAGGTCTCGGGGTCAACATTAGGAAGACTCAAGTCATGTGGAAGAACACCATAGTGGGCGACCCAATCACCATCAATGACCAACCTCTGCAAGAGGTGGACGAGTTCACGTACCTGGGCAGCAAGGTTACCACAGATGGAGACTGCACAAGGGAGATCACCACAAGAATCAGCAAAGCCAACCAAGCCTTCGCAATGCTGAAACCCATCTGGAGGACCACAAACCTGAGCATCCACACCAAGCTTCGTATTTTTAAGAGTAACGTGCTGAGTGTCCTTCTCTATGGGTCAGAGTGCTGGAAATCCACTACTGCTACGGAACGCAAGCTGGACGTCTTCCAGAACAAGTGCCTGCGACGGATCATAAAGGTCTTCTGGCCAAACATGATTACAAACGAGGAACTACGGAAGAGAGCAGGCGCAGACAGCATCGCTGAAACCATCGCCACACGGAGATGGAGATGGCTAGGCCACGTTTGCAGAATGTCACCCGACTTATTACCAAGGGTGGCACTGAGATAGACACCACAGGAGAAGAGAAACCGTGGGCGACCAAAGGAGACGTGGCGCCGAACCGTGGAGCGAGAGCTCAAGAACAGAGGCCTTACTCTGCAAACAGCACCCAAAATAGCAGCTGACAGACAAAAGTGGCGCTCCCTTGCAGTCGCCTCAAGCACCAGACGGCGCAGAGAGGACTGAATGAATGAATGAATGATGAAACCCAGTGAATACGAGGGCTGTGGCTGACGCCAGCTGCATTGTGCGGCTTTGCCCTATTTTGGCAAGAGACGGAATATAGATTTCAAACTAGTCTGGAACTGAAAGCACCGGTCCGAGGTAGGTAAGATATAGGTAGTTAAGACAAGTAGTTAAGACATAGGTAGTTAAGACAGGTAGTTAAGACAGAGGTAGTTAAGACAGGTAGTTAAGACAGAGGTAGTTAAGACAGGTAGTTAAGACAGGGGTAGTTAAGACAGGTAGTTAAGACAGGTAGTGAAGACAGAGGTAGTTAAGACAGGTAGTTAAGACAGGTAGGGTAGACAGAGGTAGTTAAGACAGGTAGTTAAGACAGGTAGTTATGACAGGGGGGGGGGTAAGACAGGTAGTTAAGACAGGAAGCTAAGAAAAAGGTAGTTAAGACAGAGTTAGTTAAGACAGAGGTAGTTAAGACAGGTAGTTAAGACAGAGGTAGTTAAGACAGAGGTAGTTAAGACAGGTAGTAAAGACAGGTAGTTAAGACAGAATTAGTTACGACAGAGGTAGTTAAGCAGAGGTAGTTAAGAAGATAGTTAAGACAGAAGTAGTTAAGACAGAGGTAGTTAAGACAGGTAGTTAAGACAGGTAGTTAAGACAGGTAGTTAAGACAGAGGTAGTTAAGACAGAGGTAGTTACGACAGAGGTAGTTAAGACAGAGGTAGTTAAGACAGGTAGTTAAGACAGAGGTAGTTAAGACAGAGGTAGATAAGACAGGTAGTTAAGACAGAGGTAGTTAAGACAGATGTAGTTAAGACAGGTAGTTAAGACAGAGGTAGTTAAGACAGGTAGTTAAGACAGAGGTAGTTAAGACAGGTAGCTAAGACAGGTAGTTAAGACAGAGATAGTTAAGACAGGTAGTTAAGACAGGTAGTTAAGACAGTAGTAGTTAAGACATAGGTAGTTACGACAGAGGTAGTTAAGACAGAGGTAGTTAAGACAGGTAGTTAAGACAGAGGTAGTTAAGACAGAGGTAGTTACGACAGGTAGTTAAGACAGAGGTAGTTAAGACAGAGGTAGTTAAGACAGGTAGTTAAGACAGAGGTAGTTAAGACAGGTAGTTAAGACAGAGGTAGTTAAGACAGGTAGCTAAGACAGTGGTAGTTAAGACAGGTACTTAAGACAGAGGTAGTTATAACAGAGGTAGTTGACAGGTAGTTAAGACATTTGGTAGTTAAGACAGGTAGTTAAGACAGAGGTAGTTAAGAAAGAGGTAGTTAAGACAGAGGTAGTTAAGACAGGTAGTTAAGACAGGTAGTTAAGAAAGAGTTAGTTAAGACAGAGTTAGTTAAGACAGAGGTAGTTAAGACAGAGGTAGTTAAGAAGATAGTTAAGACAGAAGTAGACAGATAGTAAAGACAGAGGTAGTTAAGACAAAGGTAGTTACGACAGGTAGTTAAGACAGGTAGTTAAGACAGAGGTAGTTAAGACAGAGGTAGTTACGACAGAGGTAGTTAAGACAGAGGTAAGACAGGTAGTTAAGACAGAGGTAGTTAAGACAGAGGTAGTTAAGACAGGTAGTTAAGACAAAGGTAGTTAAGACAGGTAGTTAAGACAGAGGTAGTTAAGACAGGTAGTTAAGACAGAGGTAGTTAATACAGAGGTAGTTAAGTCAGAGGTAGTTAAGTCAGAGGTAGTTAATACAGAGGTAGTTAAGTCAGAGGTAGTTAATACAGAGGTAGTTAAGACAGAGGCAGTCAAGACAGAGGTAGTAAAGACAGGTAGTTAAGCCAGAGGTAGTGAAGACAGGAGTAGTTAAAATAGCTAGTTTCGACAGAGTTATATAAGACAGGTAGTTAAGACAGGTAGTTAAGAAAGAGGTATTTAAGACAGAGTTATTTAAGACAGAGGTAGTTAAGACAGAGGTAGTTAAGAAGATAGTTAAGACAAAAGTAGTTAAGAGAGATAGTTAAGACAGAGGTGGTTAAGACAGGTAGTTAAGACAGGTAGTTAAGACAGAGGTAGTTAAGACAGGTAGTTAAAACAGTTGTAGGTAAGACAGGTAGTTAAGACAGAGGAAGTTAGGACAGGTAGTTAAGAGAGGTAGTTAAGACAGAGGTAGTTAAGAAAGGTAGTTAAGACAGTGGTAGTTAAGACAGAGGTAGTTAAGACAGAGGTAGTTAAGACAGTTAAGACAGGTAGTTAAGACAAGTAGTGAAGACAGAGGTAGTTAAGACAGGTAGTTAAGACAGGTAGTTATGACAGAGGTTGTTAAGACAGGTAGTTAAGACAGGTAGTTTAGAAAGAGGTAGTTAAGACAGAGTTAGTTAAGACAGAGGTAGTTAGGACAGAGGTAGTTAAGAAGATAGTTAAGACAGAAGAAGTTAAGACAGATTGTTAAGACATAGGTAGTTAAGACAGAGGTAGTTAAGACAGGTAGTTAAGACAGAGGTAGTTAAGACAGAGGTAGTTAAGACAGGTAGTTAAGACAGGTAGTTAAGACAAAGGTAGTTAAGACAGGTAGTTAAGACAGGTAGTTAAGACAGAGGTAGTTAAGACAGGTAGATATGACAGAGGTGGTTAAGACAGGTAGTTAAGACAGGTGGTTAAGACAAAGGTAGTTAAGACAGGTAGTTAAGACAGAGGTAGTTAATACAGAGGTAGTTAAGACAGGTAGTTAAGACAGGTAGTTAAGACAGAGGTAGTTAAGACAGAGGTAGTTAAGACAGAGGTAGTTAAGACAGAGGTAGTTAAGACAGAAGTAGTTAAGACAGAGGTAGTAAAGACAGAGGTAGTTAAGACATATGTAGTGAAGACATAGGTAGTGAAGATAGAGGTAGTTACGACAGAGGTAGTTAAGACAGAGGTAGTTAAGACAGGTAGTTAAGACAGGGGTAGTTAAGACAGGTAGTTAAGACAGGTAGTGAAGACAGAGGTAGTTAAGACAGGTAGTTAAGACAGGTAGTTATGAAAGAGGTAGTTAAGACAGGTAGTTAAGACAGGTAGTTAAGACATAGGTAGTGAAGAGAGAGGTAGTTAAGACAGAGCTAGTTAAGACAGGTAGTTAAGATAGAGGTAGTTAAGACAGGTGGTTAATACAGAGGTGGTTAAGACAGGTAGTTAATTTTGAGGTAGTTATGAAAGAGGTAGTTATGACAGGTAGTTAAGACAGAGGTAGTTAAGACAGGTAGTTGAGACAGGTAAGTTAGAACAGAGGTAGTTAAGACAGAGGTAGTTAAGACAGGTAGTTAAGACAGAGGTGGTTAAGACAGGTAGTTAGGTCACACAGAGGCATTTAAGACAAAAGTAGTTAAGACAGAGCAAGTTAAGACAGAGGTAGTTAAGACAGAGTTAGTTAAGACAGGTACTTAAGACAAGGGTAGTTAAGACAGGTAGTTATGACAGAGGTAGTGAAGACAGATGTAGTTAAGTCAGGTGGTTAAGACAGAGGTAGTAAAGACAGAGGTAGTTAAGACAGAGGTAGTTAAGACAGGTAGTTAAGACAGGTAGTTACGACAGGTAGTTCAGACAGGTAGTTAAGACAGAGGTAGTTAAGACAGGTAGTGAAGACAGGTAGTTAAGACAGGTAGTTAAGACAGAGGTAGTTAAGACAGGTAGTTAAGAGAGAGGTAGTTAAGAGAGAGGTAGTAAAGCCAGAGGTAGTTAAGAAGATAGTTAAGTCAGATGTAGTTAAGACAGATAGTTAAGCCAGAGGTAGTTAACAAAGGTAGCTAAGACAGAGGTAGTTAAGACAGATGGTTAAGACAGATGTAGTTAAGACAGGTAGTTAAGACAGAGGTAGTTAAGTCAGGTAGTTAAGACAGGTAGTTAAGACAGAGGTAGTTAAGACAGGTAGTTAGGACAGGTAGTTAAGACAGAGGTAGTTAAGACAGGTAGTTAAGACAAGTAGTTAAAACAGGTAGCTAAGAAAGAGGTAGTTAAGACAGGTAGTTAAGACAGAGGTAGTTAAGACAGAGGTAGTTAAACATAGGTAGTGAAGACAGAGGTAGTTAAGACAGAGGTAGTTAAGACAGAGGTAGTTAAGACAGGTAGTTAAGACAGGGGTAGTTAAGACAGGTACTTAAGACAGGTAGTGAAAAGACAGGTAGTTAAGACAGGTAGTTAAGACAGGTAGTTATGACAGAGGTAGTTAAGACAGGTAGTTAAGACGGGTAGTTAAGACAGGTAGTTAAGACAGGTAGTTAAGACAGAGGTAGTGAAGACAGAGGTAGTTAAAACAGGTAGTTAAGTCAGGTGGTTAAGACAGAGGTAGTGAAGACAGAGGTAGTTAGGACAGAGGTAATTAAGTCAGGTAGACGTAGTTAAGACAGGTGGTTAATACAGAGGTGGTTAAGACAGGTAGTTAATTTTGAGGTAGTTAAGAAAGAGGTAGTTAAGACAGAAGTAGTTAAGACAGAAGTATTGAAGACAGAGGTGGTTAAGACAGGTAGTTAATACCATGGTAGTTAAGACAGAGGTATTTAAGACAGGTAGTTAAGACAGAAGTAGTTAAGACAGGTAGTTAAGATAGAGGTAGTTAAGACAGGTTGTTAAGTCAGAGGTGGTTAAGACAGGTAGTTAGGACACAGGTAGTTCAGACAGAGGTATTTAAGACATAGGTAGTTAAGACAGGTATTTAAGACAGAGGTAGATAAGACAGGTAGTTAAGACAGAGGTAGTTAAGACAGGTTTTTAAGACAGAGTTATTTAATACAGAGGTAGTTAAGACAGGTAGTTAAGACATAGGTAGTTAAGACATGTAGCTAAAACAGAGGTAGTTAAGACAGGTAGTTAAGACAGAGGTAGTTAAGACAGAGGTAGTTAACACAGGTAGTTGAGACAGAGGTAGTTAAGACAGGTATTTAAGACAGAGGTAGTTAAGACAGGTAGCTAAGACAGAGGTAGTTGAGACAGGTAGTTAAGACAGAGGTTATAAAGACAGAGGTAGTTAAGTCAGGTAGTTAAGACAGAGGTAGTTAAGACAGGTAGCTAAGACAGAGGTAGTTAAGACAGGCAGTTAAAACAGGTAGTTAAGACAGAGGTAGTTAAGTCAGGTAGTGAAGACAGAGGAAGTTAATACAGAAGTAGTTAAGACAGGTAGTTAAGACAGAGGTAGTTAAGACAAGTAGCTAAGACAGAGGTAGTTAAGACAGGTATTTAAGACAGAGGTAGTTAAGACAGGTAGATAAGACAGAGTTATTTAAAAAAGGTATTTAAGACAGAGGTAGTTAAGACAGGTAGCTAAGACAGAGGTAGGTAAGACAGAGGTACATAAGACAGGTAGTTAAGACAGGTAGTTAAGACAAGTACTTACGACAGAGGTAGATAAGACAGGTATTTAAGACAGAGGTAGTTAATACAGAGGTAGTTAAGACAGGTAGTTAAGACAGAGGTAGTTAAGACAGATAACTAAGACAGAGGTAGTTAAGACAGGTAGTTAAGACAGAGGTAGTTAAGACAGAGGTATTTAAGACAGGTAGTTAAGGCAGAGGTAGATTGGACAGGTAGTTAAAACAGAGGTCGTTAAGACAGAGGTAGTTAAGTCAGGGGTAGTTAAGACATTTAGTTATTACAGGTAGTAAATACAGAGGTAGTTGAGACAAAGGTAGTTAAGACAGAAGTAGTAAAGACATAAATATTTAAGACAGAGGTAGTTAAGACAGAGGTAGTTACGACAGAGGTAGTTAAGACGGGCAGTTAAGACAGGTATTTAAGACAGAGGTAGTGAAGACAGAGGTAGTTAAAACAGGTAGTTAAGTCAGGTGGTTAAGACAGAGGTAGTGAAGACAGAGGTAATTAAGTCAGGTAGAGGTAGTTAAGACAGGTGGTTAATACAGAGTTGGTTAAGACAGGTAGATAATTTTGAGGTAGTTAAGAAAGAGGTAGTTAAGACAGAAGTATTGAAGACAGAGGTAGTTAAGACAGGTAGTTAAGACAGAGGTAGTTAAGACAGGTTGTTAAGACAGAGGTGGTTAAGACAGGTAGTTAGGACACAGGTAGTTCAGACAGAGGTATTTAAGACAGAGGTAGTTAAGACAGGTATTTAAGACAGAGGTAGTTAAGACAGGTAGTTAAGACAGAGGTAGTTAAGACAGGTATTTAAGACAGAGTTAGTTAATACAGAGGTAGTTAAGACAGGTAGTTAAGACATAGGTGGTTAAGACAGGTAGCTAAGACAGAGGTAGTTTAGACAGGTAGTTAAGACAGAGGTAGTTAAGACAGAGGTAGTTAAGACAGGTAGTTGAGACAGAGGTAATTAAGACATGTTTTTAAGACAGAGGTAGTTAAGACACATAGCTATGACAGAGGTAGTTAAGACAGGTAGTTAAGACAGAGGTAGTTAAGACAGAGGTAGTTAAGACAGGTAGTTAAGACAGAGGTAGTTAAGACAGGTAGCTAAGACAGAGATAGTTAAGACAGGTAGTTAAGACAGAGGTAGTTAAGACAGGTAGCTAAGACAGAGGTAGTTAAGACAGGTAGTTAAGACAGGTAGTGAAGACAGAGGAAGTTAATACAGAAGTAGTGAAGACAGGTAGTTAAGACAGAGGTAGTTAAGACAGGTAGTTAAGACAGAGGTAGTTAAGACAGGTAGTTAAGACAGAGGTAGTTAAAAAAGGTATTTCAGACAGAGGTAGTTAAGACAGGTAGCTAAGACAGAGGTAGGTAAGACAGAGGTAGTTAAGACAGGTAGTTAAGACATAGGTGGTTAAGACATATAGTTACGACAGAGGTAGTTAAGACAGAGGTAGTTAATACAGAGGTAGTTAAGACAGGTAGTTAAGACAGAGGTAGTTAAGACAGATAACTAAGACAGAGGTAGTTAAGACAGCTAGTTAAGACAGAGGTAGTTAAGACAGAGGTAGTTAAGACAGAGGTAGTTAAGACAGGTAGTTGAGACAGGTAGTTAAGACAGAAGTAGTGAAGACAGAGGTGGTTAAGACAGGTAGTTAAGACAGTAGTAGTTAGAACAGAGGTAGTTAAGACAGAGGTAGTTAAGACAGGTAGTTAAGACAGTGGTTGTTAAGACAGGTAGTCAGGAGTTCAGACAGAGGTATTTAAGACAAAGGTAGTTAAGACAGAGCAAGTTAAGACAGAGGTAGTTAAGACAGAGTTCGTTAAGACAGGTAGTTAAGACAGGGGTAGTTAAGACAGGTAGTTAAGACAGAGGTAGTTAAGACAGGTGGTTAAGACAGGTAGTTATGACAGAGGTAGTGAAGACAGAGGTAGTTAAGTCAGGTGGTTAAGACAGAGGTAACAAAGACAGAGATAGTTAAAACAGAGGTAGTTAAGAGAGGTAGTTAAGACAGGTAGTTACGACGGGTAGTTAAGACAGAGGTAGATAAGACAGGTAGTGAAGACAGGTAGTTAAGACAGAGGTAGTTAAGACAGGTAGTGAAGACAGAGATAGTTAAGAAAGAGGTAGTTAAGACAGGTAGTTAAGATAGAAGTAGTTAAGACACGTGTTTAATACAGAGGTGGTTTAGACAGGTAGTTAATTTTGAGGTAGTTAAGTAAGAGGTAGTTAAGACAGGTAGTTAAGGCAGAGGTAGTTAAGACAGGTAGTTGAGACAGGTAGTCAAGACAGAAGTAGTGAAGACAGGTGGTTAAGACAGGTAGTTAAGACAGTGGTAGTTAAGACAGAAATAGTTAAGACAGGTAGTTAAGACAGAGGTAGTTAAGACAGAGGTAGTTAAGACAGGTAGTTAAGACAGAGGTGGTTAAGACAGGTTGTTAGGACACAGGTAGTTTAACAGAGGTATTTAAGACAGAGGTATTTAAGACAGAGGTAGTTAAGACAGGTAGTTAAGACAGGTAGTTAAGACAGAGGTAGTTAAAATTGAGGTAGTTAAGACAGAGGTAGTTAAGACAGGTGGATAAGACAGAGGTAGTTAACACAGGTAGTTAAGAGAGAGGTAGTTAAGAGAGAGGTAGTTAAGCCAGAGGTAGTAAATACAGGTAGTTAAGACAAAATTAGTTAAGACAGAGGTAGTTAAGCCAGAGGTGGTTAAGACAGGTAGTTAAGACAGAGGTAGTTAAGACAGATAGTTAAGACAGATGTAGTTAAGACAGGTAGTTAAGACAGAGGTAGCTAAGACAGGTAGTTAAGACAGAGGTAGTTAAGACAGGTATTTAAGACAGGTAGTTAAGACATAGGTAGTTAAGAGAGGTAGTTAAGACAGAGGTGGTTAAGACAGGTAGTTAAGACAGAGGTAGTTAAGACAGGTATTTAAGACAGGTAGTTAAGACAGAGGTTGTTAAGACAGGTAGTTAAGACAGAGGTAGTTAATACAGGTAGTTAAGCCAGAGGTAGTTAAGACAGAGGTAGTTAAAACGTAGGTAGTGAAGACAGAGGTAGTTAAGAAGAGGTAGTTAAGACAGAGGTAGTTAAGACAGAGGTAGTTAAGACAGGTAGTTAAGACAGGGGTAGTTGAGACAGGTAGTTAAGACAGGTAGTGGAGACAGAGGTAGATAAGACAGGTAGTTAAGACAGGTAGTTAAGATAGGTAGTTTAGACAGGTAGTTATGACAGGTAGTTATGACAGAGGTAGTTAAGACAGGTAGTTAAGACGGGTAGTTAAGACAGGTAGTTAAGACAGGTAGTTAAGACAGAGGTATTGAAGACAGAGGTAGTTAAAACAGGTAGTTAAGTCAGGTGGTTAAGACAGAGGTAGTTAAGACAGAGGTAGTTAAGACAGGTAGTTAAGATAGAGGTAGTTAAGACAGAGGTAGTTAAAACGTAGGTAGTGAAGACAGAGGTAGTTAAGAAGAGGTAGTTAAGACAGAGGTAGTTAAGACAGAGGTAGTTAAGACAGGTAGTTAAGACAGGGGTAGTTGAGACAGGTAGTTAAGACAGGTAGTGGAGACAGAGGTAGTTAAGACAGGTAGTTAAGACAGGTAGTTAAGATAGGTAGTTAAGACAGGTAGTTATGACAGAGGTAGTTAAGACAGGTAGTTAAGACGGGTAGTTAAGACAGGTAGTTAAGACAGGTAGTTAAGACAGAGGTAGTGAAGACAGAGGTAGTTAAAACAGGTAGTTAAGTCAGGTGGTTAAGACAGAGGTAGTGAAGACAGAGGTAGTTAAGACAGAGGTAGTTAAGACAGGTAGTTAAGATAGAGGTAGTTAAGACAGGTGGTTAATACAGAGTTGGTTAAGACAGGTAGTTAATTTTGAGGTAGTTAAGAAAGAGGTAGTTAAGACAGAGGTAGTTAAGACAGGTAGTTGAGACAGGTAGTTAAGACAGAAGTAGTGAAGACAGAGGTGGTTAAGACAGGTAGTTAAGACCATGGTGGTTAAGACAGAGGTAGTTAAGACAGGTAGTTAAGACAGAAGTAGTTAAGACAAGTAGTTAAGACAGAGGTAGTTAAGACAGGTAGTTAAGACAAAGGTGGTTAAGATAGGTAGTTAGGAAACAGGTAGTTCAGACAGAGGTATTTAAGACAGAGGTAGTTAAGACAGGTATTTAAGACAGAGGTAGTTAAGACAGGTAGTTAAGACAGAGGTAGTTAAGACAGGTATTTAAGACAGAGTTAGTTAATACAGAGGTAGTTAAGACAGGTAGTTAAGACAGAGGTAGTTAATAGATGGTGGTGGTCGGACTTAGTGAGACTGAGACTCGTTCATGTTGAGCTAAACTTTTATTTCTAACAAAACTAGAAAGTAGAAACCAGAAAGCAGAAAGCAGTACCTGTAGAATAAACAAACAGGTAATCAGTAATGGTGCCAAGAATACAATAAACAAGGCACATAACTAAACTAAGGCATATATCAACATGCAGTGAACGTACAACACTTTGATTTTAAAGACTGACAAAATCAAAGTGATGGTCGTGTAACATATAGAATGTGTAGTAATAGACATGATAGCAAATAAAATGAAAAATATAAGTCACAATACTAACTACAAAGTCATGCAAAGCACAAGTCAAAGAATAAAGCAGAGCACCAATACGTAAGTGCGCTATGCAGTCAGACCTGGTAAGGCGAGCACGCAAATGACTAACAAATGGGTAGTCACTCTGACCGGGGCCTCCCTAACAGGTCAGCCCACATCAAGTTAAATGCAAAGTACTAAAAATAACATAGCAAAAGTAAAATACCAAATTAAATCAGATGCTATGCCAGCGGTACAATAGCTATGTGACTAGGCACTAAGGAATAGCATATAGAAATAACTAGTATCAAGGGGAAAGTAATGTGAAAGTAACATGACACAAAAAGGAACTCACAATACAACCGACTTACCATCAAATGAATAAGGACGTACACACAACCTTATCATTCACTCGGTCTTTATTACATTCGCACCGCAGACACAAGCGCAAACATTGAACATCAACGAAGAACGCAAACATCTACACACCCTGCAGTCATTCATGACGAAGAGGAAAGACAGGCAGAAAATGTGTACTTGAAGGGAAATTATGTGCATGTAACATAAGATAGCCTAGAATAAAGTATATCTACCAAAATGCAATCTAATGAATGTCACCATGCACTAAATAGAGGCATGGTGCACTTAATATGGCTACCAAGCACCTTTAAGTTTCATACACATCATAATGAACAATGACCCTTGAGGTCGCATAACAGAAATGTCCTGTATTTCTTGGAGTCACTCAAAAGTTACTTACTTATTACACATAGTAGTGAACAATGACCCTTGAGGTCGCATAACAAAGATGACCTATAACGCTTCCTGTCACACAGGCTAATAATGCCTCTCAGCGATGTGAACCAAACCTAGGTACTATGTCAAGTGAAATACTTAGTCATAAAATAGGAAGCAAATAATGGCTAAAGTCAAAATAAATAATAAAAGACCTATAAACAAATGACTAATGAATGGAATGAGTGACTGAATGAACCAATCAATCAATCCATCAGCCAGTCACTCGACCTATGGCTAGGCATGGCATACGGTCCGGCATAGCAACGTATAAACAACTTAAGCGGAAGTTTCAGAATCAAAACAAACATGGCGCCTAAGAGACTGAGTCAGCTGTAAGTGACGTCACCAACGCGGGAACATCACGCAAAGCTGCCGCCCTCCCTAGCTTCGGTGATAGAGAAGGGAAGACTCCAGAAAACATAGAACTAAATAAAATAAAGATCATCCCTAACTATGAAATACCTTAAATCTCTACCACAGCAACAACAACTAAACAATCAACCACTAAGAAATAGCATTAAATGAACAACAGAAAATGCGCGCATTATGGTGCATCCACCATGCAAGCAATGTAGTCAATTGTCATGATTGCCAGCAAGACCAAACTTAGCGAATCATTTTAATTAGAGGCATAAGTGCACTCCCATTTACTCCCACGGTTATGCGCCGAGGGAAAACTATCACCTAGTCACAACTGACTACGTGCGGTCGGTCATGCACGCTAAGCGCCGCATCATTCTGACACGTTAAGTTTTCTAAGGCAAAATTCATACATATCTTCCACATCAACATTGTTACAAAAGTTTGTGTACAAATTTCCTCACTGCAGCATTACATGGAAATGTACTAGCATGTAAATAATCGTCTAGTAGCAGAAAACAAATGGAATCAAACTAGCCTCACAGAATGGCTAGTGCCGACCGGTCTGGCAATCATGTCAATTTCATGCTCAAGAAAATCATCAAAACATCCAACATCACAATGCCATCAAATAGTACAAAATAGTAATGCACCAAATACAATATAAAAAAAACTGAGTACTTACAGGGTCTCCAAAACCCGCGCAGTTTAGGTTAAAAAAAAACTGTTTTCCTCCAAGGCACCGGTGCCAGAAGTTAATTGCTGGTACTGTGAGTCTTGCACGTTTGGTAAAAAAAGAAAGTCTGCCACGCGAGCAGCTGTACTTATAGAGGCACGCTGCTGTCTCCGCGTTGGTACAAAGTCCACGCGTCGGTGCAAAGTTCAGCGTCGGTACGGGGGTCTGGCACTGATATAAATGGCAAATCCGTATTATAGTACTGCCAGCCCTAGGAGCTAGAATATCTTCTGAACTACATAGTGTAAAAATATAATCGTTAAATATAAATTTAAGAACTTTTACCAGATGTACTCTGGATTTAATTTGAGATTATGGGCTATTAGTGGAAAGTTTATATTTATTCTTAAAGCGGTCTCAGAAGTGCCACAGAAAATCAAAAAGGCTACTAAATCGCAATTATCACTCTGATCGGTTATAATTAACCTAAAAACATATGCATTACAAAAACTATTACCTGGGCCAAATCTAACCATGCTAAATACTAAGCAATGGTGTTGTAATTTGGTTACAATACATGGTCAAAACCGATATACCATACAACACGTACACTGAGCTATCGCGTACACAACACTTAACGCTGCGTTTGGCAGGGCACCGCGAGCGGCGCACGTCATAGCTAGCAGTCGACACGAGTGAAATCCGAGAAGCAATGGTCATAAGTGCTATTGGCCTAGGTACACAGAGGAACATCGGGTTCACTCTGTTACACTAAGACAGAGGTAGTTAAGACAGGTAGTTAAGACAGAGGTAGTTAAGACAGTTAGCTAAGACAGAGGTAGTTGAGACAGGTAGTTAAGACAGAGGTAGTTAAGACAGGTAGTTAAGACAGAGGTAGTTAAGACAGTTAGCTAAGACAGAGGTAGTTGAGACAGGTAGTTAAGACAGAGGTAGTTAAGACAGGTAGTTAAGACAGAGGTAGTTAAGACAGGTAGCTAAGACAGAGGTAGTTTAGACAGGTAGTTATGACAGGTAGTTAAGACAGAGGTAGTTAAGACAGGTAGTGAAGACAGAGGTAGTTAATACAGAAGTAGTTAAGACAGGTAGTTAAGACAGAGGTAGTTAAGACAGGTAGTTAAGACAGAGGTAGTTAAGACAGGTAGTTAAGACAGATGTAGTTAAGACAGGTAGTTAAGACAGAGGTAGTTAAAAAAGGTATTTAAGACAGAGGTAGTTAAGACAGGTAGCTATGACAGAGGTAGGTAAGACAGAGGTAGTTAAGACAGGTAGTTAAGACAGGTAGTTAAGACAGAGGTAGTTAAGACAGGTAGTTAAGACAGAGGTAGTTAAGACAGGTATTTAAGACAGAGATAGTTAATACAGAGGTAGTTAAGACAGGTAGTTAAGACAGAGGTAGTTAAGACAGGTAGTTAAGACAGAGGTAGTTAAGACAGGTATTTAAGACAGAGATAATTAATACAGAGGTAATTAAGACAGGTAGTTAAGACAGAGGTAGTTAAGACAGAGGTAGTTATGACAGGTAGTTAAGACAGAGGTAGTTCAGACAGGTATTTAGGACAGAGGTAGTTAAGACAGGTAGTTAAGACAGAGGTAGTTAAGACAGTTATTTAAGACAGAGGTCGTTAAGACAGGTAGGTAAGACAGAGGTCGTTAAGACAGGTAGGTAAGACACAGGTAGTTAAGACAGGTAGTTAAGACAGAGGTAGTTAAGACAGGTAGTTAAGACAGAGATAGTTAAGACAGGTATTTAAGACAGAGGTAGTTAAGACAGAGGTAGTTAAGACATAGGTAGTTAAGACAGAGGTAGCTAGAACAGGTAGTTAAGACAGAGGTAGCTAGAACAGGTAGTTAAGACAGAGGTAGCTAGAACAGGTAGTTGAGACAGAGGTAGTTAATACAGGTAGTTAGGACAAGTAGTTAAGACAGAAGTAGTGAAAACAGAGGTGTTTAAGGCAGGTACTTAAGTCAGAAGTAGTTAAGATAGAGGTAGTTAAAACATAGGTAGTTAAGACAGAGGTGGTTAAGGTGCATAGGAAGGCATTGCCATTAGATATATCTTTAGCAGGTTTGGGACGGAAGTTATGAACAGTATTTGAGGGTGGGGGGTGGGGGGGGGGGGTAGAGAAATTGTCCGAAATGGCTGTTCATGACCTATTTATTGTTCTCTTTTGACGCCCCCACCCGGGTCTACCCTGGGGGACTTGGGTGGGGTTAACTACTTTCTAGTTCCCAGAGTCACCCTGGTCAGCCCCACAGGCTGGGTTTTCCTCTCTATTCTGGGGCATGTGTTTCTGTCTACCCGTGGTCCATTCACCTGTATTTTCGTATTTTAAACTCTCCCTACTGTCTGCGCTGCCTGTAGCTCTTGATATTGGATGTGTGACGTTAAGCAATGCACAATCAATCAATCAATCAATCAATCAATCAATCATTCAATCAATCAATCAATCAATCAATCAATCTCTTTTAAAGGTCTAATCATCAGGTATCCCTGTACCACGTTTGGGTATGAAATTGTGAATAGTATCTGAGAAATCAAATTGTCCAACTATGGCTCCTATCTACATATTTCATAATCCCCTGTGACCTTGACCTTGAGCGAGGTCACTGAAATTGGTAGTTTTAAGAAGGTCTTGCCACAAAGTATGGGCTAAGTTTGATGACTGTGGCTTGACTAGTCTCCGTGACAATGCCAGGTTTACCATAGAATGGGAGTAAATTCCTCGTGGTAGTAATTTTGTCGTGTGTGTGAAGTAATTTTCGGCTCACATGCGAAGCAAAAGTGAGCATGTTCTGGGCCAGTCATCGTCCGTCCGTCGTCTGTCGTCCGTCAGAGGCTATTCAAGCCACAGTCTTGAAACTTGGCCAAAGGATACTTTGTTGGCAAGAGCATTCTAAACATACCAATTTGAATGTCCTCTTCAAAGGTCAAGGTCACTGGTTATCAGGAAATAGATCAATATTGGCCATATCTTGACAAAATTTAGTTTTTCTTAAATGTTTTCCCATCTTCAAACCCAAACTTGGTACAACAATATTTGATGGTAAGACCTTTCTATGCACACTACTTTGGTTGACCCCTCGAAAGGTCAAAGGTCACAAAAGATCACGAAATAGGTTTTAAAAAATAGAAATATTTTGAAAAAGATTTTTTCTCTCTCAAATTCTATTCAAAACTTCGTACCCACACTTGGTACAGAGATACCTGATGGTAAGGCCTTTCTATGCATACTAATTTGGATCACCCCTCGGAAAGGTGAAGGGTAACAAGAGGTCGGCAAATGTGTGTATAATCCAATTTCAAAAAGAAATTGAAATAGTTTATCAACACTTCTACAAACTTTTTAATCAAATTTGGCACACGGGTTGATGATAATAAGACCTTCCTATGCATACTAATTTAGTTGACCCATCACAAAGGTCAAGGGTTGTGGGATGATCCAAAAGTAGGTCAAAATAGCCATATTTTGACAAAAAAATATTTTCTCTTAAATATTATTTTCAACTTCAAACCCAAACATGGTACAGATATTCCTGATGATGATATCTATCTATGCACTAATTTGGATGACCCCTGGGAAAGATCAAGGGTCACGAGAGCTCAGTAAATGTGTGAAAAATGCCAATTTTAGTAGAATTGTAGTTTTATAAAAGTGTTTGCAAACTTCTCAATGGAATTTGGCATAAAGGTTGCTGATGGCAAGACATTTCTATGCATACTAATTTAGTCGACCCAAGGTGAAGGGCACGGGCGGTCGATAGGTGTGTGAAAAATGCTTAAATTTTGAGAAAACATGGATTTCACCGGTGCAGAAACCAGCCCTTTACTTATTGTCACAAAGGTCACGCAAATATGGATCGATCAAACACGTGAGCCATAAGGGCTTTGCCCCGCTTGTTTCGTAAGGGGAGTAAGTTCCTCGTACGGCATTTTTGCTCCGGAGTAAATCTGTCGTGGGGAGTAATTCCCTCGTGCTACACCGGCCGCAGTTGGCAGCTGTCTGGAAAGACGGTACTTAGATTTCAGCCGTACGTTTGAACTGGAAGCGGTCACCGGTCTCATTGGCTCACTCAGCCCACACACACCACAGCAAGATACGGCTCGACCATGATACTTCAAGGATAGTGCCAGAATAGCTTGGCGCCTATAGGAGCCAATCTATTCTGGCATGACCACCCTTGAACTAACATGGTCGATCTGTCTCCTGAATTGTTACGCAGTCTGAAGAGAACGACTCCAAAATGTGGGTATTTCGTACCTGGGACACAGTGAGTTAATGAAGGCACGGCACTTGATGTAATGGTGTTGTGGTTTGTAATAGAAGGCACTGCACGTGATGCACTGGTGTTGTGGTTTTGTACTAGAAGGCACTGCACGTGATCTACTGGTATTGTGGTTTTGTACTGGTGAAAAGGGAAGGACACACAACAGTAAAATGGAGAAAATTTTCTGAGACCTCGGAGTAGTTAGCATGTGTAACAGGTTGGGAAATGGAATGTGACTTGACTTACGGAGGATCTGAGTACACACGCGCTGCTTCCCTGTCCGCTTCACGTTTATCTACAAGCAGTCACCGTGGCCATTAATGAACGCGTTGCACATAATGTATTGGCGTTCTTGGCGTCACGTTTATCTACAAGCAGTCACCGTGGACATTAATGAACGCGTTGCACATAATGTATTGGCGTTCTTGGCGTCACGTTTATCTACAAGCAGTCACCGTGGTCATTAATGAACGCCTTGCACATAATGTATTGATGTTCTTGGCGTCACGTTTATCTACAGTCGCCGTGGCCATTAATGAACGCCTTGCACATAATGTATTGATGTTCTTGGCGTGGTTCTCAACGTGAAAACTGTAGCTACAACTGTAACCACGGTAACGGCGAACAAGACGTCCTTGGACTGACCGTCGCCGGGCGCTTTTGGCTGACGTCTGCCCAGATTTGGCAAGAGACGATACTTAACCCTCTCACTGCCGAGAAAAAGTGAACCCGAGCCCACTGCACGACACATATCCTCATCAGCCCCCGCCACTGCGGTACGTTAGTGCGATTGCGGGGACTCATGAGGATCAATGCCTCTTGCTGAGACCAATGTGTATCCACGTATCCCGGACGGTTGTGGTTTCCGTAGTTGAATGGACAAAGATTTCAGAAGCCAAGATGTCCTGACATTGGCCGGGAAGGGGTTAAATCTCAACGTCATTTTGAACTGGAAGCCATTCATCAACGTCATTAATGGACGGACTGCACATTCATCAACGTCATTAATGGACGGACTGCACATTCATCAACGTCATTAATGGACGGACTGCACATTCATCAACGTCATTAATGGACGGACTGCTCATGACGTAATGCTATTCTTGGAGGTGTGGTTTGTACAATGGACGGACAGCTCATGACGTGTTGATATTCTTGGTGGTGTGGTTTTGTGCAATGGACGGACTGCTCATGACGTATTGCTATTATTGGTGGTGTGGTTTTGTAAAGTGTACATACTGCACATGACATGTTGATATTCTTGGTGGTATGGCTTCGTACAATGGATGTACTGCTTATGACATATTGATATTCTTGGAGGTGTGGTTTGTACAATGAACGTACTGCTTACGACGTATGCTATTCTTGGTGGTGTGGTTTTGTACAATTGGCGTACTGCTCATGATGTTCCACACGCAGGTCTGCCCTGGGGGACTAGGGTGGGGTTAACTACATTTTAGTTCCCAGATGTGTTTCTGTCTACCCTTGGTCCATTCACCTGTATTTTTCTTTTTTAAACTCTCCCTACTGTCTGCGCTGCATGTAGCTGTTGGTATTGGATGTGTGTTGCTAAATGGCCTTAAGTTTATTTAGCGTATTATACCGGAGGCGACATACATTCAATATTCTGTTTAATTTTTTTCACAAGCGGTGCAGGCATGTCCTGAGAAAGTCTTGTTGCTCTCGGGACGTTAGGCAATGTACAACCAACCAACTGCTCAGGATGTATTGATATTCTTGGTGGTGTGGTTTTGTACAATGGACGGACTGCTCATGGCGTGTTGATATTCTTGGTGGTCCGGTTTTCAACAAGTTTTTTTTTTATTGTTGTGAGAACGGCGGAACATTCAGCGGCGGTAACTCGTTGAAAAGAGGTCGTGGGGCTGACGCCGGCAGCATGATATCCGCACACAGCCGTGCAAGGGCCAGCTCGGCCATGGCGTGACAACAGACATGAAGTCCATGGCGTGACAACAGACATGAAGTCCATGACGTGACAACACACATGAAGTCCATGACGTGACAACGGACATGAAGTCCATGGCGTGACAACAGACATGAAGTCCATGGCGTGACAACAGACATGAAGTCCATGACGTGACAAAAGACATGACGTCCATGGCGTGACAACAGACATGAAGTCCATGGCGTGACAACAGACATGAAGTCCATGACGTGACAACAGACATGAAGTCCATGACGTGACAACAGACATGAAGTCCATGGCGTGTCAACAGACAGGAAGTCCATGACGTGACAACAGACATGAAGTCCATGACGTGACAACAGACATGACGTCCATGGCGTGACAACAGACATGAAGTCCATGGCGTGACAACAGACATGAAGTCCATGGCGTGACAACAGACATGAAGTCCATGACGTGACAAAAGACATGACGTCCATGGCGTGACAACAGACATGAAGTCCATGGCGTGACAACAGACATGAAGTCCATGGCGTAACAACAGACATGAAGTCCATGACGTGACAACAGACATGAAGTCCATGGCGTGACAACAGACATGAAGTCCATGGCGTGACAACAGACTTGAAGTCCATAACGTGACAACAGACATGAAGTCCATGGCGTAACAACAGACATGAAGTCCATGACGTGACAACAGACATGAAGTCCATGACGTGACAACAGACAGGAAGTCCATAACGTGACAACAGACATGAAGTCCATGGCGTAACAACAGACATGAAGTCCATGACGTGACAACAGACATGAAGTCCATGACGTGACAACAGACAGAAAGTCCATGACGTGACAACAGACATGAAGTCCATGGCGTGACAACAGACATAAAGTCCATGGCTTTACAACAGACATGAAGTCCATGACGTGACAACAGACATGACGTCCATGGAGTGACAACAGACATGAGGTCCATGGCTTTACAACAGACATAAAGTCCATGGCGTGACAACAGACATGAAGTCTATGGCGTGACAACAGACATGAAGTCCATGGCGTGACAACAGACATGAAGTCCATGGCGTGACAACAGACATGAAGTCCATGACGTGACAACAGACATAAAGTCCATGGCGTGACAACAGACATGAAGTCCATGGCGTGACAACAGTCATGAAGTCCATGGGGTGACAACAATCATGAAGTCCATGGCGTGACAACAGACATGAAGTCCATGGCGTGACAACAGACATGAAGTCCCAGACGTGACAACAGACATGAAGTCCATGGCGTGACAACAGACATGAAGTCCATGGCTTGACAACAGACATGAAGTCCATGGCGTGTCAAACAGACAGGTAGTCCATGGCTTGACAACAGACATGAAGTCCATGGCGTGTCAACAGACAGGAAGTCCATGACGTGACAACAGACATGAAGTCCATGACGTGACAACAGACATGAAGTCCATGACGTGACAACAGACATGAAGTCCATGACGTGACAACAGACATGAAGTCCATGGCGTGACAACAGACATGAAGTCCATGGCGTGACAACAGACATGAAGTCCATGACGTGACAACAGACATGAAGTCCATGGCGTGACAACAGACATGAAGTCCATGGCGTGACAACAGACATGACGTCCATGGCGTGACAACAGACATGAAGTCCATGGCGTGACAACAGACATGATGTCGCAGACGTGACAACAGACATGACGTCCATTTTGTGCAAAGCAAGATACATGCAGTATTACAATGAAGTCTCTCTTTTCACAAACAAAAGTGGACTTAATGTTTCTTGCCGACGTGGGCCTCAGGACCTTTGGGAAAAGTACTTGGCTTTGTCGTTTGGCTTCATGATGACTTGTGTGTTTGAGTGTTTTATTCAACAATAAAGACCGCCTTCTTTGAGTGCACTTCATTTTTGTGCCTTTTGTTTATTTGTTGTGTGTATGTATGTGTGTGTTTGTTTGTTTGTGTATGTGTGTGTTTGTGTGTGTTTTTGCGTGTGTGTATGTGTGTGTGTCTGTATGTGTGTGTTTTGTATGTGTGTTGTGTGTATATGTGTGTGCATGTGTGTGTGTGTGTGTGTGTGTGTGTGTGTGTGTGTGTGTGTGTGTTAATCCGTCCAGTGTCAGATGACTCAGAACTTGTTTGTGCAATATTCCTTAATTCAGCACTACTAAACCCAATCCGTCCAGTGTCAGATGACTCTTTGTTTGTAGAATATTCCTTAATTCAGCACTACTAAACCCAATCCGTCTATTGTCACATGACTCAGACCGTGTTTGTGCAATATTCCTTAATTCAGCACTACTAAACCCAACCGTCCAGTGTCAGATGACTCGGACCGTGTTTGTACAATATTCCTTAATTCAGCACTACTAAACACAATCCGTCCCTGGAACATGGACACTAAGTGACGTCAGCGGGGGCTGATGAGGATCTCTACCTCTTGCAGTTGGGTGGTGGTCAGTTTTTCTCCGCACACATGGGGTTAATTGACTTACGCTAAGTGCAGCCTGGCTGACGTCATCGGATGTGAGTTACGTTAAGTGCAGCCTTGCTGACGTCATGGGAGTGAGTTACACTAAGTGCACCCTGGCTGACGTCATGGGAAGTGAGTTACACTAAGTGCCGCCTGGCTGACGTCATCTGAAGTGAGTTACACTTACTGCAGCCTGGCTGACGTCATTAGAAACGAGTTACACTAAGTGCAGCCTGGCTGACGTCATCGGATTCGAGTTACGCTAAGTGCAACCTGACTGACGTCATCGGATGTAGTTACGCTAAGTGCAACCTGACTGACGTCATCGGATGTGAGTTACACTAAGTGCAGCCTGGCTGACGTCATGGGAAGTGAGTTCACTAAGTGTAGCCTGGCACGCACACACACACACAAACGCAAACACGCACTCAGGTACGCACGCATGCACACCATACGCGCACGCACGCATACCGTACACGCGCATGCTCGCACTACGCACGCACACACACACGCCCGCGCTCAGACACGCACAAATACACACATACACGCTCTCTGACACAGCACACATACACACACGCGCGCAGGTGGTTACACTAAGTGTAGCCTGGCTGTGTTGTGTTGTGCACTGTGCAGACAAGTCAGGCTGGCCGGGAATCCCATCTTGTGACGAACAGCGTGGATTAGCAGACGTCAACCAGGGATTACTGACAACAATAACAGACCATTCTCACTATGCACTTGCTCCCGGAGTTGCATTTCTCTTTTGCCCTTTACCGTCTACTACTGTAGCATTGCGGGCACGTCACGGTGAATCACTTTACCGTCTACAACTGTAGAATTGCGGGCACATCACGGTGAATTACTTTACCGTCGACAGCTGTAGCATTGCGGGCACATCACGGTGAATCACTTTAACGTCTACAGCTGTAGCATTGCGGGCACATCTTGGTGAATAACTTTACCGTCTACAGCTGTAGCATTGCGGGCACATCACGGTGAATCACTTTACCGTCTACAGCTGCAGCATTGCGGGCACGTCACGGTGAATCGCTTTACCGTCTACAGCTGTAGCATTGTGGGCACATCACGGTGAATCACTTTACCGTCTACAACTGTAGCATTGCGGGCACATCACGGTGAATCACTTTACCGTCTACAGCTGTAGCATTGCGGGCACGTCACGGTGAATCACTTTACCGTCTACAGCTGTAGCATTGTGGGCACATCACGGTGAATCACATTACCGTCTACAACTGTAACATTGCGGGCATATCACGGTGAATCACATTACCGTCTACAGCTGTAGCATTGCGGGCACATTACGGTGAATCACTTTACCGTCAACAACTGTAGCATTGCGGGCACGGCACGGTGAATCACTTTACCGTCTACAGCTGTAGCATTGAGGGCACGGCACGGTGAATCCCTTTACCGTCTACAAGTGTAGCATTGTGGGCACATCACGGTGAATCACTTTATCGTCTACATCTGTAGCATTGCGGGCACGTCACGGTGAATCACTTTACCGTCTACAGCTGTAGCATTGCGGGCACGTCACGGTGAATCACTTTACCGTCTACAGCTGTAGCATTGCGGGCACATCACGGTGAATCGCTTTACCGTCTACAACTGTAGCCTGATGAATCTGACGTTGTGGGCACGTTTTCATGGAGGCCATTACCGTCTGTCATTGTGGGCTACCGGTGGATGCCAAATGTGTTTATAAAATATTTCACAATTCAACGCCAATTAGGTCCAGACTCTAAACACCAGATTCATTGTGTTTTCAGCAAGAGTCATAGCAGTTGCGTGGGTTCGTGAGGATCTTTGTCTCTTGCAGTGTGATCGTGTTAAGGGGGTTTTGGCAGAAAAGGAGTTAGCTTCACCAGCGCGCCCACTTCACCAAGCGACATTACTGGGGCCAGTTGCATGAGAGAGCTTAGTCCTGCGCCAGTCACTAGCGGAGCACCTTGCTTAGTCAGTGATGCCCAAACAAGTCAGCGCATGCCAGTCATCATTGTGCGACCTCCAAGTGGGAGACTGCTTGACAGATATTCACATCAGGACCTACTTACAATTATGAATCCATAGAAATGGAAATGTGTATAGTTTGGATCTGGGACGTGCACCCCCCGTCATCACTACCATGCTGATGGACCCCCACTGCAGTGGCCTTAGTCCTGCGTCAGCCACTAAGCAAGGTGCTCGGCTAAAGCCATACGGGGTGAGTGTTGTGGCGCTATAGCGGGGTGTGTGTTGTGGCGCTATAGCGGGGTGAGTGTTGTGGCGCTATAGCGGGGTGAGTGTTGTGGCGCTATAGCGGGGTGGGTGTTGTGGCGCTACAGCGGGGTGAGTGTTGTGGCGCTATAGCGGAGCACCTTGCTTAATGGCTAGCGCAGGACTAAGCTCACTCCTGCAACTGGCCCTTGTTGCACGGCCTAGCTCAGACCCACGAAGGCGTAGGCCCAAGATCGCCAAACACATTGCCCACACGTAGCCGTCCCTTACTCTTACTCAGTGCAACTGATCTCTTTACTGCACGGGCCGTGTCAAACACTTCCCCAGCACAAAGCTATCTGTCCCACAGCGACACGCGAGAGATGAGTGCTGTCAGTAATAGATACACTTCGCTAAAACGTCTTCACTTTCTCGGCCGAAACTGAAGCTAGGCCTGTGTAAAACCCACGGCAATGTCATCCTGAAGTCGATTAGCATACATATTGTCGGCGCGGTGCATTGCACGCCGGGAGTGGTGGGTGTAACTTACTGTAACGCACGCAGACTTGCCCACAGTCGTACGCACAGACTCTCACGCAACAGACGCATACACCGCCACTGACTCAGACGGGCGCATTCATGCGGTAAAACAAACACACGGGCTCCCTTTCTAAAGTAACCTTTATACAGTATAAATGAAAAAGAATGACTTAAATGACTATCAACTATATACAATATTCTACTATCACACCACACACGTATCACAGTATCTTTGCCAGGTTAGGTCTTAGTCTCACATTGCCTCCAACCTGTTTGATGTTGTTGTCTGGTTACGTTGGTCCTTCTCACGTCTAGGCGTGAAAGTCCTTCGTCGTACGCTTGTTGCCGTCCTGTCTCTCTTTGGGCACGGACGTCCTCGTTCTCGTACGGTACTCAGTTCTCACTTGGACTTGGGTGTCTTGGTCCCCAGTCAGACTCACTCTCCGAAGAGCTGGAGGGATGACCTCACGTAGGTCCCACCTGCGACTCGACGTCTCGGCGTCCGTCTTCCACTCTCGTTACAAGAACTCTGAATAGACAAAAGTCCCAACGTAACACTTGCTAAACACACAACATATTGGATCAATGAGAAACGTCACGTAACCTGGCTGATACAAATAACCCACACGTTCATTCACACACACACACGTGCTTCATAAACTATTTTCGTATCACCCCATCTCTGTCACTATCTTGAAACAGACTATAGCCTAACACTCTTGCTATACATTACTCTATACCCTGGAAAAGACTATGCTTACCCAACCACGTACTATCTTCATAGCGGCTTAGACATACACACTTCATATTCCTTTAGTCATCTAACTCGGTAAACAACTGTATACAGAAACACCGGTTACTTCACCGAATTCTAAACATACTATAACTAAACCAAACCGGAACACCGCTATACAACCACATTAATCTTACCACGCATACTGTCTTTAACTAACAACTATCAATACTACGTTTATAGAAACATACCTGAAATCTAGGCTTCAGAGTCTTGGAATGCGGGCTAGGTAACTCAACAACCGTTCCATACGACAAAACAGCCCGCACTAACCAAACTAGACCTCTGACAGACACAGCTTTTGCCTAAAACTCACTAAACAGAACTCACCAAAACTCCGTGCTAACCATGTCCTACAAATTTCACGTGCGTCTAAAGCCACACGGACTTTCGGCACAAACAAACCGTTAACAAAAACCGTACCGTACTAATCCTATTGTGCGAGCACTATGCACAAGCATAGAGCTTCATCACAATTCCCCCTTCCTCGGGAAAAAAAAGAAACGACCGAGTTTATTTTTAAGACTACTCGACGTAATATCATCCGAAAACAGGAAAGGACTAACTTCAATTATCTAGAATACAAGAAAAAAGATTACAGCCTTAAGCCTCAACGCACACTCTCGGATCGCACAGCGACAGCAAAAACAGAACTAACGCGCTAAAACCTCCAGAAATGAAATCGATCCAACGACTGCCCACACACACTCGCGAGACCCCCGTCTCTGACCTACCGACAATCGCGAGACCCCAGTCTCCGACTTGCCTACAATCGCGAGACCCTAGTCTCCGATCTACCTAAATATTGGGTGCTGAGCCGCATTTCTGTCCGCAACAGAAGTATGCCGTCTCAGACCAACCCGACTGTTGGGCCAAGCCCGCTGACCGACTCCCTGCTTCTGGACGGAAATAACACGATCCCTCTGTTCCCAACTACGCTTACTTCGAGCTCTCGTCGCCACTGATGCGACTACACTGCGATTAACCTGAGCTCGCTTAACCGTCTCGACTCTCCTGATGACTGGCTGCACACCCTTCATGTTACCCAGAATTAAATCAACGACTGGCTCTTCGATGACACACGAAACCAGACTACCTGTAAAAAACTCTGTATCAATCTCTATCTTAGCTAACGGAAAAACTTCTATCTTTCATCCAAACGAAACTACTTTCTGTGTCTCTCCTGTGAACTGATCTGGTCTAACAAGGCTACGCCTGACCCCCGCGGTCGTTGTACCGGAGTCACGCAGAACAGACACGACCGTTCACTACCCCCTTCACTACCGGCAAGTACCCTCCACCATCAGCCGAGCACACAATGCCGAGCTGAGGCTCCTCCACGACAGGAACTGCAACACTGGCCGTGTGAGTGAGCTGCACAGCCCCATCTACCCGACCAGTGACGCCAGGATACTGATGAGCCAGATGGCCGTGTTCCTGATAACCAGCACCCTGCGCGCTTGCACCGTAGTACGGACAACTCCGACTGAAGTGCCCGTACCCACGACAAGAAAAACACTGCGTGTCCGAACTCGCAACACGACCACGACCATACCCACGCAAAGAAGTCCCTCCACGTGCGTACGAATCGCTACCGCCATTGCTGTTACCTCGATCACCGCGTCGAAAACGCAAAGTACCTCTACCGTTAATCCGCTGGCCTCCACGTAAAGTATTGACCCCCCGGTAACCCCCAGACGTGTTAGCAGCGACCAACCCGACTGGCGGTGTCTCGGTCCTACGCGCGAGGTTTTTCGTAGGATGCGCCATCCGAAAAGCCTCCGCGTGCTGTACTAACTCGTCCGTAGTCTTGAGGTTACGCTCTCTCAAGAATACCGCTAGATCCTTGGAAACGCTCCCAAAGAACTGTTCAGCCAACATGAGATCGAACAATGCTTCGTACGTGTGGTCGATCTTTGACAGTTCGACCCAACGTACGAGCAAATGGGACAATCGCTTGCCAAACGACATAAACGATTCCCCTGTCTCTGGCCGACAAGCTCTCAAGCGTTCCCTAAAACCTTCCGCATTACACTGGAACTTCTGCAAGAGACACTCCTTCAAAGTCTCGTACTCTATGTTCCCCGAAACGGTCAAACTATGGTAAAGACTCAAGGCCTGACCCTCAAGCACAGATGAAAGCAAAACGGGCCAGTTGGCAGGAGGCCAACTCAACGCCTGCGCATGAGACTCAAAACGGCACAAAAAAGCGTCAATAGAGTCCACGGACTCTTTAATTAAACATCAGCAGTTTAGGAAAATTGCGTATTCCTCGGCCTACTGAATCACTATCTGGTCTAGATCCCGCATCTCGAGCTAACTGTATTTGTACCTCCCTAACCTTTTCCTCTTTCTCTCTCTGATACTCTAGTTCCTTCTCTCTTAAAGCATGTTCCCTCTCGTCTTTTTCTCTCTGAAATGCTAGAGACTTCTCGTCTTTCTCTCTCTGAAACGCTCTCTCTTCTCTCTGTACTTCTCTTTTTCCTTAAAGACTCTTTCTTTCTCTTCTCGCTCTCCCTGAGCTTCTAACTCTTTCTCTTCTCTCAGTATCTGCATTTCTAACTCTTTCTCCTCTCTAAGTCTACGCATTTCTAATTCTTTCTCGTCCCTCACCCTCTGAACCTCTAACTCTTTCACCTTTAAGGCTTTCTGAACCTCTAGTTCCTCTTTCTTAAGTACTCTTTCTCTCTCTTCCCTTTCTCTCTGAGCTTCTATCTCTTTCTCCTTTAGGACTCTTTCTCTCTCTTCTCTTTCTCTCTGAGCTTCTCTTTCTTCTCTCTGAGCTTCTCTTTCTCTCGCTCTATCCTCCCTATCCCTACATTTCTCCACATAGTCAAAAAGTTTCTCATCCTTAAGTCCTAACCTTTCACCCTGTTTAATGTAAGCCTCTACTGGGTCTACCTCCATATTTGCTACAACTTCCCAAACTTGAGCACGTAAAAATACAAATACCACAACCAAATCAACGTCAAAACTTAATATAAACTGACAACAATATCAACTACCTACGTAGAAACAGTGACCTACTTTGACGTCCAGATGGAACGAAAAATAAGAACGATAGAAAGAAGAGCAAGGAAAAATAACACTACCTATACAACAGGAAGACACAAGTACTAATTCCTCGTAAGATCCAGAAACTACAGAAATAGCGGATCTTACCCCCTAGAATCGGAGAGGGGAATCTAACACAACATGCACATAGCAACAAATCCTACTCTAAAATCGCTACTCACTATCGCCCGCTGATACTTTAACCTACCGCTAAAACAGGGTCACCACTGTAACGCACGCAGACTTACCCACAGTCGTACGCACAGACTCTCACGCAACAGACGCATACACCGCCACTGACTCAGACGGGCGCATTCATGCGGTAAAACAAACACACGGGCTCCCTTTCTAAAGTAACCTTTATACAGTATAAATGAAAAAGAATGACTTAAATGACTATCAACTATATACAATATTCTACTATCACACCACACACGTATCACAGTATCTTTGCCAGGTTAGGTCTTAGTCTCACATTGCCTCCAACCTGTTTGATGTTGTTGTCTGGTTACGTTGGTCCTTCTCACGTCTAGGCGTGAAAGTCCTTCGTCGTACGCTTGTTGCCGTCCTGTCTCTCTTTGGGCACGGACGTCCTCGTTCTCGTACGGTACTCAGTTCTCACTTGGACTTGGGTGTCTTGGTCCCCAGTCAGACTCACTCTCCGAAGAGCTGGAGGGATGACCTCACGTAGGTCCCACCTGCGACTCGACGTCTCGGCGTCCGTCTTCCACTCTCGTTACAAGAACTCTGAATAGACAAAAGTCCCAACGTAACACTTGCTAAACACACAACATATTGGATCAATGAGAAACGTCACGTAACCTGGCTGATACAAATAACCCACACGTTCATTCACACACACACACGTGCTTCATAAACTATTTTCGTATCACCCCATCTCTGTCACTATCTTGAAACAGACTATAGCCTAACACTCTTGCTATACATTACTCTATACCCTGGAAAAGACTATGCTTACCCAACCACGTACTATCTTCATAGCGGCTTAGACATACACACTTCATATTCCTTTAGTCATCTAACTCGGTAAACAACTGTATACAGAAACACCGGTTACTTCACCGAATTCTAAACATACTATAACTAAACCAAACCGGAACACCGCTATACAACCACATTAATCTTACCACGCATACTGTCTTTAACTAACAACTATCAATACTACGTTTATAGAAACATACCTGAAATCTAGGCTTCAGAGTCTTGGAATGCGGGCTAGGTAACTCAACAACCGTTCCATACGACAAAACAGCCCGCACTAACCAAACTAGACCTCTGACAGACACAGCTTTTGCCTAAAACTCACTAAACAGAACTCACCAAAACTCCGTGCTAACCATGTCCTACAAATTTCACGTGCGTCTAAAGCCACACGGACTTTCGGCACAAACAAACCGTTAACAAAAACCGTACCGTATTAATCCTATTGTGCGAGCACTATGCACAAGCATAGTGCTTCATCACACTTACAGACTGCACATCTTGCTAGTGCGCGGGATACTTCAGTTGAAGCGCTTCATCAGTCAACAACCTGTAGATGGACATCAAGTCTGTGATACTTTGCTTCATCAAAGAAGTACCCAACGGAGAAAGAAACACGCTTAGAAAAGACGGGTACAACACAATTTATTAATATTTCGGGTAAATACCCTTTGTCAAAATAGACAAACAAACAAACAGAGAGATTAGCCGCTACGTATCTTCATTGGCAGAAGGAATGTGGCAACTGAAGGAGGTGACGTAAAATAAAAGAAAAGGAAGAACAAAAGTGGCAGTCACCTTTTTGGTCAAACAACCTGTAGGTGTACATCAAGTCTGTGATACTTTGCTTCATCAGTAAAACAACCTGTAGGTGTACATCTAGTCTGTGATACTTTGCTTCATCAGTCAAACAACCTGTACGTGGACATCAAGTCTGTGATACTTTGCTTCATCAGTCAAACAACCTGTAGGTGTACATCAAGTCTCTGCCGGGATACTTTGCTTCATCAGTCAAACAACCTGTACCTGTACATCAAGTCTGTGATACTTTGCTTCATCTGTCAAACAACCTGTACGTGTACATCAAGTCTGTGATACTTTGCTTCATCAGTCAAACAACCTGTACGTGTACATCAAGTCTGTGATACTTTGCTTCATCAGTCAAACAACCTGTACGTGTACATCAAGTCTGTGATATTTTGCTTCATCAGTCAAACAACCTGTACCGTGGACATCAAGTCTGTGATACTTTGCTTCATCAGTCAAACAACCTGTACATGTACATCAAGTCTGTGATACTTTGCTTCATCAGTCAAACAACCTGTACGTGTACATGAAGTCTGTGATACTTTGCTTCATCAGTCAAACAACCTGTAGGTGTACATCAAGTCTGTGATACTTTGCTTCATCAGTCAAACAATCTGTACGTGTACATCAAGTCTGTGATACTTTGCTTCATCAGTCAAACAATCTGTACGTGTACATCAAGTCTGTGATACTTTGCTTCATCAGTCAAACAACCTGCACGTGTACATCAAGTCTGTAATACTTTGCTTCATCAATCAAACAACCTGTACGTGGACATCAAGTCTGTGATACTTTGCTTCATCAGTCAAACAACCTGTAGGTGTACATCAAGTCTGTGATACTTTGCTTCATCAGTCAAACAACCTGTACGTGTACATCAAATCTGTGATACTTTGCTTCATCAGTCAAACAACCTGTACGTGGACATCAAGTCTGTGATACTTTGCTTCATCAGTCAAACAACCTGTAGGTGGACATCAAGTCTGTGATACTTTGCTTCATCAGTCAAACAACCTGTACGTGTACATCAAGTCTGTGATACTTTGCTTCATCAGTCAAACAACCTGTACGTGTACATCAAGTCTGTGATACTTTGCTTCATCAGTCAAACAACCTGTACCGTGGACATCAAGTGTGTGATACTTTGCTTCATCAGTCAAACAACCTGTACGTGTACATCAAGTCTGTGATACTTTGCTTCATCAGTCAAACAACCTGTACGTGTACATCAAGTCTGTGATACTTTGCTTCATCAGTCAAACAACCTGTAGGTGTACATCAAGTCTGTGATACTTTGCTTCATCAGTCAAACAACCTGTACGTGTTCATCAAGTCTGTGATACTTTGCTTCATCAGTCAAACAACCTGCACGTGTACATCAAGTCTGTGATACTTTGCTTCATCAGTCAAACAACCTGTACGTGGACATCAAGTCTGTGATACTTTGCTTCATCAGTCAAACAACCTGTACGTGGACATCAAGTCTGTGATACTTTGCTTCATCAGTCAAACAACCTGTACGTGGACATCAAGTCTGTGATACTTTGCTTCATCAGTCAAACAACCTGTACGTGGACATCAAGTCTGTGATACTTTGCTTCATCAGTCAAACAACCTGTACGTGGACATCAAGTCTGTGATACTTTGCTTCATCAGTCAAACAACCTGTACGTGGACATCAAGTCTGTGATACTTTGCTTCATCAGTCAAACAACCTGTACGTGGACATCAAGTCTGTGGCTCACCAGGAACACGTCTTCGGGCTGTCGACGGCCGCAGTGTGCCCGAGGACCTTTGCTTACTGGGTATATTATTTCACTGGCGTCACACGCACGGCCCGCCTTTCTAGTCTTCTTTCCCAGAGAGCGGATGGTTAGTTCGGGTTTAACGTCCGCGGCCCGCCTTTCTAGTCTTATTTCCCAGAGAGCGGACGGTTAGTTCGGGTTTAACGTTCACGGCACGCCTTTCTTGTCTTATTTCCCAGAGAGCGGATGGTTAGTTCGGGTTTAACGTTCACGGCACCAGAGATAATGGACGGCCCTGACGGGTGGGTTACGGGGGATATGGAAATCTGTTGCCTATGGACTACGACATGAACACTGATCAATTCAGGCGACTGCAACTGTGCCACTTTGATTTACCAGGACCTTTCAACGGTCATGCTATTGAACGACAAGCCCGGCTTTCCCCCCTGGGTTGCGAGTCCAGCTACCGGAGCCGGGACGGAGACTCGAACCCACGACCCGGCGATTTCCTTCGCTCTCTTTCGCTCCGACGCTTAACCGTCTGAGCTATTTCGGACTCTCGCCCAGAAAGTGGACTTGACACCTGGGCACGTGACCTACAGGTGGACTGACGTGACGTGTCTTGGACTGCTGGTGTGGAGGGCAGGTGACCAGGTGATGCAGTGAGTGGTCAGGAGCACAAGGACCGTGCCGCCGTTTATTCACTGGCCTCGTGGCGGTCGTGGAGAGGGATGTGGAGACTGGACAGAAACAGGGAAAGCGGCGCTTATCCAACGTGCACGACACTTAGTTCTGTTCTGGTCACGTGTCTCGCCGGGCAACACTTGTTTTCTTCAACGGTGAGTACTAAGCACACACGCATGTATGCATGCACACACACACACACATTCGCACGCTCGCGGGCACGCACGCACACACACACACACACACACACACACACACACACACACACACACACACACACACACACACACACACACACACACACACAGGCGATGAAAGGCTGTTGAGGACACTGCGGTTGGGAACGCACACACACACACACACACACACACACACACACACACACACACACACACACACGCACACACACACACAAACACACACACACACGCAAACACAGAGTGTGGAGGATAGGGTGTTCAGGACACGCAGGCCGCTTTAGAGAAAGTATATAGGAGAATACAACGACACCCATTTAAGAAACAATTGATTTATTTAATCCTTTCCGTAAATAAACAAACGCACTTGACCAAATTCATTTAACAGATTTATCTGCCCAGTCAGGTCCCCCAACCCCTTGGAAACAAAAGGCTAGTTAAAATATCTTCCCGAGAAATACACACCACCCACCCCCCCCCCCCCCCACACACACACCCCCACACCCCACCACTCAATGCTGTCAGAGTTGGCCTTCCTGAGAAATAGTGTCTACTTTCTGTTCATACCACCATTGTAAACAATAGTCTTCTATGTCCAAATAGTGTCTCTCTCTCTCTCTCTCTCTCTCTCTCTCTCTCTCTCTCTCTCTCTCTCTCTCTCTCTCTCTCTCTCTCTCTGCACACACAAAACAAATTAGCATTCCTTTTTGTGTCAACGCTTCAATGTATGTCACTAAACCACTATGTCATTTTTCTTACTCTGGGGCAAACCAAAAATATAGAACAAATCTCTAATATAGGTTATTTCGTAAATGAAACGTCCAACGTGAAAAATTGTGTGGAGGAAAATTTATCTGTGAAAAGTTTTCACTTCACACATCGTGACTGCTGCGACGCACACGGACATTGCGCTGTTGAACAATCGGCCTTTGTGCTCAACCCTGTCGCGTGATGAAACCGGATTCCTATTGGGTGCAGTTATTGCCGTCATAACCTGTAGGTAGAGACAGCTGTTGTGTAGTCATGTGAGTTTACAAGATTGCATCTCTTTTATAACCAGAAAGTTGGGCTTGAAAATTGGTTGTGAAACGGTTTCCTGTTTTCGCTCAGTTGGTGACAATCAGCCTTTCATACAGTTATTTATTACCCTGTCGCGTGATGCCTTTAAATTGAAACCCACAACTTTAATCCCGGGAGAGACCTCAATTATTCAATTTAGTATACACCCCACCATGTTTTACAAGTGTTTTAGATCACTCGAGGAGAAAATCGGGGAGTGAGTTGTTAGTTTGAACCAGATCACGGACATTGCCTTGTCCTGTTATGCATTTAAATTGAAACCAGATCACGGACATTTGTGTTGCGTGCTGTTTACCCAACCAACATGATAATGGCGGACCTATCTGTGATTTTAGACCTTGCAGCTTCTGGGTGTAAGGTCTAAAATCACAGATCGCACACCGTCACTGACGTCCAAGTAGGGAGAAAATAAAACCAGACAAGCTTTTTGTAGTCATTATTATAAGGCTTGCGGTGTGAGTGGTTAGTTTGAAACCCCTTTTATAACCAGAAAGGCAAGCATAGTGTTTTTGTACAAACAGATTATATTGTGTTTTTAAAATGGACTTAATGACGCACGATTCACATTGCGGCCTATTTTGTGGCGCCACTTCGTGTGGGAAGACTGAATTTGTTCTTAACCTCTTACAAACAAGATACCTTCATCATTTCGAAAACATTGTAATATTTTGTCCAACAATCAAACACAACAAAGCTTATCACAACCGTTCATTCATTTGGACTGACAACAACATATACTTAGTCGACCCTGAGAAAAAACTGAATGATTACCTGCTATATTTTTACAAGCAATTTGAAGGACAGCCAACATTGTTCATAGTTGATGACTGTTCTGCAGAAAAAGACATTGTCAAAAAGAGAAACATATTAGCAGAACTTGCCTTCAGTGGCAGACATGCAAACATAAGTGTATGGATTCTCACTCAGAAATATAATGCTGTACTGAAAGATTTTCGAGAACAGTTAAAGTTTATCTGTTTGTTTTACTGTAAGGACCGTGACAGCTTTGAAGACTGTCTCAGAGAGAACGATGTCATTCCAAATAAGCAAGAACGGGATGATGTAAAAAATAAACTGAAATCAACTAAGCATCTAAAGCTCATTTTGAAGACAGATCAACCCACTGGGTATGGATTAGTAAATTAATTTATACTTTTGGGTTTGTCTATAAAAAATGATGGACGGACAAGAGGATCAAAATTGGCCTATTGGTAAATTCATGGATATTACATCGAGTTTCAGGGATTTTATGCTTATTAGTGACTTAAAAACACAAGTTAGACGCCCCTTTTCAGAACTCCCATCACCGATGAAGATGTACATGACATATAGTTTTTATCTTGGATATTCTAATACTTTTCCACTTTATAATAATAGGACAGCAAATTTTTTAGTTTATGATGCTAAATCTGACTGGTTTAAGATTATGTGTTTAAACATATACTATCAAATAAAAAAAGAAAATAAAAATGTTAAATTTATTACTGTCAGTAAAACGATATTACACATGCAAAAGCTTGAAAATGATACCACAGAAGACATATCAATGAAGTGGCTTATTAGTTGGTGATTAATTTTGTCTATTATATAGATTTTAGTCAATAAAGTGCCATTTTCATTATATAATTTTCTATTTATTTTTTTGTCGGACAAATAAAAAAGATGGACAACCGTCAAAGATTAAGAAACGTGTTTCACACAACTGACTTACCTATATATAATATTTACAATGTCTATGAATCAATAGAAAGATCTTTTTTAGTCATACAAAATAACCTTCTTTCTGATAGTGTAAAGATTCAGATTGTTGCAAAAATAGAATTTGTCAGAGATGTTGGTAAAGTTATTGTAACGTATATCTCGACAAGGCAGCACACAGTTAATTCGAGAAGAGAACTAGAGAAAGTGTTTAGAGAAAGATTGTTACCAGACTTCCATGAAGCAATTGACAGAGCAGAAATGCAAGGGTCTGGCTGGCATGAAGGCCTTGTACATGAACTACAACTAAAGCAGTCAAGATATCATCCTATTTTAGGCAAATCATGGATACCACTACCAAAAGAGGTTATAGACAAAAAGGGTGTCGTCAATATTCAGAACAATGATAATTTATGTTTCATGTGGTGTGTGCTTTCTAAACTTCATTTTGTAAAAACAAAACCTGAACGTGTATCTAACTATACCAATTTTATAAATGAACTCAACTTCAGTGGCATTGAGTTCCCTGTTAAAATAGAGGACATAGACTTGTTTGAAAAACTAAATCCTGGTATATCCGTGAATGTGTTTGTATGGGATAATCAATCTGAGAATAAGTTACAGCCAATTAGAGTATCTCCAATTGCCCCAACATATGGACAGTCAGAAGATAAACATGTTGATATGTTGCTAATAAGCTCTGGTGATAACTTTCACTACACAATTATCAGAAATATGTCACGTCTAATTCATAATCATGTATCAAAACATAATGGTAAACAGGAAGTGTGTAAGAGATGTTTACAAAGATTCTCCTCTATTGCAGTGGCACATAAACACATTCTACATTGTAGGTCAGCTGATGACATACAAACTGTACTTAAGTATCCAGAGTCTGGTAGTCAAGTGTATTTTAAAAACTATGGGAATCAACAAAAGCTGCCGTTTGTAGTATACGCAGATTTTGAATCACTCGTCGTTCCATATGAAGGTCCAATTCCAGAGTCATTACCAAAGACTATAAAATTGAGTGACCAAGTGGTGTGTTCTTTTGGATACATTATTGTTAGGTCAGACGGTCTTCATTCAGAGCCTGTTATCTACAGAGGTGAAAATGCAGCATGTCTGTTTTTAACAGAAATGAGACATCTGTATAGTCAGGTAGTACAGTATCTCACAACATGTCAGATGCCTTTGGTGATGACAGAAGAAGACAAACTGAAATTTGATACAGCTGAGATGTGTTGGATTTGTGAACAGCCTCTGGGGGGTGATAAAGTTCGTGACCATGATCACATAACTGGATGTTACAGAGGCGCTGCACATAACAATTGTAACTTGTTATTAAAAACAGATCCTAAGACATATAAGTTACCAATCTTTTTCCACAATCTGAAGGGATATGATTCACACATCATCATGCAGGCTGTTGATGAGTCTTACAGAAAAATTAGTTGCATTGCCCAGACAACTGAAAAATACTTGACTTTTAGGTTAGACAAATTAGCATTTTATGACTCCATGCAACATCTGTCTTTAGGGTTGGCTAGTCTAGCAGAAGGACTGACTGAGTATCCAATAACAAGTAAATATTTTGAGCCAGAATTGATTAAGAAAGGAGTCTATCCATATGAGTACATCAGTGACTGGGTAGTTTTTGAAGAAACAAGACTGCCACCAAAAGAGAAATTTTATTCTACACTAACTGGTAAAGGTATTTCTGACTCTGAATATCAACACGCACTTGATGCATGGGGGAAGTTAGGATGTCAGACAATTGGTGATTACCATGACCAGTACTTGAAAGCTGACGTTTGTTTGCTAGCAGATGTATTTGAAAGTTACCGTGAGAAGGGTTTGTTACACTACAAACTTGACCCAGCCTGCTACATCACTAGTCCTGGTATGACATGGGATGCATTTTTGAAATCCAGTAAGATATTTATAGACCTGTTGTCTGATCGTACGATGGGTGAAATGGTGGAACGTGGATTGAGGGGAGGGATTAGTCTAGCAGCAAACAATTATGCCAAGGCAAATAATAAATATCTTGATGACTTTGACCCCTCAAAGCCAAGGTCATTTATTACGTACGTGGACGCTAACAATTTGTACGGATTCGCGATGTGTGAATTATTACCATTAAAAAACTTTTGTTTGTATGATTTGTCACAGTATGGTATAAAAAAATTAACAAAATATATTATGGATCGAGGTCAAAATGATGAAAAGGGTTGGATCTTTGAAGTAGACCTGGAGTACCCACACCACCTACATGATTACCACAATGATTATCCGTTGGCTGTTGAGAAAATGAGTATGACGGGGAAAAAAGAAGACACTAAACTTGTACCCAATCTGAATGACAAATTTAATTACGTGTGTCACTATCGCTTGTTGCAGTTTTACATCAGACATGGGTTAGTACTAAAGAAAGTTCACAGAGGAATTCAATTTGATCAGAGTGCTTTCATGAAAGATTACATAATGAAGAACACCACATTGCGTGCCAGAGACGGCAACACTGCATTTGACAAAGACTTCTTTAAGCTTATGAACAATGCTTGTTTTGGTAAGACAATGGAAAATCCTCATCACAGAAAAGATGTGAGACTAGTCACAACTGAATCAGGTGCAATTAAACTTACAGGTAAGCCCCAGTACACAGGGTATAAAGAATTTCATTCATCATTGTATGCAGTGTCACTCAAAAAAAAGATTGTTAAACTAGACAAGCCAGTATTTATTGGTATGGCAATTCTTGAGTTGTCAAAACTGTTGATGCTTGAATTTTATTATGATTACTTCAAACCAAAATATCCTGACTGTCGTCTGCTATACACTGACACTGACTCTATGATCATTGATGTGTGTACTGAAGACTTTTATGAAGACATGAAAACAGAGTTACACATGTATGACACATCTGATTACCCTAAAGATCACCCGCTGTACAGCACACAAAACAAGAAAGTGCCTGGAAAGTTTAAGGATGAACTAAATGGTGTGCCAATAGTTGAGTACGTTGGACTGAGATCAAAAATGTATTCTATACTACACCAAAAGGGTAGTCAGTCAAAAGCCAAAGGTATAAAAAAAACAGCGATAAAAAATAAAGACATCCGTCATGAACATTACAAGAAAGTGTTAGATGGAGAACTGATGCCTGATTATCCAAACAAAACACTGAGGTCAAATAGACACAATATTGAAATGATTCAAACACAAAAGAAGTCTCTAGCAGTAGGGGACACGAAACGAGTGTTTTTCAGTAAGGAGAAAGCTTATGCACCAGGTCATTACAGACTCAAGTTATCTGAAGAAATAGCTGATGAACTGGTTGATGAACTAATCAATGAGTTAGTTGATGAAATGATTAAAAATGCGTAACGGTGTCTGGGGGAATAATCTGTAATTCTTCTCTGACAAATGCCCTCTGAGGCGCAGGCTCATACAGATAATATATTGTTGCGTCTGGACCAGGGATTATTTTTTTTATATTATGAACAGATGTTGACCAGATGGGGTCTGTCGCCCTGCGTCTGTCGTCGTTCTCAGCCTCCCCTGGTTGATATAAATATCTCACCTGTTTGGTAAATAAACTTGTGTCTGGAGGTGGGGTTGGCCCTTTTTTTGGCTCTGCAATTGTTTTCAATTTAATAGCATCAGCAGGCTTAGGGTGTCCTTCATTGTTCATTGCTTTTATCACATGTGGTAATCTCTTTACCCACTCAGTGTTACGGGTGTCATGCATGAGTTCCTTAGAATACTGGTAACTGAAAAGTCTCTCTGACAACTGTTTATTGAAATTTTCTACAATTGCCTGTGATCTGTGTACACCTGGAATGCCTCTTCTGACCAGTACACCATGCTTAGCAAATAACTGATTAACTGCACCTTTGAATTCTGATCCATCATCAACCTGCACTAGTCTGGGGTATCTTAAAGGGCCTCGACTATATATTTTTGTTAATGCTGTAGCAACTGTGGTAGCTGTTTTGTCAGATATGGGTTCAGCGTCTTTATACCTTGAAGCAATGTCTACAACAGTCAGTGCATACTTGTATCGTTTCTTTCTTATTGTGTCATGTGGTAAGAACAGGAGGTCCATTTGGTGTGTGTCATTTGGGGTAGTGTTTTCAAAATGGGGTCTTGTTATTTTTCTTGGAGCAGGTAAATATATCTGCCAAATTGCCTGTCTCTGTAACCATTGCTTGACTTGATTGAGTGTTATATCTCCGCCCACAGCGGCATGTAATTTCTGAATAGCTGTTGCTCCTTTCCAATAGCCTGATGGAGAGTAATATATTTTTGATAGTTTATTTTCGGCTGCCATTTTTTCTAGCAATGAAAACTCCTGTAAAATAAACAAATGTCATTCCCACTAGAACAAAGATTATCTCCCCGTTTCTTTGTTGTGTGCTTGGTTTGTAATAGTCACTTAGTTTTGGTTTTGGGATAGACATGTCTTCACCTGTGACTAAAAAATACTCACGGATTGCTTCGTCTGTATTTGAAAACGTATGCTGTGCGTGACCTTCAAGCCTGAGTTTTTCATTGATGAAATCAAGTTTCTCAATTCTATTCTTTTCATAATCTTGCTGGGCTTGAGCAAGTTTTTCAGATGCTTCATTATGACGTTTTAATTCTTCTGCAGATTCTTCTCTACCCATTTTTGAAAAGAGATAATTAGAGCCACTAAATGCCAGAGCATTAACCATAGCACCTCCTATCATAATAGCTATGGTCGCCATAATATTTTTATTTACATAGAAACATTTTCGGGAATAATTCCCTGCTTGACAAGAAAGTCTTTTGTCGCAATCGACGCTGTAACAACTACAATTAGCTTAGTGCTGTCTTCGAAATCGAGTCTACTGAGGTCTGCTGATTTCATTTTGAGTAGACTTTTTCCCAGCATAGAATAAGCTACTGCTAATCCGCTGATTACGGCAGAGTGATACACAAGGTTCATTAAATTTTTTGAGTCGTTCATTTCTTAGGCAAGAAAAATTAAAATAATTAATTTATTTACTGCATGTAAAATGAGTCCAAAGGTTTTGACACTGTTGGTAATGTGGAGACTTCTTCTTTTATTTTGGAGTGTCTGATTTTTTGGTCACTGTACGAGTCTGTGGTTTGTATTTTTTGTATAATTGATAACCTACGTAACCAAATCCGACAACAAATCCGGCAACTACATATTTTGTTGTTTGAGGTTCGGGGTCAGGGTCAGACTTAGTTGTTTGTCTCTCACTTTCATGAAGGTGTGACGGTACTGACACAGGTCCTGACGATCCTGACGGTGGATCAGTTACATGAGTCTTTTCTGTTTGTGCCTTAAGCTGTAATTTTTTTTTGCCTATTATATTCAGCTAATCTTTTTCCAGCATCAACACGGCCTGGACTTTTAGTCTTCGTCACAGTTTGAACCTGTGTCAAAACTGGAGTCGTCTCGTCCATTTGATACTTCTTTTTCTTCTGCAGTAAAATTTATTTTTGAAAAATCGATATAACTACTAGTTACCATCAAAGTTACGGCAGGTGCAAGGTAATTGCCAAACTTGTAAAACATGGTACATGCTAATTTGCCAATCGAACTAGAAACTATAGGGTTGCTTTCGAGATCATGAGAAAGGCTGTCAGTGTCTATTGGTATGAAGTGATTAACAGCTTTTGTGTATAGGTAAATAAGAGACCTGCTTAAATCGCGTGTCATTAGTGAAGCAATATGGTTTTCATATTTAGCATGAAGTTTTAATAGTTCGTCAGCGGTGAGAGACTCTATGTCTTCTACCATGTATTGTTTTCCGAGATAAGTCTTTGATTTGCCTGAGACAATAACAGAAAGAATGCGTTGTTTTTTCGAGTCTAAGTCTTTGTTCTCTACCGCATTGATATCATTAAGAAGAAGTAATTCGTCTTGGTTCATTTTATAATAAAATAAAAAAAACTTTGCCTGTGAATAACTTATGAAGTTACTGTTCATGTAACTGTCTAGAATAATGTGATCTTACTTGATAACTAATTTCAAAGTTACCTACAACTTACAAGTAACTTTGACGTTAGTTATCATAAGTTCTTAACCCAAGTCATAAGACACTCGGACAGATTTCTCAAGTTACAAGGACAACAAGAAAACTTTTTTTTAGTAATAATCTGGTGGTGGGGCTGATGGCATCAAATGAGCAGGCATGACATCTCTTTGCGAAGTGTATGACAAAAATAATGGATTACCAAAACCTATCGTTACTTGCTTGTAAGTTCTCGAACTTTTTTCATAGTTTCTTCTACGCCTATCTTTTTTCCTTGTTCTAAAAAAGATTTCTTTAGCTCTTCAACATTTACAGCCTGACTACGCATCTTATTCTGTATTTCAGATTTCTGTTGTTTATAGTTAGCCAAATCATCCTGGACTCTCTTAAATTCTTCATCATCAATTTCATTATTTTCCAAAGCCTTACTAATAATAAGTTTTATACTCGTCAGCTTAGCTGCTGCGAGCGTACTTAATGCTTCATGCTTCTGCAACTTCATATAAAATCTTTTGTTAATGGCTTCCATACCAAAGCATGCTAGACTTGTGACAAGACCAATACCTTCAACAGCAATTCCTATAACACTTCCCACCCCCGTTGCAAAAAGAGTTATACCTCCTACAGATAATCCGGCTGAAACCACCCCCATGGCCATTGATGTGTTGTGTACAGAATTGAAAACCGTATTGTAACGGCGTTTACACCTCGAGTATTTTGCTTGTTCTTCTTCCAAATACTTCAACGCTTCTGTAATATTCATTAAACGAAATGAATCTGCCTTTAATGTTTTATCACGCTCAATAGGCTCAGGTGGTATTTGTGGATACAAGTTCACCATTTTTTATGACAAATATTTTTTTAATCAGCAATTACATTTTGCAACTCTTCAAAATGATACAATTTGCTGGCATAATAAAATGCAACAAGATCAATGTGTTCAAGGTTTATGTAAGTTAGACGAACAAAAGTTGTTTTGTCAACCACCACCTTGACAGCTGGAATACTGCTCGAAACATTAATAACATCATTATTTTTTGTAATAGCAATAAAGACCTTTGATGATTCTGATACTGTTTCATCCCATGTAAGTTTAATTCCTTGTGCAATTTGAGCCTCTTTAGCAGTAGCAACAGATTTCATGATAATTTCAAATACTATTGTCGCTTCTCTAGCCACGACTAAGCTTGCTGGCATAAACACAACAGAAGTATCTGATCTACCCTTTCTAGTTGTAAGAAGATATCTTCGTTTCTCATAATTTTCAACTTTCAGTTTTTCTCTGCTATTGTTGTCTAGGGCAAAACTTGGAACAAGGCTTACAATAAGCGGCCCAGAATTAACAACCTTCCTAAACACTAAGGCGCCTTCATCATCAGTGTATACATAAGGACTAATAAATTCAATCTTTATGTCCCAGTCAATTGTGGGTGGTGGTGCCGGTACAGGTGAAACAACCCATTTAGTACCCACATGTATTAAGTTGTAGGGCACATTATTTACAAGATTAGGCGCAACAGGCACAGTAACATCACGTAGCTGACCAAGTTTAGGAATCTGTCTTTCACCATCTTTCATGTCAACAATTACTTTTCTCTTGTACATGCCATAGGAATCAAGTTCAAAACCATATATTTCTCCAATTTCTCCCTCTTTCTCAAAATCCTGTACGTCTGCCAAATCTTTCAACTCTGTTACTGGACACGCAACTGGTATGATTCTCGGCTTTGGACCAAGACCACTCATTTTTATAAACAAAAATAAAATTATTTAATTTCCAAAACAACATAAAAATCATGCATTACAACTGGTTTACCATTCTGATTAGTTACAGATAAGCACAATGATTCAAAGAAACTAGAACCTAATTTTTTAAACTGAGAATTAGGAAATCTAGCAACCACATTTTCACAATATGGGGCAGTTCCAGTCGGCAAGCATCTTAACAAAGTTGAAGGCTTTCCATTGTGTACATTTTCAGTAGTGTTCAGTTCTTTCAAATGAACATTTAGCACTGTGTGTACTGACAAATGAACAGGATATCTGCCAGTTATTCTTGGTTTTTTTGGTGATAGTAGACTACCAACTGATTGTGACCAATCTTCATCTGGATGTGTTATTGTTTTAAAAAATCCAAGTAATAATAAAAGACTAATTGATAAAGAAAACTGACCACTTTTCGGAAAATCAACTGAAACAAGTAAATTAGCTGGGTTTAAAGTTGCTTTAATTTTAAATTCATTTTGAAGCCATTCAGCTAAAGTACAAAAGTCATAATATCCGGCTTGTAAAGTATCACCCTTCTCAATACCATCAAGAGTTCCACTTACAGAATAATTTTCATCATCCGTTACATTAAACCACTTTACTGTGTAGAACATTTCATGGATAGCTACAGCCTTGCTACCATCACGATTATCAATCCCATTAGTTAACCACATTGGTTTGCTTGTGTCAATATTTGTTAAGGTAATAAACATTTTTATTATCACATAAAAAAAGGATGGAATTTAAATCACCAACCATTACCACTACAAACGCATTTCAATTCAATGTGAATGCCAAATATAATGTTGCACCTACTTATGAACAGAAAATAATTCAGTTAAATCAGCTTGATATTGCTGTGTCTGAACAAGATCTATTCCAAGTCAAAGTACCCAACCCTTTTGATCATTACCTAAACCCTCCAATAACAGACGATGCTACAGCAAGAAAGTGGTCTTCAAGTCCACTACAGATGTTTCAAAACCAACTTAACTTTGCCATACTGGTTCTACTACAGGCTGTGGTGTTTCATTTACAGACCATTTGAATCACTCAAACAAACTGATTAGGTCTGTGTATCGTTTCCATGTTTATTACCAGCTTAGACGTATACTGTCAGAACTGCATACACCACTACCAACTGAATCCAGTTTCAACAGGTATAACAACCCCATGGATATGAAAGCATTTGAACGCATCTGTAATGAATTTAACATAAGCACTAAGTATGACTTTACACAAAAACTTGATGATCACAAAGGCATGGGAACACTGTATTACGCTTTGAGTCATAGACAATACCCTCAAGATTACTGGCCTCCCTACACTTCATTCTCATCAAAATCACAAGTCTGGTTAGGCTCAATAGAACAGAAACAATCTAACGCATGGTCAAAATTTGTCTTGGACAGGAGTGACGGATTTACTCAAGCAGGAGTCGAGCGCGTCAATGAGTCTATCAGAACATATGTCTGGTGTATATTAGGTGCACAATCATTAACAAAATCTAATATTCTGAATGGAAGTGGTAAATTTGAAACACAAAAACAGTTTCTCGCTAATCTTGAAGATTCAGTAAATTCATCAGTTGATCTCCCATCAAGCATACAGCGTTACCAAGATGTACTCAGATATGCCAGATCAAAAGTTGACTTTGTAGTTGGCACTGGGTTATACATGTTACCATCTGACCTTCAACTCCAAATGGGTACAATAACAAATTATAATAATGAAATCATTGTTGCTGGGAGTGATCAAAAACTAGGTCTCAATAAATCTGTAAATTTAGGAGGAACAACTGTGCACGTACAGTTGAAAAAAACATTACAAGTGATTACTTCCCTTGCTCCAACAGCTATACAACCAGTACAGTCAACCCCTGACACACATGAATCCGAGAGAACTGCATTGGTAATTGGCCTTACTGGAGTAGGAATATTACTTCTTTACCTGTTTCATTAAATAACCTATCATTAACCCTCCTACTGTCACCAAAAAGATCCAAACATGCTCCGCCATAAACCCTACTGCCTTTGCCGCTGTACTAATCAACCAATTGACAACCGTGCCTAAAATGCCAGGTAACGAGTCTACTGCTTTCAGAGCCAATTTCTTAAGCAAGTCTGATATGTGTGACAACTGTTTCTTTACCCACGACTGTAAGTCTTTTGGATCTGTGGGAACTGGGGTTGGTGGTGCTGGAGGTGGAGAACCACCACCCGTTACAGCCAACACAACTGTACTGATAATAAACCCCAGAGCTGTAATTAAACTGGCAATTGTGATACCCTGTTCTCTGAAAAGTGTTTTAAGTCTCTCAGCCAGAGTAGTGTCTTCGTGAAGTATTTTCTGAATAGTTTCTCTAATCCTGTTGACCTGTGTTTTCAGTTTTTCCCTCCCGATACTAATCGCTTCTAACCTTCCTGATCTTTCTATCTGCAAATCATTTAATCTGTGTTGGATTCTTTCTTTCATTTCTGTGTCAAGATTCCCATTGTCTGCGGTAGCCAGTTTCTCTTTCTCACGTTCTATGTGTTTATCAAGCTCTCCCAGTTTGGCAAGATTATTAACCATCTCACCTCTTATTGTCTGCAGTGATTTATCCAACCCTATAATCTCCCGCATTGACAAAGGTGGATCATCTATTGTTTTCAAAGCGTCATTTATTTGTCCTTCAGTAAATGAGGTTTCTTGTATCACTGTGTTTGCTATTTCTGGTAGGCTTGTTATTGGTGCCATTTCAATTTCTTGCCCTGTTGGTAACTTTGTTTGCGTGTCTTGAAGCACACTAACCAGTCTTGGCGTGATAGGAGACCCACCAATACCAAGTTGACGCAAGGCACTAACACCACCTTCATTTTTTATTGTACTTAAAGCCCTAAACCTACTAGGGTCTTTTTTGTTAGTCAATAGTACTTTTCCTTTGTCAACAGTATTTAAATATAAATGACCCTTGCCATCAAGTTCAAACTGGTTAGGGTCTATGTTGTCTGGGCGATTACCAACATGATCATAAAATGAGTTCACTTTGGTTTCTAAAAGTTCATGACGTAAACTGTAAATATTTCTTGTACCAGTCATATCTGCCATATCTGTTGTATTACCAAAATCATACGTGTCATCCATTTCAAAATCTTCATGATTAAATCCTCCCGCGGCCATTGTTTTTATTAATTTAATTTTTTTTATTGTGCATAATAAAAATGACACAGTCCTACGGATCAAAGTTAGACCCACACAGAAAACTACGTGAACCTTTCGGTGTTAAAGCAGTTAGACAATCAATTGTCATCACAAACAATCCTAGTACTATAGACCAAAACCAGACTCTTACTGTCAAGTTTCCAAACCTAGGCCCCAGTGACGTTATTGTTCCTGGTACTGCTCGCCTTGCTTTTAATATTGAACTTTCATCGGACGCAGATGACAAAAGAACACTAGTTAACAATCTAGGTAGAGCAATTATTAAGAATATTAAAGTTAAACTTGAAGGACAGGAAGTGTTTAGTCTTGACGATGCTGATGTGTTCTACTGCTACACGGATTTGTGGCTTACAAGAGAAGAACGAGAAGATCGTATTTACCAAGGCATACAGTCAGATAGCATTATGAAAATTCGAATAAATGCATCAGACAAAACAACCACAGAAGGCAAGGACGTTATTGTGGCCGAAACATATGGAAATAGGTTTTGCATTCCACTCGAATTTGAAATCCTAACAGGACATTCGCCTTATTACCAAGGGGCACTAAATGACCGCCTGAGCTTCGAACTAACCTTCAATGATTACTCCAAAGTTATCAAATCAACGGATCTCAATGCATCATATAAGATCTCTAACATTTCCTTGGAATATGAGATTGTCACGCATACTGAACTAGCCAGACTCATACAAAATCAGTACCAGTCAAGACTTCCAATTTATTATGATCGAGTGATTAGACACAGTTTATTACCCAAAGACAAGAGCGACCAAATTTGGAGTATAAACCTAAACACGCCTGCTAGGTCACTAAAAGGCGTTCTTATGTTATTTGTTGAACCAAAAAGTCCTTACCAAGGAGATTCAGAAAAATTCTATAATCCGAAAATTACACATTTATCCTGCACAATCGAAGGCCGACCTAATCAAATTTTTGCGTCTGGAATGATGGGATATCAGCACTATGATGAGATCACAAAGTATTTTGCTGGGGGAAGACTTAGAGAAAAATCAGCAAATATTGCGTGCAAAGATCTGCATCTGTATGACGTAAGAATCGGTGAATACCTGACAGACAAGTACGCACTGTGGCTAGATCTGCGTTCTACGGACGACAATTTCCTTCATGGCTCTGGCCGTATTATCGAAAACGGTAGTGACGGAATCTCAATTCAAATACAGAAAAAAACAGAAAAATCTGAAGCAATCAATATATATTTGTATCTGATTTATGATGCGCAACTAAACATCTCTGAGAGCAGGCTAAGTAGTCACATATATTAAAAGTATTCACTTAGCTTGGTTTTAATCCTTCACAGCCCATTTTGAATACCGAAATCACTATAAAATCCGAACGTATTAGTAGGCACGTCACGCTTGTGCTGAAACACGGACTAAACTGAAAATAAAAGGCGTCGTTTCACTGAGGTAACAGTTTCACTACCGATTTCAACATTCCCAATTTTCACCTCGAGTGATCTAAAAACACTCGTAAAAACAGGGAGGGGTGTACTAGTAACTTGAATCATTTAGGTCTATCACTGGGATTAGAGTTATTGGGTTTTGTCTTTCAATTTAAATGCATCACGCGACAGTGACTACGCAATAGCTTAAGCATAAAGACCTATTGTTCAGAAATGTCACCAACTGAGTGAAAACAGGAAACCGTTTCACAACCAATTTTCAAGCCCAACTTTCTGGTTGTGAGTAAATAGATGCAATCTTGTAAACTCACATGACTACACAACAGCTGTCTCTACCTACAGGTTATGACGGCAATAACTGCACCCAATAGGAATCCGGTTTCATCACGCGACAGTCTTGAGCACAAAGGCCGATTGTTCAACAGCGCAATGTCCGTGTGCGTCGCAGCAGTCACGATGTGTGAAGTGAAAACTTTTCACAGATAAATTTTCACGTTGGACGTTTCATTTACGAACGACGTGGTGTTCCACATTTGGGAAATAACCTATATTAGAGATTTGTTCTATATTTTTGGTTTGCCCCAGAGTAAGAAAAATGACATAGTGGTTTAGTGACATACATTGAAGCGTTGACACAAAAAGGAATGCTAATTTGTTTTGTGTGTGCAGAGAGAGAGAGAGAGAGAGAGAGAGAGAGAGAGAGAGAGAGAGAGAGAGAGAGAGAGAGAGAGAGACACTATTTGGGCATAGAAGATTATTGTTTACTATGGTGGTATGAACAGGAAGTAGACACTATTTCTCAGGAAGTCCAACTCTGACAGCATTGAGTGGTGGGGTGTGGGGGTGTGTGTGTGGGGGGGGGGGGGGGTGGGTGGGTGGGTGGTGTGTATTTCTCGGGAAGATATTTTAACTAGCCTTTTGTTTCCAAGGGGTTGGGGGACCTGACTGGGCAGATAAATCTGTTAAATGAATTTGGTCAAGTGCGTTTGTTTATTTACGGAAAGGATTAAATAAATCAATTGTTTCTTAAATGGGTGGGGTTGTATTCTCCTATATACTCTCTCTGCTTTGGAGGACACGCGATTTAAAATTCAAACTGAATTCAGTGAACAATAGACACGAGCGCGCCTGTGAAAGCAGTCCCGCAGTGAAACCGTCAAACTACTTTACTTGATCCGTGAGAAATGACAAGTAAGAACCCAATGCGCCAAAGGCCATCGGGCCAACGTCGGCCGCCGTTGGCCCGCGCACAGCCGTGCACAGACACACAAACACAGCCGTGCACAGACACACAAACACAGCCGTGCACAGACACACAAACACAGCCGTGCGCTGGCCAACATCGGCCCGATGGCCTTTGGCGCATTGAGAAATACTGCCCATGAATGCACACACGAAGCTGTAGCTGGGGAGCGGGGTGTGCACGAGTCGGGGCCGGGATGGTCTCGTGCATTACAGCCAGGTTGCGTTTGCGACAGACGAGTACGAACATCAAACGACTATCAACAACAAACAACTACCAACAACAAACGACTACCAACAACAAACGACTACCAACAACAAACGACTACCAACAACAAACAACTTCCAACAACAAACGACTTCCAACAACAAACCACGACTACCAACAACACACGAGACAAACACAAGGCGGACAACCTTCAGGAATCACGGCGACAAAACCGCTACCGACAGCCAAAGGGTCAATGTGACACGAACAGACAACCGGTTGTTAGAAGATCAGCACCACAATCACAATTGACGTCAAATCACTCGCGTCATAGAATTAAGGAAAACAACGCTGGCTAATCATAGCGTATCTCAGCTCGGTATTCAACCCTTTGGGGGTCGGCAGCGATTTGAATCCTGAGGAACCACGTCGACCAAATCGCCACCGACAAAGAACTAAAAGCAGCCAATAGAAGGTGTTCATGTCAGCTAGATTCCTCACATTGTGGTGCAGTGAATATCAGACAGGATACAGTCTCGCTGTTGATCTCCATGAACAGAAGCACAAGACGATGACACACACACACACACACACACACACACACACACACACACACACACACACACACACACACACACACACACACACACATACACACACACATACACACACACATACACACCATCACACACACACATGCACACACATACACACACACATACACACCTTCACACACACATGCACACACATACACACACACATACACACCATCACACATACATACACACACATGCACATACATACACACACACACATACACACCATCACACACATGCACACACACAAACACACGCATGTACCCACACACACACGTACGCGCGCGCACACACACACACACAGACACATCCACCCACAAGACTGGAGAAATGTGAACCTAAGTCTGATGTAATGCTTTTTAAAAAGAAATTAATAACACTTGTACACATACACTGCGTACTTGCAACCCAGTTGGCAAAGCTCATTGGGCCGACGTTGGCCGCCGTTGACCCGCGCATGACCGTGTGCAGGCCACCTACGGCCGACGTCGGCCCGACGGCCTTTTGCACACTGGGAATGAGTTGAACAAAACAAAAGACACAGGACGTCCTGTCCGCCATGTTGACATTACCGGCCAAACACGACGTACTGCCCGCCATGTTGACATTAGATACACGACGTCCTGCCCGCCATGTTGACATGACCACACACGACATTCTGCCTGCCATGTTGACATGACCACACACGACGTACTGCCCGCCATGTTGACATTACCACACACGACGTACTGCCCGCCATGTTGACATGACCACACACGACGTACTGCCCGCCATGTTAACATTACCACACACGACGTACTGCCCGCCATGTTGACATGACCACACACGACGTACTGCCCGCCATGTTGACATTACCACACACGACGTACTGCCCGCCATGTTGACATGACCACACACGACGTACTGCCCGCCATGTTAACATTACCACACACGACGTACTGCCCGCCATGTTGACATGACCACACACGACGTACTGCCCGCCATGTTGACATTACCACACACGACGTACTGCCCGCCATGTTGACATTAGATACACGACGTACAGCCCGCCATGTTGACATTAGATACACGACGTACTGCCCGCCATGTTGACATGACCACCGTAAGTGCCAAGGGAACTGATAGCTCGACACGCTGAGCGTGAAACCAACAACGATACGGCGCATGCCCACAGTAATACCTTTCACCCCGGCCTGCCCCCATACAGACAGAAAGAGACGGACTCTGACAGTCCACAGGTAGTGCATGATTGCCTGGGCGCTCCTAATCTAACAGCTAATGTGACAAGCCGATCACGCTCTGCTGTTGAACTAACCCACCTCCCGACACTTAGTGTTATACACCGTTTGACGTTGGCGCCAACACAGTCTCCCGACACTTAGTGTTATACACCGTTTGACTTTGGCGCCAACACAGTCTCCCGACACTTAGTGTTATACACCGTTTGACGTTGGCGCGAACACAGTCTCCCGACACTTAGTGTTATACACCGCTTGACGTTGGCGCCAACACAGTCTCCCGACACTTAGTGTTATACACCGCTTGACGTTGGCGCCAACACAGTCTCCTGACACTTAGTGTTATACACCGCTTGACGTTGGCGCCAACACAGTCTCCTGACACTTAGTGTTATACACCGCTTGACGTTGGCGCGAACACAGTCTCCTGACACTTAGTGTTATACACCGCTTGACGTTGGCGCCAACACAGTCTCCTGACACTTAGTGTTATACACCGCTTGACGTTGGCGCCAACACAGTCTCCTGACACTTAGTGTTATACACCGCTTGACGTTGGCGCCAACACAGTCTCCTGACACTTATTGTTATACACCGCTTGACGTTGGCGCCAACACAGTCTCCTGACACTTAGTGTTATATACCGCTTGACGTTGGCGACAACACAGTCTCCCGACACTTAGTGTTATACGCCGTTTGACGTTGGCGCGAACACAGTTGTTTCCAAATATCTCCTTTAAAAAACCACACTCTTCTGTACTCTTTAAGAACAACTCATTCAGTGCCAACTGACCTAATATGGAATATTTTTACACACTCTATCCCAGGACCGAAATCCCCAAATGTTGAAGGTGCCCTCTGAAGGGCTGTATTACAATTACTAGAGACAGATCGAGCATGATAGTTCAAGGGTGGTGCCGGAATAGCTTGGCGCCTATGGGCGCCAAGCTATTCCGGCACCACCCTTGAACTATCATGCTCGATGCATGTCTTGCTGTGGTGTGTCCGGGCTGAATGAGCTAATCTCCTATGATGTATTGATTTTGCTGTACATTCGCAACATTTGGTGACAAGACAAGAACAAGCCATTTTCAGTCCCCTGACAGAGCCCCAGCTATGCGTGCATGTTGCTATAGTTCTCGCTTACCGTTCACTACGTACAGCTGACACAGATTATATCCAGTCCAACGCTATCGCTGAACAGTTCATCATCTCTGGGTGCTCCATAATCACCAACATGCTGAGTGCTTTCCGACTTTCACCAGCATTCTCAGTTCACCAACATTCTCAATGGAACCCCACACCCAGACCACGGCCACACCGGACAAAATTTCTAGCACAGCATGTAGCCGAAGACGATAAAGAATTGTTGACGTCACAGTAGAATTCGATGTAAAGAATTATTGACATCACAGCTGTGGAACTTCGTGTTAGGGGGGGGGGGGGGGGGGGCTTTTGGATTATTATAAGAAAAACCCTAGGTAAGCAAAACCCTTGTGTAGGCTCTATTAACGTCAATCCATGACATGAAACAGGGATCAGACGACAGCGGGTTAAATACGTTAAAACATGGATGGTGATGATTGACAGCCTCGACCTGAGTTAGACACACAGCTCCACCTCCTCGGCAGAACCTCGGAGACAGAACTTGTGTATCAACAGCAAGTGTCGGATCGTAAATCACCACTCCTGATACAGCGTATATGTACGTAATACTATATTTATATACGGATACAGGATTTGGCACGTCACTACAACCGGCACCTGGTCCGTCTGCTTGCAGACATGGAATGACCACTCCTGATACAGCACATAATTATGTATGTAATACTACATTTATATACGGATACAGGATTTGGCACGTCACTACAACCGGCACCTGGTCCGTCTGCTTGCAGACATTTAATGAAAGGTTTCGGAAATAATGTTTGACCAGTATTGCTGATGTTGCGAAAGGTTCTATAAAACAAGCATCCCGTGTAAGCTGCTGGAGCATATCATTGTCAGTGGCATCATGGATCACCTCGAGACTAACAGTATCCTGAACCCTTACCAGCATGGCTTCCGAGCGAAACGATCTTGTGAGACGCAGCTGCTGGAATACGCAGATGAAATTACAACGAACCTCGAGCAGGGCCTGCGGACAGACGTTGTTGTAATGGACTTTGCTAAAGCGTTCGACAGGGTGAACCATAGCCTCTTGCTCCATAAGCTAGACTACTACGGCATCAGGGACAACACCAACAGATGGATTGCTAACTTCCTCCGAGGCAGACGTCAAGCGGTGGTAGTTGAGGGTGCTAGGTCCACCCACACCGCTGTGCGCTCTGGGGTACCCCAAGGATCTGTTGTAGGTCCCTGCCTGTTCCTGCTGTATATAAACGACGTGCCAGAAAGAGTCAGCTCAAGATCTCGCCTGTTTGCGGATGACACAGCGGTATACCGCCCCATTGCCTCACAGACCGACAATAATACGCTACAAGAGGACCTAAATGCCCTGTGCGCATGGCAAAACGAATGGGACATGCAGTTCCACCCACGGAAATGTGTCACTCTACCAGTATCACGTAGCAGAAGGAACAGAAGTCATCAGTACTCCCTACACGGACACACCCTTGACGAGGTAAGCTCCACGAAGTACCTGGGCCTGACCATACAAAAGGATGCCAGCTGGAATACCCACATCAACCAGATATGCAGCAAGGCAAACCAGATGCTAGGGTTCCTGCGGAGAAACTTGAAGATCGGTTCAGTTGCAGTCAAGGAGCTTGCCTACAAATCGCTAGTCCGGCCCATCTTGGAGTACGCGAGCTGTGTGTGGGACCCGCATCAGCACAAGGAAATTACCAGGATTGAGTCAGTCCAGAGACGAGCAGCCCGCTTTGTCCTGAACAGACACAGGAGCACATCTAGTGTGGGGCAAATGCTGCAACATCTGAACTGGCAGACTCTCCTAGAACGCAGATAGAGGGCTCGCTTAGCAATGTTATATAAGATCAAGAATGGCCTGGCTTTCGCCCATTGCAAGCAGCTCAACCCCTGCAGTGTACGACCTCGACGCGGTCACACACAACAGTTCCAACGGATCCCATGCCGGACAGCCTACAGGAGCGAATCCTTTTTCCCAAAGACCATCAGAGACTGGAACGCCCTCCCTGAAGAAGATATACAGGCTTCTTCGCTTGATGCCTTCGTAGCAAGGGCATCAAGCCTCAACCGTTGACCCCCCAATCATGGCCTGCCACTTGCCAAAGTAGGGCTGATGATGACTAGGGCTATACTGGTCGGGGTTTAAACCCCGGAGACCGCTACGGTAGCCAGGCAGGCCTAGCCGAAGGCACCAAAACAGCAGCTGGCCCTCAACACCTGTCTCCCTCTCCCCCAGCCCACTCACCCTTGACCCTTCCCCAGTTTAATAACCAGAAGTAAGAATTAAGTAGTTTTTTGTGCGCACTACCAGCAACCCAGCAATAATGGTCAATTGTTTGACCGTGGCAGAGAAACAAGAAGAAGAAGAACAGCAAGTGTCGGATCGTTAATCACCACTCCTGATACAGCATCTCTTGGCTTGACTTCGTGAACGAAGATTCTATAGGGGCTGTCCATGACGTCTGCAGGCATGCTCGTGACTGTGGAGGCCAATCCGGGACAGGCAGGTTCGACCGCAGTGGCTGCAGAGGGAGGTCTGGCCAGGGTTCTGAGTTGCGGCATCTCTGTTTTTTCTCCTGAGCCGCTTGTCTTTAAGGCCAGCTCTGCGAGAGTCCTCAAAGGAGACAGCTGCCTTGTAAATGGTGGAGCGCCAGGTGTCACGGTCCGCAGCAAGTGAAGACCACTGGCGGTGGTCGATTTGCCAGGCACTAAGTGACTTCTTGAGACAGTCTTTGTATCTCTTCTTTGGTGCCCCTCTGTCACGGTGTCCAGTAGCAAGCTCGCCGAACAGGGTGATCTTTGGTAGGCGATGATCCTCCATCCTGGAGACGTACCCAGCCCAGCGGAGCTGTGTCCGCAGCAGCAAAGCCTCGATGCTCACAGTTTCTGCCTGTTTAAGGACCTCGACGTTTGTGACATAGTCACTCCAGTGAATGCCAAGGATTGTATGCAGGCAGCGCTGGTGGAAGCGTTCGAGGAGTCGTAGTTGGCTGCGGTAGGACTCGGAACCATACAACAGGGTGGTGAGGACGACATCTCTGTACACGCTGATCTTGGTGCCTGTTTTCAGCTGTTGATTATGTCAAACCCGCTTGTATAGCGCTGTTTGCTTTTGCCAGCCTGCTGTCCAGCTCCTTGCCCAGCTTGGCGTCTGACGTGATGATGCAGCCAAGGTAGGTAAACTGGTGCACTGACTTCAGTTCAGACTCGCTGATGGTGATGTGAGGAGGGCGATGCCTACCTTGGGTGCCGGCTGATGGAGAACCTCTGTCTTTTTCAGACTGACCTCGAGTCCAAAGAGCTGGGCAGCGTCTGCGAAGCAGGATGTGATGCGCTGCGGTGCTCTCTCTGTGTGTGCAACGAGGGCAGCGTCGTCAGCAAAGAGCAGCTCACGAATCAGTTGGTCTAGGGTTTTGGAGTGGGCCTGCAGTCGTCTGAGGTTGAACAGGCTGCCATCGAGACGATACCTGATGTACACTGCATCGTCATCGTCGAGGTCCACTGTTGCCTGCTTCAACATCATGCTAAAAAAGATGGTGAAAAGGGTCGGTGCCAGCACACAGCCCTGCTTCACACCATTGAGAATGGGGAATGGTTCTGAGAGGTCATTGTTGAGTCTGACTTGGCCTTGCTGGTCCTCGTGTAGCTGGACGATCATGCTGAGGAACTTTGGGGGACAGCCATGTCGCTCCAGGATCTGCCACATGCCTTGCCTGCTCACAGTGTCGAACGCTTTTGAAAGGTCGACAAACGTTACGTACAGTCCTTTGTTCTGCTCGCCGCATTTCTCCTGAAGCTGTCTCAGCACAAAGACCATGTCGGTGGTGCTCCTGTTGGCCCTAAAACCACACTGGCCCTCTGGGAAGTGGTCTTCTGCGATGGCAGGTACCAGCCGATTCAGGAGCAGCCTTGCGAGTATTTTCCCGGCAATGGACAGCAGGGTAATTCCACGGTAGTTGGAGCAGGCAGACTTCTCTCCTTTGTTCTTGTACAGGGTGATGACGACTGCATCGCGGAGATCCTTTGGTAGTGTTCCTTCCTCCCAGAAGCAGTGAAAGAGGGCATGGAGCTTGTTGTGCAGTGCTGGGCCTCCATGCTTCCAGATCTCTGGTGGGATTCCGTCGATGCCTGCTGCTTTGCCACTCTTGAGCTGGTGGATGGCTGTGAGGGTCTCTTCAGCAGTGGGCGGTTCGTCCAATTCAACCTTTACTGGGAGGTGTGGGATTTGAAGGATGACTGCTTCTTGAACAGTGCGCTCAGCGCTGAAGAGGTCCTGAAAGTATTCCGACCAGCGGTTCAAGATGGAGTTATTATCTGTGAGGAGTGCCTGTCCATCAGCACTTCGCAGGGGACTTTGTATCAGGTGCCTGGGGCCATACACTGCTTTCAGTCCTTCGTAGAAGCCCCTGTAGTCACCGTTGTCAGCACAAAGCTGGGTCCTCTGTGCGAGTCTGGTCCACCACTCATTCTGGAGATCTCTGAGCTTGCGCTGGAGACTGCTGCAGACGAGGCGGAAGGCAGACTTCTTCACAGGGCCGGAAGGCTGGGCTAGGTGGGCCTGATGGGCGGCTCTTTTTTTTTTTTTTGCTAGGAGTTCCTGGATCTCTACGTCGTTTTCGTCAAACCAGTCTTTGTTCCTCTTTCTAGCGAAACCCAAGACTTCTGCAGAGGATTTTGCGATAGCAGTTTTCAGCCATTCCCAGAGTGTTTCAGGGGAGGAGTCTGCTGGGTCAGCTGTGTCTGTGAGCCTGCGCTGTAAATCTGTCTGAAAGGCAGCTTTTACGTCGTCACGCTGAAGGCTGGCAACATCATGCTTTTTCTTAGGGGGCCCCCCTTTCTTGGGTTTTGGCTTGAAGTGGAGCCTGAGTTTGCAGCGGACAAGGCGGTGGTCAGTGTAGCACTCTGCGCTGGGCATCACTCTGGTGAGGAGAACATCACTGCTGTCCCTCTGACGCACTAGGACGTAGTCGTTAAGGTGCCAGTGTTTGGAGCGAGGATGCATCCAGGTGGTCTTTCGACTGTCCTTTTGCTGAAAAGTAGTGTTGGTGATGACAAGCTGCTGCTCTGCACAGAAATCCAACACAAGGCGGCCATTGTCATTGCTGTTCCCGACGCCATGCTTGCCGAGGACTCCTTTCCAAGCTTCAGAGTCCTGGCCCACTCTGGCGTTGAAGTCGCCAAGGATGATGACTTTGTCGTTTGCAGGGGTGATCTGTAGGAGGCTGCGCAGGTCAGTGTAGAACTTGTCCTTTTCTGCAGGCTCTGCCAGGAGGGTTGGGGAGTACACACTGAGAAGGGTGACGTGTTGCTGGTGTCTCAGTGGGAGGCGCATGGACATGATGCGGTCTGAGTGACCGGTTGGTATGTTTTCCAGCTTAGTCGCAATGGAGGTCTTGACCATGAAGCCCACGCCTGAGACCCGTCTTTCTGATGCAGACTTGCCTGACCAGTAGAGGGTGTAGCCAGCGCCAAATTCTTGGAGACTGCCTTCGTCCGGGAGGCGTACTTCGCTGAGCGCAACGATGTCGATGTTTGACCTTTGCAATTCATGGGCAATGAGGGCGGAGCAGGGCGTCTGCTGTCTGCTGTGTCAAGCATTGTTCGGATGTTCCAGCATGCTACGTTGAGTCCGGTCGTGGTCGTCATTAGAGTGGATCCGTTGTTTTTACTTGTTTTCTGACCGCAGGAAAAGATGCCTGTTGACCGCGGCTAGCCAACTGGGGTTGTGAGGGGAAGAACTTTGGTTAGGCCACCTTTTCTAGGCCCCTCTCCGTGTGGAGCAAGCAGTGCTGTCCCTAGAGAAGGCTGCTTGGTCGTTCAGGGTGTGCCGAGTGACGTTGTCATCCCCAGGTCAACATCAGGCGACCAATATCCTGAACCGCCTGCATGCAGGTTTGAGACTGCGACTTCCAGTGACATCTTTCACCTGCCGTTTCGCCCCTCGCCCGTCGCTACAGGACTTGGAATTGTCTGTGTCATAGTCCGTGGACGTTTCCTAAAGCCTGCGCGGTGGGGCTTTTGGGTGGAGTGCAGTTTGCGCAGTACTGGTCCCACCCTTTGGTTCGTCTGCCATGGCCTAGCAAGCTGGGACGATGGCATCGAGGTCCTCAGGTCGTAGGTTTTATATCAGACTGTCCTTGTCCTAGTCTCTGGCTCAAAAAAACTTCCCCGGAGACACGGGGGCTTTGAAGTCAGGGTTTTCCTCCCTTAGCCTTTCCGCAGCGAAGCGGCCAGGCCTGCAAGGCAGCAGGACAATGTTGATTAATTATATAACTGGTAATAACGGACTCTCGCGAGATTGAGAAGGGAGGCTATCCGGAGGATAGGGAGGCCACTCAGGGGATTGGGTAGCTGCTTGCTAGAGTTACGTCCCTGGTTGTGTAGCAACACACAACAATTTTGGAGACTGAAATTGACAGGCTAAGTATGTGTTCCTATCAGTGATACCATCGGTAACGTTTTTGAAGAAACAAATGTGTGTGTGTGTGTGTGTGTGTGTGTGTGTGTGTGTGTGTGTGTGTGTGTGTCTGTGTGTGTGTGTGTGTGTGTGTGTGTGTGTGTGTGTGTGTGTGTGTGTGTGTGTGTGTGTGTGTGTGTACCTTATCCTGCTTGCGCATTTGTGTGTGAATAAAGCAATATGCAATGCACACCATCTCACGTCATGGACCTTGAGAACATCTGGGTAGGTCTGCAGGATGCCCTTGTACTCATGCAACGAGTCCATCAGGGGGTAAATATAACAGGGGGGGGGGAGGGGGGGCTGTCACATAAAACAAACATACATTGTGCTGTCACAAACGCAACCATTTAGTGAGAAATGGATCATCCATGGCAGTTTAAAGGTAGTGCTAGATTAGTTTGGTGCTGCCATGGTAGTTAAGGGCTAGTGCCAGGACAGGTAAGGATGGCTTGAAGTTGGCTGTGGATTTAGTATTTGTGCAGAAACATGAACCTTTGACTGCCAAGAGAACGTCAACACGGTCCGACTGCAGGAGGCATGGATCCTAGTGAGCCTCTGAAGTTGCAGGGGCTCATGAAGATCCATGCCTCTTGCTGACACCACTTTGAATACATTTGAATTCTGTGGGCGCCTGGGGCTCTTTGGCATTGAATTAACCCCCAGAAACACGGGCTGCATTAACCCTTTTGGCCCCATGGGTGCTTTCCCCAAATTTTGGAAGTGTTACTGAATGACTGTGTGCCAGTTGCAGGAGGTGGATTGACCATGATAATTCAAGGGTAGTGCCTGATTGGCTTGGCGCCTAAAGGCGCCAAGCTAGTCTGGCACTACCCTTGAATTGTCATGGTCAACCCCTCTCCTGCTGTAGGGTGTTGGGACTAAAAGGGTTAACTCACATTGAAGGGGTTGGTTTCCTGACTAAGTCTCCGCACACTTTTACACCTAACATGGATTTTCGCAAATCTGGTACACATCTGTAGAGAATGTGTTCCCGCTGAGGAAAGCTGGATCAGCCTTGATAGATAAGGGGTAGTGCCAGGTAAGCTAGGCGCCTGATACAGCATATATGTATGTAATACTACATGTATATACGGATACAGGATGTAGCACGTCAGTACCGGCACCTGGTCCGTCTGCTTGCAGACATTAATTTTAATGAAAGGTTTCGGAAATAATGTTTGACCAGTATTGCTGATGCTTTGAAAGGTTCTATAAAACATAGAAGTAGAGTGTTCATATACTACCCGATTTCTGGACAGACCTCGCCACTCCCATTCTCAAACTGTTAGATTCAAAGGAATCTCGAGCTTCGCTCGCGTTGACTATCAATCAAACAGTTTGAGAATGAGAGTCGCTCGGTCTGTCTAGAAATGATATATAGTATACGGACACTCCACTGCCATGCTATAATATAATACTACATTAATGTACGGATACAGGACATGGCGCGTCAATTCAACTGCTGTTTTGTGTTTGGATCTTGTTGGGACTGGAAAGATGGAGTGTGGCCGCGGACCCGCGGAGTAATGTTGGGGGAACTGAGTTAGGCCCGTGGACTGACAGAGTGGCGTGACTCTCACTGTGCTTCGCCTGACGTCGTGTTGGCCTGAGGACCTTGAGCGCATCGGGCAGGTACCATCGTGACAGCGCCGGGATCAGAAACAAAAACACGCATCTGTGGTGCTGCAATGTGTCGTGCATAACATGTGCCGCCTGACGGCCTCTAACGATCCACGTGTGTCACCTGCTCTAGTGCCGCCTGACGGCCTCAGTCTAACGATCAACGTGTTTCACCTGCTATAGTGCCGCCTGAGGGCCATAACTGTCACCGTGTCTTCGCCTGTAACAATAAGATTGAAAGTGTGAAGTGAAAAGCAACACTTGGCCTGTAAACACCGGGCCCAGATCTCAGCAAGCCACACGCTAGGAATTTTTTACTTGACGCAAAGCAAAGCGCCCCGCTCTCACTCCTCCCCCCCCCTCACCCTCCTACCCCCTTCTCAATCCCTTTCACTTTCCTACCCCGGGTGCAGTGGGCTCAGTTGGAAGAGCGACACACTCTTGTCTTGTAGCTCACGGGGTTCGAACCATTGTGGAACCAACATTTGTACTGACCCAATTCAGCACTCCGTCTTTGAAACCATCCTCTTTGGCGACAAAATATATTCAATCAAACTAAACGTACGTTTTATTTTACCCAGAGTGTTTGTGGTGGCGTCACGGCCACGTGATGGGTTCCCTGCTGGAGTGCGTGCACCGGGCAGCAGAAAGTCGGCCCACGCGTCACGGATCACTAAACAGCACAGGTGAGATTGTTACACTAACTGTTCATGCCTCAGCTTCGTCAGTTGACACGCTAGTTAGGACAACTCTCTCTCTCTCTCTCTCTCTCTCTCTCTCTCTCTCTCTCTCTCTCTCTCTCTCTCTCTATGGGGGCGGAGGGGGAGGGGGGCGGAGGGGGTGGGGTGTGTGTGTGTGTGTGTGTGTGTGTGGGGGGGGGGGGGTCCTTTTTTATCGGCTTAGGACGGAGATGGTAGGTGATAACAGCTGGGGCAGATCGGTTACTTCTCGTGACTGTGTGTGTGTGTGTGGTTGGGTGGTGGTGGTGTGAGGGGGGGGGGGCGTGAGGGGGGGGGGGAGGTAAATATTTAACCTGAGGCAGATGATGAGACGTTGCTTTTCACTGGTAAAAACATCAATAAAAAGGGGGGGGGGTAGATCTTTTCGCTCCTGGCTATGAGGCAACAACGGGAGAGGGGGGGGGGGAGGGGGTGCGAAAAATCAAACGATGGGGTTGTGGTGGTGGTGGTGGCGTGTGTGTGTATGAGGAGGACCGCTGGCCACAAATTCAAACGACGGAAGGAAGGGTGTGGGAGCAGGAGGGTGGGGGTGGGGTTGGGGGTGTTGTTTGCAAACTCCCAGAATAGGATTTGCAAGTTGCTTTTCCAGTGTGTTCATGCCGGGTCACAGGCATGGGATTTTCGTTGTGAAGCGACCATGTGTAGCACGGGTAATAGTGTTTGTGCTATTTCCTACAGCCCGTGTTACAGAGGTGATCCATTTCACAGCAACCATGTGTAGGACGGGTAATCAGTAAGTGTGTGTGCTATTTCCTACAGCCCGTGTTACAGAGGTGATCCATTTCACAGCGACCATCCAGTGCCTGTGGCCGAGGTAGTGAATGGCATTTCCGGAAGCTCTGCTAACACCCCCCCCCACCCCTCCCCCCGCAAGATTCCATGTATAGATACAGGATTCTTATTTCAGCGCCAGTAAAACTGGGTTTTCATTATTTATCCTACCGTAACTAAGAACTTTCTACACTTCTCTTCACAAACCACGTGATTAGGCACGTGTAACAGAAGTTACTTCCCTTTGGCGCGGTGCGAAACTCCCCAAATGTGAAGTATAGAAAAGTAGAGCAGCAGAAGGGAAACGTGTGTGACGTCAAGACATTCAAACTACGTCATCATACACACGTTAACCCTCTGCGTGTCGGTAGCGGTTTGTGTCACGATGTTTCCTAAAGTCATCACCGCCACCCACACCGCTACCGACACGCAGAGCCGGTCCGTGACCCATTCAGCTCCCACACGCCGCGGCAAGACGTGGGTCGAGCGTGGTAGTTCAAGGGTTGTGCCAGGATAGCTTGGCGCCCATAGGCGGCCAGTCAGTCAGTCAGTCAACCCATAGGCGCCAAGCTATTCTGGTACAACCCTTGAACTATCGCGCTCGACCTGTTTCCAGAAGTGTCATACAGTCTTCAGGGGACAGTTTCAACATTTGCGGATTTCGGTCCTGAAGCAGAATGAGTTCAGGCAGCCCGTGTGTGTTCAGACAGCCAGTGTGTGTTCAGACAGCCCGTGTGTGTTCAGACAGCCAGTGTGTGTTCAGACAGCCAGTGTGTGTTCAGACAGCCCGTGTGTGTTCCGACAGCCAGTGTGTGTTCAGACAGCCAGTGTGTGTTCAGACAGCCAGTGTGTGTTCAGACAGCCCGTGTGTGTTCAGGCAGCCAGTGTGTGTTCAGGCAGCCAGTGTGTGTTCAGACAGCCCGTGTGTGTTCAGACAGCCCGTGTGTGTTCAGACAGCCAGTGTGTGTTCAGACAGCCAGTGTGTGTTCAGGCAGCCCGTGTGTGTTCAGACAGCCAGTGTGTGTTCAGACAGCCCGTGTGAGTTCAGACAGCCCGTGTGTGTTCAGACAGCCCGTGAGTGTTCAGACAGCCAGTGTGTGTTCAGACAGCCCGTGTGTGTTCAGGCAGCCCGTGTGTGTTCAGGCAGCCAGTGTGTGTTCAGACAGCCCGTGTGTGTTCAGGCAGCCAGTGTGTGTTTAGACAGCCCGTGTGTGTTCAGACAGCCAGTGTGTGTTCAGACAGCCAGTGTGTGTTCAGACAGCCCGTGTGTGTTCAGGCAGCCAGTGTGTGTTCAGGCAGCCCGTGTGTGTTCAGACAGCCAGTGTGTGTTCAGACAGCCCGTGTGTGTTCAGACAGCCCGTGTGTGTTCAGGCAGCCCGTGTGTGTTCAGACAGCCAGTGTGTGTTCAGGCAGCCCGTGTGTGTTCAGACAGCCAGTGTGTGTTCAGACAGCCCGTGTGAGTTCAGACAGCCCGTGTGAGTTCAGACAGCCCGTGTGTGTTCAGACAGCCAGTGTGTGTTCAGACAGCCAGTGTGTGTTCAGACAGCCAGTGTGTGTTCAGGCAGCCAGTGTGTGTTCAGGCAGCCCGTGTGTGTTCAGGCAGCCAGTGTGTGTTCAGGCAGCCAGTGTGTGTTCAGACAGCCCGTGTGTGTTCAGGCAGCCAGTGTGTGTTCAGACAGCCCGTGTGTGTTCAGACAGCCAGTGTGTGTTCAGACAGCCAGTGTGTGTTCAGACAGCCCGTGTGTGTTCAGGCAGCCAGTGTGTGTTCAGGCAGCCCGTGTGTGTTCAGACAGCCAGTGTGTGTTCAGACAGCCCGTGTGTGTTCAGACAGCCCGTGTGTGTTCAGACAGCCAGTGTGTGTTCAGGCAGCCCGTGTGTGTTCAGACAGCCAGTGTGTGTTCAGACAGCCCGTGTGAGTTCAGACAGCCCGTGTGTGTTCAGACAGCCCGTGTGTGTTCAGACAGCCAGTGTGTGTTCAGACAGCCAGTGTGTGTTCAGACAGCCCGTGTGTGTTCAGGCAGCCAGTGTGTGTTCAGGCAGCCAGTGTGTGTTCAGACAGCCCGTGTGTGTTCAGGCAGCCAGTGTGTGTTCAGACAGCCCGTGTGTGTTCAGACAGCCAGTGTGTGTTCAGACAGCCCGTGTGTGTTCAGGCAGCCCGTGTGTGTTCAGACAGCCAGTGTGTGTTCAGACAGCCAGTGTGTGTTCAGGCAGCCCGTGTGTGTTCAGACAGCCAGTGTGTGTTCAGACAGCCCGTGTGAGTTCAGACAGCCCGTGTGTGTTCAGACAGCCCGTGTGTGTTCAGACAGCCAGTGTGTGTTCAGACAGCCCGTGTGTGTTCAGACAGCCCGTGTGTGTTCAGACAGCCAGTGTGTGTTCTGACAGCCCGTGTGTGTTCAGACAGCCCGTGTGTGTTCAGACAGCCAGTGTGTGTTCAGACAGCCCATGTGTGTTCAGACAGCCCGTGTGTGTTCAGACAGCCCGTGTGAGTTCAGACAGCCCGTGTGTGTTCAGACAGCCAGTGTGTGTTCAGACAGCACGTGTGTGTTCAGACAGCCAGTGTGTGTTCAGACAGCCCGTGTGTGTTCAGACAGCCCGTGTGTGTTCAGGCAGCCCGTGTGTGTTCAGGCAGCCAGTGTGTGTTCAGGCAGCCAGTGTGTGTTCAGACAGCCCGTGTGTGTTCAGACAGCCTGTGTGTGTTCACAGCCCGTGTGAGTTCAGACAGCCCGTGTGTGTTCAGACAGCCCGTGTGTGTTCAGACAGCCAGTGTGTGTTCAGACAGCCCGTGTGTGTTCAGACAGCCCGTGTGAGTTCAGACAGCCCGTGTGTGTTCAGACAGCCCGTGTGTGTTCAGACAGCCCGTGTGTGTTCAGACAGCCCGTGTGTGTTCAGGCAGCCCGTGTGAGTTCAGACAGCCCGTGTGTGTTCAGACAGCCCGTGTGTGTTCAGACAGCCCGTGTGTGTTCAGACAGCCCGTGTGTGTTCAGACAGCCCGTGTGTGTTCAGGCAGCCCGTGTATGTTCAGGCAGCCCGTGTGTGTTCAGGCAGCCCGTGTGTGTTCAGGCAGCCCGTGTGTGTTCAGGCAGCCCGTGTGTGTTCAGGCAGCGCGTGTGTGTTCAGGCAGCCCGTGTGTGTTCAGACAGCCCGTGTGTGTTCAGACAGCGCGTGTGTGTTCAGACAGCCCGTGTGTGTTCAGACAGCCCGTGTGTGTTCAGACAGCCCGTGTGTGTTCAGACAGCCCGTGTGTGTTCAGACAGCCCGTGTGTGTTCAGACAGCCCGTGTGTGTTCAGACAGCCCGTGTGTGTTCAGACAGCACGTGTGTGTTCAGACAGCCCGTGTGTGTTCAGACAGCCCGTGTGTGTGCCAGTATCGCCCACACGTACCAGTTTCAACATTTGCGGATTTCGGTCCTGAAGCAAAATGTGTTCAGACAGCCCGTGTGTGTACAAGTATCGCCCAGACGTACCAGTTTCAACATTTGCGGATTTCGGTCCTGAAGCAGAATGTGTTCAGACAGCCCGTGTGTGTGCGCCAGTATCGCCCAGACGTAGCAGTTAACCGTCAACTGTCGCGTTACAGTGGCCTGCTATCGGCAATAAATGATTAATAAATCCCTCCTAAATGTTTAACTCATTCAGTCCGACGGCCGTATTTCTCAATTTTTGGAGGTGTCATATAACGACTATGCACCAGTTGCAGGAGATGGATCGACCATGATAATTTAAGGGCAGTCCTAGCTTAGCTTGGCGCCCACAGGCCGACCCATCTCCTGCTGTAGTGCGTCAGGATTGAATATGTTAATAAGTGAGCTGATCGCTTCACCAGAAATTAAACACAAGGTGCTCCGCTATAGCGCCACAACACTCACCCCGCTGTGGCGCCACAACACTCACCCCGCTGTGGCGCCACAACACTCACCCCGCTGTGGCGCCACAACACTCACCCCGCTATAGCGCCACAACACTCACCCGGCTATAGCGTCACAACACTCACCCCGCTATAGCGCCACAACACTCAGCCTGCTATAGCGCCACAACACTCACCCCGCTATAGCGATACAACACTCACCCCGCTATAGTACCACAACACTCACCCCGCTATAACGCCACAACACTCACCCCGCTATAGCGCCACAACACTCACCCCGCTATAGCGCCACAACACTCACCCCGCTATAGCGCCACAACACTCACCCCGCTATAGCGGAGCACATTGCTTAGTGGCTGGCGCAGGACTAAGCTCACTCATGCAACTTGCCTATCCTGATGTGTATGTGACGATATACCCTGTTACATGTGATTGGTTGTAATCTACCCGCCAATCCCACAGTAATCTAGTCCACCCACCGTCCCCACCCCGTTACCCGCACTGATCTACCCACACCTCCCCAAATAGATCGTCGTCATAAACTCATCCTTTATTTTAAAATAGTCAATGGTATAACCCCCGCGTACTTAGGCCCACATTTAGTATCCGCATCAAATCCTTACCACAAACGACGTCCACTTGAATGCCAAGTCCCCCAGTATTAAACTGAACTGTACAAAACTTCATTTTTCCCATCCACCACGGGCCTTTGGAACAATTTACCCGATCGCATTTAGCGTTGTCAATCCTTAAGCGAATTTAAATCATTTCTGTCAGACGATTGTGTCATACCCCCATATTACTACCTAGGTTGTAGAATAACACAGATAATCCACTGTAAAATCAGACTCAAAATGAGCGAACTCAATTATGACCTGGTTAGTTGTCACCTGTCCAATTCTCCTGCCTGCTCTTGTGGAGCCAGTTCTGAAACCGCCGACCATTTCTTACTCAAGTGTAGTAATTACGATGTAATAAGACGTTTAACAATACTTACACTTCCACCAGAATACACCAATATACATTTACTCCTTAATGGAAGTAAAACCCTACCATCCACAGTGAATAACGATATATTTTCAGCTGTACACGAATTTATTACTGCAGCAAAAAGATTTCATTGAGTTATAAAATAGGACTGCAAGAAATGAAGGAAATAAAGAAAATCTAAAGACCAGTTGAGACAACTCTCTCTCTCACCCTCTCTCTCTCTCTCTCTCTCTCTCTCTCTCTCTCTCTCTCTCTCTCTCTCTCGACAACACTGCCAGCTACGTGCACTGTGTAGTACTGTGTATTACTGTGTAGCACTGTTGTGTCAATCGAACTGTGCTAAGATGGCAGACAAAGAAGCTCTATCCGCATATCCACTCGAGGTCTCTGGAACTACACCACCTTTAGTTACTGTCAGTGACATTCAGCGTATAATCGACAAGCAGACACAGGTGATTGACGAGAAACTGGGGTCTCTTCGTGCTGACCTCTGTGATGTGCTGACCTCTATACAGGCGATTGGCACCGACATTGCTGACTTGAAGCAACGCGCTCGCAGCCTGGAGGACACCTGCAAGGAACTGACTGAGAAGCAGGAGGAGGTTTCCGAGTCTGTAGAAGACTTGCAGGAGGACATGGAAGATCTGCGGAAACGCTACGAGGAAGAACTAGACAAGCTAGAGGCGTTCTCACGTAGGGACAATCTGCGACTCTTTGGAATCGTGGAAACGCCAGGCGAGACCTTCGATTCCTGTGCCACCAAAGTACTGGAATGTCTGCAGGGCACAGTGCCAAATAAAACCTGGACTGAGGACGATTTGGTACGCGCACACCGGGTGGGGAACAAACCGGACTTTGCATCTGTAGCAGCCAACCGTGCCAGAGCCAACAACAAGCCCCGCCCCATGATCGTGAAGTTCGCGAGATGGAGGGACAAGATGGACGTCCTGACCAAGGGTCGTGCTGCACTCAAGCAAAAGGGGGTTAATGTTGCTGGTGACTTAACCAACCGGCAACATGAACAGATCAGACTGCACCGGGAGAAAGGAATGCGGGCGTACTACAAGGGAAACAAGCTGGTCGTCGCTGGACCCCTAGTTCAACGGAACCACGACACCGACAACTTCGGCCGCCGTCATGCGACAGACAACAGCGTCGACAGAAGACCGGACAACCGTATCCAAGGACTCGGTGCCGCCGCAGCTACTGGTCAGCAGGTCAACGCAACACCGGCACGTGCGCCACACTTGGTGTCCCCGTTACAGCCTTCACCTAAACCAGCGAAACGGCGCCGGCCACACAGTTCCCCTACAATTGAGGTCGGGGACGAATCCAGTGACCCGTGATATGTCGGCCAAGCCGCGTCTCCCACCTCAATTGCACGGGATGTGTCACCGATGCGCGCGTGTGTTGTAGAGCAGCCAGTAGATAATGTGTTGCATACACTTACCTTTCTGTCATGGAATGTTGATGGACTGTGGAGCAAGCTATCTGACCCAGACTTTCTACAATATGTAAGTAATTATGACATTGTGTGTTTGTTTGAAACATTTTTAGACAATGCTTTCGTCCCGCCTGACTGCTGGTCTGATTTCACGTGTTTTTCCTTACCTGCAGTCAAACTGTCACGTCAAGGAAGAAGCTCGGGAGGTGTTGTTGTGTTAGTAAAAAATGTGTATGCCAAGTTTGTTTTCCAAGTGAACATGACATGCGCTCAAAGTGTCTTTCTCAAACTTGACAGATCATTGTTTGGTACTGAATGCGATGTGCTTTTGGTCGCGTGCTATGTTCCGCCCAAGGATTCACCATTTTATAGACAATTACCGTACGACTGCCTGTTGGAAGAATTAGAACAGTGTCTTGCTAGTGCCCTCGAGCAATTTGGAGACATTCATTTCCTAATGTGTGGTGATTTTAATGGTAGAACTGGGGATTTGCAGCCTAATCCATATTTGTTTCAGCTTGATCCTGATGAAACACTACTAACTAATACCGCTCTATTTGAACCTTCACGATTTACTGAAGATATGACTGTAAATACATTTGGAAGAAAACTATTAGATTTGTGTGCATGTTTTGAACTGATGATTCTGAATGGGTTCTGTAGCCCTGATCTGTCAAAGCACCTGACATTTATTTCTCCCACTGGTTGTAGTATTAATGATTATTTTGTTGCATCTCCTGACTTTATTTGTTTGTGTGACAAACTTGAAGTTGGCGAGAGGATAGAGTCTGTACACATGCCACTGGTCCTTACTGTGTCTTGTGTACGTGTATCACCCCACAACGATGTTTCTGATGATGATACGCAGTGTTTTTCATTTGATAAGATTATCTGGGAACCTGCTAAGGCCCAAACGCTCAGCGACAGTTTAACTACTCCTGCATTCCAGGATGCTCTAGTAGCTGCTACTGCTGAGATCGATGATGATATTAATAGTGCATTAGACATTTTCACATGTGCTATCAAAGACGCTGCTAGTTGCATGACAAAACAATTTCATTCCTCCACAGGCAATACACACAAAACAAACACCGCTAGTCACCCCTGGTTTGACCAGGAATGCAGAAATGCAAAAGTGCGAACGCGTAAAGCCTTACGTACATACACAAAAAATAAAACCATGGAAAATAAAGCATCGTTTGTTAATGAGAGAAAACAATACAAGAGATTACTTAGAGCTAAAGAAGTTAATTTTAAGAGGGAAGCTGTTGACAAAATTCTTGAGTATAGACATAACTCTCAGGCATTTTGGAAGGAAATAAAGAAGTGGAAAAGAAAACGTCGTTTAAGAAACAATATAACAAAGAAGCAGTGGTTTGATCACTTCTCTAGCATTCTAAATGAAAACATAGCACAGCAAGAGAATAATGATGATGTATTTTTTTCAGAAGACTCTGAGTCTGATGAAGCCTTACTTCATGACCTAGATATCAACATAGAAGAAGCAGAAGTTATTGCTGCTTTAAAACATGCCAAAGTAGGAAAGGCCCCCGGGCCTGATGGAATTATAAATGAAGTTCTTAAAGTCTCCAACCCAGCTATCATCTCCTTTCTCACTAAGTATTTTAATGCTTTATTCAACAAAGGGTTGTTCCCCAGCGAATGGTCTAAAGCTATTATTTTCCCACTCCACAAGAAAGGAGATGTAAATAATCCAGATAATTATCGTGGTATTGCTCTCATTAGCTGTGTTAGTAAACTGTATACCTACATTTTGAACAGAAGGTTAACAGACTGGGCTGAGGAACATAATATTCTGTCTGAAACACAAGCCGGGTTTAGGAAATCCTACTCTACTGTGGACCATATATTTACACTTTATGCTATTGTTCAAAAACAACTTCTACAAAATAAAAAAGTTTATGTGGCTTTTGTTGACTTCCGCAAAGCTTTCGATACTGTTAAAAGAGGTGTGCTTTGGAATATTTTATTGAAGGCTGGAGTGCGCGGCAAAATGCTTTCAGCTATGAAGGCAATGTATGACTCGGTGAAATTTTGTGTTAGAGACAGCCTGAATTGTACAGCGTTTTTTGAGTGTTTCCAAGGTTTAAAACAAGGATGTTTAGCATCGCCGACATTGTTCTCCTTTTTGATTAACGAGCTTGCTGTGTACATTATTGAAAATGGTAAACATGGTTTCCAACTAAAAGCCGATGCAGCAGAACTGTTTTTGTTGATGTTTGCAGATGACATTGCTTTGTTTTCATCAACCCCCAATGGCCTTCAGACTCAGCTGAACAATTTATACAAAGAAGCATCTAAGCTTGGTTTGTCTGTTAACCTAGACAAGACAAAAATAATTGTGTTTCGAAATGGTGGGTATTTGTCAAAATATGAGAAATGGATTTACGGGGGAACGAGGGTAGAAGTTGTCAATATGTATAAGTACCTTGGGTTAAACTTTACCACACGTTTGAGTTTAAACACATCCGTTGATGACTTAGTGACTAAGGCAAAAAAATGTGTAATCGATATTTTCTGTATGTTGAAGAAAATTAACTGCGCTAGTCCTGATGTTTTTTTCAAGCTGTTTGATGCGCAGGTTGTCCCAATTTTGTTGTATGCCTCAGAAATTTGGGGTATAAACGAGTGTGCCGAAATTGAAAGAGTCCATACATTTGCATGTAAACGTTTTCTTAATGTCAACTTCCGCACACCGAACCTGATGGTTTATGGTGAACTTGGTCGATATCCCCTGTCAGTATTAACGTCAGTAAGATGTGTTTCCTACTGGCTTCGACTCTGCGCTTTACCTGTTACTAGATTTGCAAATATGGCTTATCATATGCTTAAGGATTTAGACGATAAAGGGAAAGAAACATGGGTGTCAAAGATAAAGAATTTGCTTTTCCGAAATGGGTTTGGTCATGTATGGATTTCACAAGGTGTTGGAAACAGGAATGCTTTTATAAACAAGTTTAAACAAAGGATGGTTGATTGTGCCAAACAAAACTGGTCATCAAAGCTTTTTGAGAGTGAACGTTTTACTGTGTATCGTAGTTTTAAACATACACTTGTCCAAGAAAATTATTTTCAACTGGTTAAGCCAACCTATGTCAAAAATCTATACATTAAATTTAGACTTGGCATAACCGAATTGCAAAGTAACAAATAAAGATATAGTACTCCCAATGCTGTAACGAAAGTGTGTCCATTGTGTGCCAAGGCTGTGGAAGATGAAGTTCACTTTATGTTTTATTGTCCATTCTATGATGAACTGCGTGCCAAATACCTATGTAAGTTTGACCTTGTGGAACTCAGAAAGAAAGAATTGTGTATCCTAGACACTACCAACCCGCAGTCTATTGCCGATTTAGCAAGATTTGTATGTCATGCTTTTAAACTCCGTAGCAGCATGCTTGTATGATTCCACGTGCAAACTGTGGTTCTTACTCCGACCTGGTCTGTGTAGTACACGGCTGTGGCC
>BTPG01000005.1:215213108-215290608 GCA_036245525.1 Semisulcospira habei | reverse complement strand
GTCAGTTTATGCTAAGGTTTTGAAGTGTGGTGGAAATTGGTCAGTTTATGCTAAGGTTTTGAAGTGTGGTGGAAATTGGTCAGTTTATGCTAAGGCTTTGAAGTGTGGTGGAAATTGGTCAGTTTATGCTAAGGCTTTGAAGTGTGGGGGAAATTGGTCAGTTTATGCTAAGGCTTTGAAGTGTGGTGGAAATTGGTCAGTTTATGCTAAGAGTGTGAGTACTACGTCTAAGCTTGGCATACATAAAAAATGGAGGCATGTGGGTGAGAAAGGGGGAGGGGGGGGGGCGCAAGGGGCAATACACACACAGAACTCTTCGAAAACTATGACCTTGACCTTCGTGAATGTCACGTATAATCGCTTATCAACTATTCATAGCAATTCTTTACATGTTATCACTTTTAGTATTTTTTTTTTTTTTTGTTGTTATCACATTTTAAAAATTACGGGTTTTCATCATAAAGTACACCTTTAGGTGACCTTAACCTTTGAATAACACCTTTCAAGGTCGCTTACGTTTCTATTGATGATATATCATAACATTGGTATATATGTTTTCATCATAGTATGTGAAAGATCTGACACCAGTTCTTCTGGCAAGAATTCTATTTCGCGGATAATGAAAGGTACAAAAGATGGCGCCGCGATGGCGTCACCATTTTAGCTTTTTTTTAGACATTGAATTGGTAAAAGGTAGGTAAATGTATTCTGTTTCCAAAGATACCAGTCATTTAGTCCTGCGTGCTTTTTTACGGGAACTGCATCGTTAACACCAACCCTACCCCCAAAAGCAAAATATACGGCCCAAAGAAGGAAAATATGACCATAGTATATGTCCTCCTATATTCAATACGGCATTTATTTTGGGCAAACACATATGGTTCGTTTTCATAGGTGATAGGCTTCCGAAATAAATGTGGTTCCGAAACCCCGCAGGGAGTGGCAGTGGCGGGGTGGGGAGGAGTGGGGAAGATGTTTACTTACTATCTGACGGCCTAAGCTGTCCGCGGATCATACCCAATGCGCAAAAGGGCCATCGGGCCGACGTCAGCCCGTTGTCCTTTGTGCACTGGGTGCTAATCATTATTATACTGTAGCCCTGAATGTCGCCTGATGCTAGGTGTCTGTTAGCCTTAGCGCACTGGGTACTAATCATTATTATACTGTAGCCCTGAATGTCGCCTGATGCTGAGTGTCTGTTGGCCTTAGCGTACTGGGTACTAATCATTATTATACTGTAGCCTTGAATGTCGCCTGATGCTGAGTGTCTGTTGTCCTTAGCGCACTGGGTACTAATCATTATTATACTGTAGCCTTGAATGTCGCCTGATGCTGGGTGTCTGTTGTCCTTAGCGCACTGGATACTAATCATTATTATACTGTAGCCTTGAATGTCGCCTGATGCTGGGTGTCTGCGTGTTACAGCCACGTCACATCACGACATGGGTCAGACGCCGACCAGACCCCACCTGTCCGCGGACCAGGTGCGACGCTTTCAACGCCACGTCAGCTTTTCGGAGGACGAGATCCGAGACTGGTGGCGAGAGTTCACGAGGCGCACGCGCCGTGACCCTGCCGGCCGACTGTTTCTGGGTGAGGCCGAGTTTGTGTCCGTCTACAGCTCCGTGACCCTGCCGGCCGACTGTTTCTGGGTGAGGCCGAGTTTGTGTCCGTCTACAGCTCCGTATTTCCCGGGCGCTGTCGCGACTTCGCGCGTCACGTCTTCCGCTCGTTCGACCATGACGGTGACGGCCGAGTGGATTTTCAGGAGTTTCTGGTCGGGCTGTCGGTGTCGGGCTCCATGGATACTGACAAGAAGCTGCAGTGGGCCTTCCAGGTGTACGACGTGGACAGAAAGGGCTACATCACGCGCGACGGCATGGCCCAGATCATCAAGGTCAGCAATCTAGCTCTGTGTGCGGGTCACACTGCTCACCCCCTCCTCCTGCTACGCACTTCCCAATGCGCAAAAGGCCATCGGGCTGACGTCGGCCGCCGTTTACCCACGCACAGCTGTGTTTGTGTGTCTGTGCACAGCTGTGTTTGTGTGTCTGTGCACAGCTGTGTTTGTGTGTCTGTGCACAGCTGTGTTTGTGTGTCTGTGCACAGCTGTGTTTGTGTGTCTGTGCACAGCTGTGTTTGTGTGTCTGTGCACAGCTGTGTTTGTGTGTCTGTGCACAGCTGTGTTTGTGTGTCTGTGCACAGCTAAGTTTGTGTGTCTGTGCACAGCTGTGTTTGTGTGTCAGTGCACGGCTGTGTTTGTGTGTCTGTGCACAGCTGTGTTTGTGTGTCTGTGCACAGCTGTGTTTGTGTGTCTGTGCACAGCTGTGTTTGTGTGTCTGTGCACAGCTGTGTTTGTGTGTCTGTGCACAGCTAAGTTTGTGTGTCTGTGCACAGCTGTGTTTGTGTGTCAGTGCACGGCTGTGTTTGTGTGTCTGTGCACAGCTGTGTTTGTGTGTCTGTGCACAGCTGTGTTTGTGTGTCTGTGCACAGCTAAGTTTGTGTGTCTGTGCACAGCTGTGCGCGGGCCAACTCCGGCTGACGTCGGCTCGATGGCCTTTTGCGCGGCACTGGGTTGTGGTTATCCGTATCAGATGGAGGGAGGTAACCAGTGTTTATGTGTTTTGAAGGATGGGTGTACTATGTTACGCTGGAAAGGGGGTGTCAGCCGATAGTGTCAGTGCTGCATCAGGGGCCAGTTGCATGAGCGAGCTTAGTCCCGCGCCAGCCACTAAGCAAGGTGCTCCTCTATAGCGGGGTGAGTGTTGTGGCGCTATAGCGGGGTGAGTGTTGTGGCGCTATAGCGGGGTGAGTGTTGTGGCGCTATAGCGGGGTGAGTGTTGCGCCGCTATAGCAGGGTGAGTGTTGTGGCGCTATAGCGGGGTTAGTGTTGTGGCGCTATAGCGGGGTGAGTGTAGTGGCGCTATAGCGGGGTGAGTGTTGTGGCGCTATAGCGGGGTGAGTGTTGTGGCGCCATAGCGGCGTGAGTGTTGTGGCGCTATAGCGGGTAAGTGTTGTGGCGCTATAGCGGGGTGAGTGTGTGGCGCAATAGCGGGGTGAGTGTTGTGGCGCTATAGCGGGGTGAGTGTTGTGGCGCTAGATCGTCTAGCTCAGTTTGAGTGGCCATCTTTCAGTCCAGCAGCTGACTCTATTGGCAGCATCCTGGATTCTGCAGGATGCTATTTCTTTATGCTCTGCTGCGCTCCACTCTGCAACGTTATCCGCATGGAGGATGTTCGAGACGAACCTTGGTACTGCTGTACTGATGTCATTAATGTAGACCAATAACAGCATCAGACACAACATCTCCCTGAGGCACACCTTCCCCGAGTTTGACAAGACTGCTGAATGTGCAGACGGTAGAAGCTTCAGTGGCAGCCCCTGTTTACAGACGTTCCCCCCTTTTTTACCTTAACTAAAATGAATTACAATTAAATTGATGGGTCACATTGAAATTAATTAAACGAGCACAAAATTGTATGCTCAATATGCATACTTTGTTAAGAAAACTGGCAACAAAAATATTTAAACAGAGGAGTATAACGTAAGCAATTGTTATGATCATTTTGCGTTCCTTTGCGTACTAGTAAAATGGGGCTAGGGCAGCAGATTCAGACACTGTGGCCCCTAAATGAATCACAACATCATAAAATCAGGTTGGGAGTAACTGTGGCACTCTATCCTAACCATTAAAACCCCCGTCTCCTCTCCTTTACGATATTTGGAAGGATGGTAAGAAGGTGCAAGATGTTCTCCGCAAGCGAGGAGCGCCTACCCCCTTTCACACACACACGCACGCACGCACACAAACAAACAAACACCCTGACTTTTTTTACTTCTTTTCAAGCGCTCAAAGATAAACACTTTGTTTTCAACATTTTTGATTTCTGGTTGAGGACTGAATTATCTACCGATATTGATGTTGTTTTCCTATCATATTAGTGAATTACAACTTTGGAAGCTAACAGTATCGTGCTTAGTGTTTATGCCGACCAGTGTCTATACATGTATATTTATTGATGTTGTTTTCCTATCATATTAGTGAATTACAACTTTGGAAGCTAACAGTAACGTGCGTAGTGTTTATGCCGACCAGTGTCTGTACATGTATATTTATATTGAGCCGATTAATTTGCATGGGGACCTCTTGAGCCGTATCACTACCAGCGACAATATCGACTGAAAAGAGGGGGTGCGGTTGGCGGAGTAGGGGGCAGTATTATTACCTGTAATTACCGTGTGAGAGTGCGATACCTGTGAATGAATGATTATTATTACCTTATAATTGCCACTCTTAGCACGATCCCATCCGAAGAAAAGTTTGTTGTCGATCCCTTCATTTATTCTGTCAATTATCGGCATTTTCGTTTAACTCATTGTACCCCAGACACACCACAGCAAGATATGGGTCCACCATGATAGTTCAAGGGTGATGCCTATAGGCGCCAAGCTATTCTGGCATCACCCTTGAAATATCTTGGTGGACCTGTGTCCTGCACCGCACTGCAGTCTTGAGAGGACAAGGGCAACATGTGGGGATTTCGGCCTCGGGGTACAAGGAGGAAACGGATTGGCTAAGAAAGCATCACGTGACAAGACTCTTGTGTTGGCTTTGCTTATGTTCAAATGAAAGATTACTAACATTAAGTTTTTTTCTGAATAAAGACACGAAATATTAGATGGGCTTTTACCTGTAAATAATTTGCCGTACAAGCTGTGCTTCAAAACAGTGTAATGTTTCTCAGGTAATTAGCCCATTGTGCCCGAGGTAAGAAATACCTACGTTTCGGAGTTATCCTCTGAGGACTGCATTACAATTCAGGAGACAGATCGACCATGATAGTTCAAGAATTATTCTGCCACCACCCTTGAACTATCGTGGTGGATCCATATCTTGCTGTGGGGTGTCGCGGGCAGAAAGAGTTAAGTTTTCCTTCATAGGAAACTCACATTTCTGGAATAAACCTTTCCATGTCTCTGTCCCAGCATGTCAAAGACTACAAGGGTCCATCACGTAAATCACAAAACTCAATTTGACCAGGTGTCTGCCATGATGACTCATTGAAAGAATATCGAATGCTAAAACTGTTCGTTCAAAATCCGAACCTAAGAAAGGTTATACTTTTAAGAAATTCATTACACAGAGTTGTATTTTTGGCAATTTTTAGGTTTTGATTTGTGCATTTTCAGTGACAGCGAGTGTCCTTCGCTTTTGTCATGGCGTGTTTTATGACGTGAGGTCCCATGTATCATTGCCAAGAAAACCGCACGTCACAACTCTCTTTATGACTGCGTGGCACGAAATACAGCGATATAGTGTAGGCCGACACAAGGCACGTCACAACTCGCTTTATGACTGCGGGGCACGAAATACAGCGATATAGTGTACACCGACACCAGTCACGTCACAACTCGCTTTATGACTGCGGGGCACGAAATACAGCGATATAGTGTACACCGACACCAGTCATGCCACAACTCGCTTGATGACTGCGGGGCACGAAATACAGCGATATAGTGTAGGCCGACACCAGTCACACCACAACTCGCTTTATGACTGCGGGGCACGAAATACAGCGATATAGTGTACACCGACACCAGTCACGTCACAACTCGCTTTATGACTGCGGGGCACGAAATACAGCGATATAGTGTACACCGACACCAGTCACGTCACAACTCGCTTTATGACTGCGGGGCACGAAATACAGCGATATAGTGTACACCGACACCAGTCACGCCACAACTCGCTTTATGACTGCGGGGCACGAAATACAGCGATATAGTGTACACCGACACCAGTCACGTCACAACTCGCTTTATGACTGCGGGGCACGAAATACAGCGATATAGTGTACACCGACACCAGTCACGTCACAACTCGCTTTATGACTGCGGGGCACGAAATACAGCGATATAGTGTACACCGACACCAGTCACGTCACAACTCGCTTTATGACCGCGGGGCACGAAATACAGCGATATAGTGTAGGCCGACACCAGTCACGCCACAACTCGCTTTATGACCGCGGGGCACGAAATACAGCGATATAGTGTACACCGACACCAGTCACGTCACAACTCGCTTTATGACCGCGGGGCACGAAATACAGCGATATAGTGTAGGCCGACACAAGGCACGCCACAACTCGCTTGATGACCGTGGGGCACGAAATACAGCGATATAGTGTACACCGACACCAGTCACGCCACAACTCGCTTTATGACCGCGGGGCACGAAATACAGCGATATAGTGTACGCCGACACCAGTCACGCCACAACTCGCTTTATGACTGCGGGGCACGAAATACAGCGATATAGTGTACACCGACACCAGTCATGTGTGCCGTGGGGCTCCCTTCCTGCTGTTGTGACCAATTTAACAGTTTAACACAGAGGATTTATTTCACGGATATGTACCCAGTGGGCAAAAGGTCATAGGACCGATATCGGCCGCCGTTGGCCCGCGCACGCCCGTGAGCGGGCCAACGGCGGCCGACGTCGGCCCGATGTCCATTGCGCACTGGGTAATCATGTTCTCTCATATTTTCTCCCCGCCAGGCCGTGTTCTTGATGATCGGCCCTGTCCTCGCCGATGACGTCAAGAGCCCCGAGGAAATGGCCGACCAGATGTTCCGAGAACTAGACCGAAACAACGATGACGTCATTTCCTGGCAAGAGTTCCGCGATGGCGCAGCGAGGCACCCGGACGTGGTGAACCTGCTGCAGTGCGGGCCGCCGGGCTCCGACGCCGACGACGACATCAACGACGTGAACGACGAAAGGGACTCTGTGTTCACGTGACCGGAACAACGTCAGTGGCCAGGTTAGAGATCACTGAATGCCGGTAATCACGTGACTGCGCTTGGAAAAATCATAACATCCTCAAGATGAGGAAACTCTCAGTTGTGTTTAGATACTTCCAGATGGTGTCTCAGTTCTTAAGTCAGATTAGCCAGCATAGTTCAAGGGTGGTGTCGGATTAGCTTGGCGCCTACAGGCGGTCAGTCAGTCAGCCTACAGGCGCCAAGCTAATCCGACACCACCCTTGGACTATAATGGTTAATTGATCAGGGCGGGGAGCTGGCGCTAACCCGCCACACTCCAAACACCCACAGATCAAAACTCGGAGAGGCGGCGGAGTACATGTTGCTTTGCCATCGCTGATGTAATGTGTGTGTGTGTGTGTGTGTGTGTGTGTGTGTGTGTATGTGTGTGTGTGTGTGTGTGTAGACAAAAGATCTGAAATGGGTGACTGTCTTTACCATCCTTATGGAAAATGGGTGTGTGTAAAAATCTGGGTGCCCAAGTCAGACACCCATTTTTTCTGAGGGTTGTTTCTGCATTGTCTTGGGGTAAAGATTCATAAAAAAATAAAAAGATCAGTTTTTCTCATTTTGGCGTTAACACATGCACTTTTGTGTTTAACAGACACGCCTGTAGTGTATTTGAAAACTTGTCCCTCCCAGCAATGTGTGTGTGTTGTGCGCACAGAACCCCGAAAATGGGTGTGTGTGTGTGACATCACCCTTCTCAGCAATAAATAACTTCATAGCTGATATGGGTCAGGAAGGGTGTGGGAGGCAGGGGGGGGGGGAGAATTTTGTTGTTTGAGGGAGTAAATTGTTTATGTTCCTACAAAATTAGGTTTGTTATTTGAGGGTGTGGTTGTTTTGTTAAAAAAGGGTTGAGTTGTGATGTACTTCCGGGGTGATGTGGAGGAAGGTCATGTCTAGTGGACAAATTTGAGATTCATGTATATGTTTGCAAACCAAGGGGAATCACAGCGCTGGACAGACAACAGTTAGATCCCCTGCCTGGGCAGGGGATCTAACTGTTGTCTGTCCAGCGCTGTGATTCCCCTTGGTTTGCATACAATTCTTCCAGCGCTAGCCTCACCTATCTGGTATGTGAGTAGTCATGTATATGTTGACCAGCGACTTAGCCTATACGTTTTCTACGTTTGTTTCCATGTCAGATGAAGAAGGATCTTTGATCCGAAACGTCGTTCTTTGTTTCTATTTTAAAGGGTTTTCCACCACTATCTTATGTTTTTCTTTGACTTAGCCTATAATTATATTTGTGCGCCGGTTGCTAAAAAGTGAAGTGATTGTATGAGTGCGCAGTGTGAGAGAGCACGTATAGACTTTGGGGGAGGCTGCTGTTGTCTTGTGTCTTTTGGTTCAACCTGTTGCTTTGTTTGTGGGTTTGTTGGTGTTATGCTTTCGTTTTGACTGCAACTCCTGTCAGATTGTATGCACAAATTGATTGAATGCAAATGACGTCACACAGTCAGTGTCGTCTGCTGCAGTCGGTCGTTTAGTGCAGTATGTAATGCTAGGTCAGAGAAGAAAAAAAAAAAACACCTAATGTTGCCAAAGGGTGTAATAGTAAAGTATTGTTTGTGTGAATGCTGCGTGTTTGAGCGAAGGACTGGAAAGTCGAGTGCTGAGTGAAGAGAGTAGGCGACAATGGGAAAAATATCCAGCACTATTACGTTGGAACAGATGCATAACAGTTACGACACGCCTGTAAATGAAACACTTTTAACATTAACAAAAGTTGAGTATAAGGAGAGGTTTTAAAACAGTTTTAATAAAAACTGTTGCCCGACACGCTTCTAAAAACAACAGTTTCTTAGTTTTAAACCTTGCACCGAGCCATAAACGCCGCGATTGCTTCTCAGTCTTAGCTGTCCTATAGTGTGTAATGTGGGACTTGTCCAACTGGATCCATCTGGTGCACTCCAAATGTGTATTTGTGGGTGGTTTGATGTGCAACTCGTTGCGCGCCTCAGAAATGACCTCCTGATTCCAGGGATAATTAAAATCTTTCATTCATAAGAGAGCATTCAGCAGCTCTATAAAACCCAAAGTGATGACCCCCCACCCCCTCCCCACCTTCACCCCCACCCCCACCCCTCCCCTCCCCCCACAACCCCACCCAAACAATCATTAGAAAATCTACCAGAGGTATTTTAGTGAGGTATTTGTTCACTGTGTGTTGTGTCATTGTGCTTTACATTTTTAATGCAGGAAAAAGAAGAAATATACATTAAGTTGAAAAAGAGAATGACAACAATCAAATAAATGTGGAAAAGAAGCATCAACTATTGCGTGAACTTTACCTTATTACAGACACCTAATTTTCATGAGATGTCCATGCTAAAATGAATGATTTGACAAGGACACCCATTTCTACTGTAATGCCAGTTTTCGTGTGAGAGGCACCCACTTTATTGGTGGTCAAGAGTACGACTGGGTGTCTAATGGTAACATCTACACCCTCCCTCACAAAACCTGCTACAAAATTATCAGAAGTGGTCAGATCAAACTAAGGCATACATCATTTTGTAGGGAAATGGATAAGGTTTCCAGTGATACTAATCTTTGGGTGACCACAGAAGAATTTGGGACATTATCACAGTTGTTTTTACCAAATCCGAATTATAGCTTGAGAACAAAACGTGACACATTTTACACATGCTCCATGGAACTCAGATTTTCAAAGGCATGCTGCACTATGAAAAATCACTGTTACTGTCACAAGATGTTTACAATATTGGCCTAAATTACCATTGAGTTGATGATTTTCTAGAGCAAGTTGCTTTTGCATAATTCACCATAATATAAGAGCCTGCTTGAACATAACACGTGTTGTAAATTTTGTCAGCAGAAATCATACCACTATAACACATTTTGACAAATGGTTAATTATTAAAACTTATGTGTTATTTTGTAGAGTAGAGTATGCACTTTGTATTTATGATGAAAGGATTGTGGTTCTTACATGGAAAATCAAATGATCCAGTTTTGAAGATTTGTACTCAGAATGGTGTAAATGTTGAGTTATGTTCAAACAGTTTAGGCACTTATTTATCTCTACTAATCTGTTGTTTTTGCTGAAGACAACTGATGTAGTGATTTATATCAAGGTTTTGAAGAGGATGCATGGGTGATAGATGAAAGAAACCCTTTACGAGGTTTACAGTATGCATCCAAATTTTGGGTGTAAATTGTTATGTTCAAGCAGTCCAGCAAACTTTATAGATATATTATTTTCTTTTCACTTATTCTGCAATAATTCTATAGTAGGACTATACTTATTTAGACAAGACCTTGGTAGGCCCAAAAATACCTAATTTTGTTCAGTTGAAATAATTGTATTGTATTTTTTTTCTGCGTGCTGGCGTGTAAATGTTATGTTCAAACCAGTATGCACATTTTTTTGTGTTGAAGGATAAATTTTGTTGCAAATCATATAGTAGATGATGCCAACACATATAAATAGTTATGCACATGCTGGTACACAACACATTTGAAACTCTTTTCAAATTTTCCTCATGAACATAACTTGACACAACTTTGTGGGATGTAAAGTTATGTTCAAACATTTATCACCTAAAATCACAAAAATCACTTTATATAAAAAACTACCAATAGCTGAAAAGATTCCGTTTACTTTTTTATAATAATAAAGCATGTGATACCCATTTTTTCTCCATCCAGAGGCTCTGTTTCAAAAAAATGTCTTTTTATTTTAAGTTGTAGAGCTTAGTTACAAGGTGAGTTCTAAACATTCGCATCAACTCCAGAGCCCTAGAATAAATAGAAATATGGGAACCCATTTTCACATGAAATGGTAGGTAACCCACTCTGATGGTTTTGTCTCCCTGTGTGCGTGCGTGTGTGTGTTGGGCTGCGTTTTGGGGACTTGACAGCCAAGAACCGCTAGGTTTAAAGTCAGGGAACAACACACTGTTGAACCGCAACAAGGAGAACACCCACAGATACGGTTCACCTGGCACGGCCATGACTAACTGACGTGAACTAACGGTGATAGCTGCATGGTAGTAGTCGGATTGTGTCTGTGTGTGGTCGGGGTGCTCAGCCCACGGTTTGTGGTGTGGTGATCCGAGGTGCGACGTCGGACTGCAAAACTGCAAGAAAACGGATTTCATCAATAATGTGTGCATCCCTATTCTGCCCGACTGTTTAGTGCGCACCTACGTTTTAAGGCGGAGCCCACTTTTTAAGTCCCATCAAGGGACTTTTTAGGACGGCTCGCGATGGGGCGAATTTAATAGCATGTCCATGCAAAGGCGGGCAGGCTAAACCTCTAACAATTGAAGTAACAAGATAGAAATTACGTCATGTCTATAGTTCCGCTAATCTCGCTGCAGAACGCACATTTGGCGCGAAGCGCCGTATGTGCGTATGTGTGTGCGTATGTATGTGTGTGCATATGTATGTAAACAAGAGAATCTCCGAAATTTCTGTACACACAAGCTTGAATCTTGGCGAAACACTTTCTTAAGTGGGTGGCTAAGAGAGCCTCCGAGCATATTGTAATTGATTGTATCATTAAAGACATAAACAACCGTTTATAGGAAGTCGGTTGACCCAGATTAGAGTCCGTAATTTTTGTCATTTTTACTTGGACTTTTGCATATAGCTAGTTTGGAAAAGACATTGGAGGAGTTTGTTAGCCAGCTTTGTATCCTTTCAACTTCTTTAGTAAGAATTAATTCTTTTCAGAAAATAATTAAAACAGTAACAAAACTTTACTTCTAGAGAAAGTCAGACAGTGGCGGTGACGTAAAAGAGACAACTCCGTTACCACGCAGACACTGACATAATACTCTAAATATGACGTCATTCTCTCTCGCGCGCGCGGCTCTCTCTCTCTCTCGCTCACACAAACATGCGCGCATCTCCAGGAGTAATAGATCCCCATGCGCCCTCCGGGCGCATGAGGATCTATGCTCTTGGAGATGTTGGAGTGCGCGCGCATGCACGCACTAACATGCACACACACATCGACGCGCTTTCAGAAGAGCATGTAGGTGACCTGTGTACTTAGTATATCATGTAGCTAGGTAAAGTCAACCTTTTTACACAAATTATAGCAAGACTGAAATTGTACAGTGAGTTCTAGTTTTGTCACCATTTTCTCAAGCGTATGAAGCGAAAGTAAAACTCATATCACGTAAAATATAAAATTACGTCAAAACTAAAACTGACGTCAATGACGTTTGACAAATCAATGACGCGTATGTCCTGCGCCCCTTATAGAACTCACCGACGCATTCGCAGATCTGCGAGATTTTTTTAATAGGAGATAATTGAACACCAGAATCAGGTCAAAGACAAAAGGTGGAGACCATTGACAGCGAAGACAGCTCTCATATAGACGGGACTTTGTGGGTTATGGTTCATCCCATCTTGTTCATACATTTTCATTTCTTCAGCCTGAGACTCTCAGATACGTGTCATGGGTTCAAACCCTTTCAGATACGTGTCATGGATTCAAACCTTTTCAGATACGTCACATGGGTTCAAACCTTTTCAGATACGTGTCATGGGTTCAAACCTTTTCAGATACGTGTCATGGGTTCAAACCTTTTTAGATACATGTCATGGGTTCAAAACTTTTCAGATACGTGTCATGGGTTCAAACCTTTTCAGATACGTGACATGGGTTCAAACCTTTTCAGATACGTGTCATGGGTTCAAACCTTTTCAGGTACGTGTCATGGGTTCAAACCTTTTCAGATACGTGTCATGGGTTCAACCCTTTTCAGATACGTGTCATGGGTTCAAACCTTTTTAGATACATGTCATGGGTTCAAACCTTTTCAGATACATGTCATGGGTTCAAACCTTTTCAGATACATGTCATTGGTTCAAACCTTTTCAGATTTGTGTCATGAGTTCAAACCTTTTCAGATACATGTCATGTGTTCAAACCTTTTCAGATACATGTCATTGGTTGAAACCTTTTCAGATTCGTGTCATGGGTTCAAACCTTTTTAGATACGTGTCATGTGTTCAAACCTTTTCAGATACATGTCATTTGTTCAAACCTTTTCAGATACGTGTCATGGGTTCAAACCTTTTCAGATACATGTCATGGGCTCAAACCTTTTCAGATACATGTCATGGGTTCAAAACCTTTTCAGATACATGTCATGGGTTCAAAACTTTTCAGATACATGTCATGGGTTCAAAACTTTTCAGATACGTGTCATGGGTTCAAACCTTTTCAGATACATGTCATGGGCTCAAACCTTTTCAGATACGTGTCATGGGTTCAAAACCTTTTCAGATACATGTCATGGGTTCAAAACTTTTCAGATACATGTCATGGGTTCAAACATTTTCAGATACATGTCATGGGTTCAAACCTTTTCAGATACATGTCATGGGTTCAAACCTTTTCAGATACGTGTCATGGGTTCAAACCTGTTCAGATACGTGTCATGGGTTCAAACCTTTTCAGATACGTGTCATGGGTTCAAACCTTTTCAGATACGTGACATGGGTTCAAACCTTTTCAGATACGTGTCATGGGTTCAAACCTTTTCAGATACGTGTCATGGGTTCAAACCTTTTCAGATACCTGTCATGGGTTCAAACCTTTTCAGATACGTTTCATGGGTTCAAACCTTTTCAGATACATGTCATGGGTTCAAACCTTTTCAGATACGTGTCATGGGTTCAAACCTTTCAGATACGTGTCATGGGTTCAAACCTTTTCAGATACGTGTCATGGGTTCAAACCTTTTCAGATACGTGTGATGGGTTCAAATCTTTTCAGATACGTGTCATGGGTTCAAACCTTTTCAGATACGTGTCATGGGTTCAAACCTTTTCAGATGCGTGTCATGGGTTCAAACCTGTTCAGATGCGTGTCATGGGTTCAAACCTGTTCAGATGCTGGGCAGCATAAACCCGTGCAGTGCAGACAAAATGTGAACACGACCCGACTGCAAGAGGTATAGATCCGCATCAGCTCCCGCAGTTGCACTAACTTACCGCAGTTGCACTAACTTACCGCAGTTACACTAACTTACCGCAGTTGCACTAACTTACCGCAGTTGCACTAACTTACCGCAGTTGCACTAACTTACCGCAGTTGCACTAACTTACCGCAGTTGCACTAACTTACCGCAGTTACACTAACTTACCGCAGTTGCACTAACTTACCGCAGTTGCACTAACTTACCGCAGTTGCACTAACTTACCGCAGTTGCACTAACTTACCGCAGTTGCACTAACTTACCGCAGTTGCACTAACTTACCGCAGTTGCGGGGGCTCGTGAGGATCTATGTCTCTTGCGAATCCGTGCCCCTAGGACAACTGGAGCCTGTTGATTCTGAGCTGACAAAGACTGCAGAGACACAGTGTCCCTCAGGTAACCCCTTCAGTGCCCGGTGACGGAAACTGTGATCCTGCAACATCAAAACGCCCTAGTTGTCCTGGGATCGTGGATTCAAAGTACTTCGTCATTTACTTACTTACTTACGCCTGTCACCCCTCCCTGGGTATAGGCCGTCGACGAGAGACTTCCAGCAACTCCTGTCATGTGCTTCTCCTTCGATTTTACTCCAAGTGGTTCCCAGTCCCTTGGTGTTTGCTTGGAGGTCTCGACGGCAGGTGTTTCTCGATACTCACAAACCAGATAGGTGAGGCTAGCGCTGGCAGAATTGTCAGTACTCAAACCAAGGGGAATCACAGCGCTGGACAGACAACAGTTAGATCCCCTGCCCCCGCCTATCAGGCACCCAATCGCCAGCCCACAGAGAAATACGCAGGTATAGAATAAGACAATCATTTCCATTCCTAAATAAGAATGGATCAGGTCTCTTATATAACCCATGTCTTTCTCCGGAACTTAGGAAGTAGGCAGGAGAAACATACATACACAAACATGAAGGTGCGCTACTATATGTGGTCGGGTAAATACCCTGATTTCCCACAGTAGATGCACAGAACATTACACAACAATGTAACGATACAAATTTTGCCTCGAGTTATACATGATACTCACAAACCAGATAGGTGAGGCTATATAAGATGGGTTATATAAGAGACCTGATCCATTCTTATTTAGGAATGGAAATGATTGTCTTATTCTATACCTGCGTATTTCTCTGTGGGCTGGCGATTGGGTGCCTGATAGGCGGGGGCAGGGGATCTAACTGTTGTCTGTCCAGCGCTGTGATTCCCCTTGGTTTGAGTACTGACAATTCTGCCAGCGCTAGCCTCACCTATCTGGTTTGTGAGTATCATGTATAACTCGAGGCAAAATTTGTATCGTTACATTGTTGTGTAATGTTCTGTGCATCTACTGTGGGAAATCAGGGTATTTACCCGACCACATATAGTAGCGCACCTTCATGTTTGTGTATGTATGTTTCTCCTGCCTACTTCCTAAGTTCCGGAGAAAGACATGGGTTATATAAGAGACCTGATCCATTCTTATTTAGGAATGGAAATGATTGTCTTATTCTATACCTGCGTATTTCTCTGTGGGCTGGCGATTGGGTGCCTGATAGGCGGGGGCAGGGGATCTAACTGTTGTCTGTCCAGCGCTGTGATTCCCCTTGGTTTGAGTACTGACAATTCTGCCAGCGCTAGCCTCACCTATCTGGTTTGTGAGTATCATGTATAACTCGAGGCAAAATTTGTATCGTTACATTGTTGTGTAATGTTCTGTGCATCTACTGTGGGAAATCAGGGTATTTACCCGACCACATATAGTAGCGCACCTTCATGTTTGTGTATGTATGTTTCTCCCGCCTACTTCCTAAGTTCCGGAGAAAGACATGGGTTATATAAGAGACCTGATCCATTCTTATTTAGGAATGGAAATGATTGTCTTATTCTATACCTGCGTATTTCTCTGTGGGCTGGCGATTGGGTGCCTGATAGGCGGGGGCAGGGGATCTAGGTGTTTCTCGGGCTGCCTCTTTTCCTCTTTCCCTGGGGGTTCCATGACAATGCCTGCCTAGTCATACTGGAAACTGGCTTTCTCAGACTGTGACCAATCCATCGTCATCTTCTTTGCCCAATTTCATTCTCTGCTGTTATCTGCTCTGTTCTCTCCCAGAGTCTGACGTTGATGATCTTCTCTGGCCAGTGGATTTTCAAAATTCTTCTAAGGCAACTGTTTATGAAGATCTGTACTCTGTTGACTGTGGTTTTTGTTAACCTCCAAGTCTCTGCTCCATATAGGAGAACTGCCTTTACGTTTGAGTTAAAAATCCGGACTTTGGTGTGTTGTAACAGCTCTCTGGAACTGCACACTTTTTTCACGGAAACTGTGTTCCTGCAGTCTTCGTCCTTTCAACATTAACACGGACTAGCTGTCCTGGGATCGTGAATTCAAGAACAAGAGGCATAGATCCTCATGAGCCCCCGGAACTACGGTAAGTTAGTGCAACTGCGGGGGCTGATGAGGATCCATGCCTCTTGCAGTTGAGTGTGTTCCCATTTTTTTTTGCACTGGACGGGTAAAAGTTGTGACGTCGTGCCATACAGTGTAACAAGCAATTTGTAGCATGTCATACAGAGCGTGCCAGCGTGTCACATGATCAGTGCCATCATTTCGTAGGAGTCAAACTTGCACTTGCAAAACAACTGCGCAAATCCAACTCTTACCACACAGGAAGCAAAGATGCTGGACATTAATTTTTGCTTGGACATTTTTCACGGAATTTTTAAATACTGAAAACACACCTTAGCTGATGACAGAAGTTTGCTTCAGCTCTTGTCATTCAGCTGATAAACTGTGCGTGGGATGGTTGAAGATGAAACCTGAATCCAGATATGAAATCCAGACACCCACAGTGTTACTGCCAAGATGTCGATTGCAAACAATAAGCAAATAGGAAAGAAGCACGCTTCAAAATAAACAAGACAAAACAACTTTCCTACAGCGGTTTTTTTTTTCAAAGTAGACAACGTACACAAAGCAAAAAATGGACCTGGCTACGTATCGTTGATCTAGAAAATAACCTGGAGTGATTCTACTGTTTGTCACAGTTCTTCACAAGCGTCATCCTCATTTATTCTGATTTTGATTTGAAGCTATATATTGATAATGCCGTTTAGCCCCGAGGCACCACAGCAGGAGATGGATCAACCATGATAATTCAAGGTTAGTGCCAGATTAGCTTGGCGCCATCAAGCGCCAAGCTAATCTGGCACTACCCTTGAATAATCATGGTCAATCCATTTCCTGCAACTGGTACATAGTCGTTAGGCGACGCCTCCAAAATTGGAATGGCGCCTTGGTGTTACATGGGTTTGACTCACGAGCTTAGATTGGAATGACGCCTTGGTGTTACATGAGTTTGACTCACGAGCTTAGATTGGAATGGCGCCTTTGTGTTACATGAGTTGGACTCACGAGCTTAGATTGGAATGGCGCCTTGGTGTTACGTGGGTTTGACTCACGAGCTTAGATTGGAATGGCGCCTTGGTGTTCCGTGGGTTTGACTCACGAGCTTAGATTGGAATGGCGCCTTGGTGTTACGTGGGTTGGACTCACGAGCTTAGATTGGAATGGCGCCTTGGTGTTACGTGGGTTTGACTCACGAGCTTAGATTGGAATGGCGCCTTGGTGTTACGTGGGTTGGACTCACGAGCTTAGATTGGAATGGCGCCTTGGTGTTACGTGGGTTGGACTCACGAGCTTAGATTGGAATGGCGCCTTGGTGTTACGTGGGTTGGACTCACGAGCTTAGATTGGAATGGCGCCTTGGTGTTACGTGGGTTTGACTCACGAGCTTAGATTGGAATGGCGCCTTGGTATTACGTGGGTTTGACTCACGAGCTTAGACGTCGTTGCATGTTTTGCGAGCTGATTGGTGACAGGCGCCATTTTCGTTCTTTACTTTTCCAAGTTTCATCTGCATGAGGTTATAAATGAAAACATTGCCCCTCTAGCAAAACGGCTTCGGGCTCATCACGGCCGCAGCGGGCCCGCGCACATCCGTGTATAGGCACACACACTGCGGCCGTCGTGGGCCCAAGTACTTGTGCGTACTGGGTCCACAACGCGGTTTGATACGTCAACACAAATGTGTGCCTTCTGAACTTGCAGTTTGAAACGCACGCACAAACTGCTGCTTCCAGAACGTATGCAAAAGATGATGTGTGTGTGGTCTGAACGTGTGGTTGTGTACCCATTTGAATTATGAATAGTTATTTAGATGTCTTCTTTGTGTCTGCTTGGTAGTGCCCATTTGTGCAGTTATGTATCCGTGTTATTTATTTCTTGCGAGATTTAAGTCATCTACATACATTTACCGAACATTATTGTGGATTTGTGATGGGAATAGCGAATAGCGCCTGTCTGTCTCGCCATTTTCACCATCATGTTCATACGAAATAATGTTCGTACGTTTTCACAGTGAGACCTGTTTCCATGGGATAAAATGGTTTATAAAAGACAGATGCTTTCTCAAGAGAAGTCTTCATTGGCACACAGTGTCATCTGTCATTAAAGACCATCATTGAGGTGCCACAGTCACAGTCACAGCCACCTAACTCATGGTCTTTAATTACAGGTAATAATTCAAAAGTGTGGTGGCTTGAAACAGGTAAGACCGTGTATTGAGACATACCTGGAGAAGTGTTTCTAGGGTAACAGTTAACTAGGTAAGACCGTGTATTGAGACATACCTGGAGAAGTGTTTCTAGGGTAACAGTTAACTAGGTAAGACCGTGTATTGAGACATACCTGGAGAAGTGTTTCTAGGGTAACAGTTAACTAGGTAAGATCGTGTATTGAGACATACATGGAGAAGTGTTTCTAGGGTAACAGTTAACTAGGTAAGACCGTGTATTGAGACATACATGGAGAAGTGTTTCTAGGGTAACAGTTAACTTGGTAAGACCGTGTATTGAGACATACATGGAGAAGTGTTTCTAGGGTAACAGTTAACTAGGTAAGACCGTGTATTGAGACATACATGGAGAAGTGTTTCTAGAGTAACAGTTAACTAGGTAAGACCGTGTATTGAGACATACCTGGAGAAGTGTTTCTAGGGTAACAGTTAACTAGGTAAGACCGTGTATTGAGACATACATGGAGAAGTGTTTCTAGGGGAACAGCTAACCAGGTAAGACCGTGTATTGAGACATACATGGAGAAGTGTTTCTAGGGGAACAGCTAACCAGGTAAGACCGTTTATTGAGACATACATGGAGAAGTGTTTCTATGGGAACAGCTAACCAGGTAAGACCGTGTATTGAGACATACATGGAGAAGTGTTTCTAGGGGAACAGCTAACCAGGTAAGACCGTGTATTGAGACATACCTGGAGAAGTGTTTCTAGGGGAACAGCTAACCAGGTAAGACCGTGTATTGAGACATACATGGAGAAGTGTTTCTATGGGAACAGCTAACCAGGTAAGACCGTGTATTGAGACATACATGGAGAAGTGTTTCTATGGGAACAGCTAACCAGGTAAGACCGTGTATTGAGACATACATGGAGAAGTGTTTCTAGGGGAACAGCTAACCAGGAACAGAAACCAGGTGACACAAATTCACGTCAGTTGCTTTGCTTATTTTTGTCCTTCTTCTTTCTTAGCTTTATGTCAGATTATCTGCCGCAGCACGCGATGCGTAATCTTGTTTAACCCTCTTATCCCCACAGCCGCATTTTTAAACTTTTGGAGGCGTTGTCTAACGACTATGTACCAGATGTAGGGAGTGGGTTGATCATGATAATTGAAGGGTAGTGCCAGATTAGCTTGGCGCCTGAAGGCGCCAAGCTAATCTGGCACTACCCTTGAATTATCATGGTCATCTCCTGCTGTAGCGATCCGGGGCTAGAAGGGTTAACGACCCCCCAGGCCCACATTCTGGCCACGGACGTTGGGCATGCTGTGCCAGTCGTACAAGTAGTCGGAGTAGGATTTGAACACAAAATTGAAACGATTTGTACAGAAATGACCTGCAATGATGTGCCCTTTGCCATTGGTCCCCAACGCCATGTTCACGGCTTCCAATCCAATCACGTGGCCAGCACAACAAAACTATGGATGTGATTTATATACATGTACTCCTTAGGCCAGCTGCCTTGGGTAATCGATGGTATAAACTATTCATTTTACCGTTTTGAAAATTATCAACAAGTTTAAATGTCGATATCTCCTACTTTCTGTGAGCAGCACGCACGCACGCACGCACGCACGCACGCACGCACACACACACACACACACACACACACACACACACACACACACACACACACACACACACACACACACACACACACACACACACACACACACACACACACACACACACACACACACACACACACACACACACACACACACACACACACACACACACACACACACACACACACACACACACACACACACACACACACACACACACACACACACACACACACACACACACACACACACACACACACACACACACACACACACACACACACACACACACACACACACACACACACACACACACACACACACACACACACACACACACACACACACACACACACACACACACACACACACACACACACACACACACACACACACACACACACACACACACACACACACACACACACACACACACACACACACACACACACACACACACACACACACACACACACACACCACACACACACACACACACACACACACACACACACACACACACACACACACACACACACACACACACACACACACACACACACACACACACACACACACACACACACACACACACACACACACACACACACACACACACACACACACACACACACACACACACACACACACACACACACACACACACACACACACACACACACACACACACACACACACACACACACACACACACACACACACACACACACACACACACACACACACACACACACACACACACACACACACACACACACACTGCTTGCACGCGCGAGTAAGAGGCAGACTGTTGGATGGGTTTTCACATTTATTGACAAACATTGTCCTGACGCAACAAACGACATGTTGACGGTAAACCACGGCTGGAACTACAACAACATTCATGTGGACATCCCGGTGTGCTCTGTATAAAAATACCAACATCAACATCAACAAAAATATCATCAACATGCACATCAACACCCACATCAAAATAATCATTGACATAACACCGTCACTAAACCATTTCACTCCACGGCCAAGTTTCCCAAGTGGAAGTATTAACCACTATGTACCAGTTGCAGGAGATGAATCGACCATGATCATTCAAGGGTAGTGCCAGATTAGCTTGGCGCCTGACGGCGACAAGCTAATCTAACACTACTCTTGATTTATCATGGTTGATCCATCTCCTGTTGTAGTGCGTGGGGGCTAAATGTATTAACATCAACAGAAAGGCTAGAGACTGTGTGAACTAGACCTGTCAAGATGAATTACCCTGATACGATATGGTGATTTGTCACCATCTTTTCTTTACTGTATTTCCAGTGTTGGAATGTGTTCCTGTCTGAAGTTACGACAGTAAACGTGTTCCTTTCTAAAGCTACATGTGTAAATGTGTTTTCTTCTCAAGTTACGTGTGTAAATGTGTTTTCTTTGCGGAAGTTACGTGTGTAAGTTTGTTTTCTTTCGGAAGCTCCGCATGTAAATGTGTTTGGTTGAAGTTACGTGTGAAATTGTGTGCTTTCTGAAGTTTTGTGTGTAAATGTGTGTTTTTTCTCAAGTTGCGTGTATAAATGTGTTTTCCCTCCTGAAATTACAAGTGTAAATGTGTTTGTTTTTTCCCTGAAGTTACGTGTGTAAATGTGTGCTTTCTCAAGTTGCGTGTGTAAATGTGTTCTTGTCTAAAGCTAATTGCTTGAATGTGGTGTCGTGTGTATTGGGGGTGATTACAAGAACGCCTTTCTTCTGTCGACACAAATGTTGACATGCGCGCTTTGAACCACCATTTGCATTTTAACACACAGAAAAGTCGTTGTCATAAAATTCGAGCCATCGTCATTTGGCAGTAGCATCGCGCCACCTCGTTGTTTGTACCTAGTGCTAGTGAAGTTTATTGGTTATGTTGGAAAAAGAGCCAACTTCAAACCTGCTGTCATGTGAGGCAAGAAAACTGTGTTGTAATGAGAGGCGGTGTACATGCAGATTAACACGTGGACACCTACAGAACAGCCTAGACAGATCCCTCACCGCGAAACAACATCATCAACATGTAGGTGACAATCACAACGAACACTATCAATGAACTTAGCCAAGGACACGAGGATGGACACACCATGAACAAGTTGAGGTAACGCTAACTCACCACTTTCCCCAGGAGCAAAACGCCTTCGGACTCAGGACGGCCGCAGTCGGCCCGTGCACAGCCGTGTATAGGCACACACACACAGCCGTGTATAGGCACACACACAGCCGGGTATAGGCACATACACACAGCCGTGTATAGGCACACACACAGCCGTGTATAGGCACACACACACAGCCGTGTATAGGCACACACACTGCGGCCGTCGGGGGCCCGAGGACCTTCGCTTACTGGCTTAGCATCATCACCCTACGCCCCTGTGTCGTTGTCAACATGTCTATATGTCAACATGTCTATATGTCAACATGTCTATATGTCAACATGTCTATATGTCTACCCACACATGGCGCTTACTGGCTTAGCATCATCACCCTACGCCCCTGTGTCGTTGTCAACATGTCTATATGTCAACATGTCTATATGTCTACCCACACATGGCTCATACTGGCTTAGCATCATCACCCTTCGCCCCTGTGTCGTTGTCAACATGTCTATATGTCAACATGTCTATATGTCTACCCACACATAGCGCTGTACACGCCAACACAACACGCTAACGAGACAAGAACTAGCCAGCTCTACGTAACAAGGCGCCAAGCTATTTGGACACCAGCCTTGAGCTATCATGGTCGGTCCCCATCCTGTCGCAGCGTATGCCTGTTGTTTACGGGCTAACTCACCAAGCCAGAGTGAGACAAGCAGCGTATGCCAGTTGTTTACGGGCTAACTCACCAAGCCAGAGTGAGACAAGCGCTGGCAGATACCGTGCACACACCACAAGGAATTTCCTCCTTCGTGACCCGGCCTACTTGCCTCTGACAAATATCCTGAGGGGAAAACAAAAATCAGTAACGAACAACAGAAGCCACCGTCTTTCAAACAAACTTCGTTCTGTCGACTCCTAGGCGGTCGGTAGCGGTTTAGTGTCGCGATGATTCCTGCTTGTTGTCAGGATGTTGTTATTCCTGCAGGACGTCAGGATGTTGTTATTCCTGCTTGTTGTCAGGATGTTGTTATTCCTGCAGGATGTCAGGATGTTGTTATTCCTGCAGGACGTCAGGATGTTGTTATTCCTGCAGGACGTCAGAATGTTGTTATTCCTGCAGGACGTCAGGATGTTATTATTCCTGCAGGACGTCAGGATGTTCTATTCCTGCAGGACGGCAGGATGTTGTTATTCCTGCAGGACGGCAGGATGTCGTTATTCCTGCAGGACGTCAAGATGTTGTTATTCCTGCAGGACGTCAGGATGTTGTTATTCCTGCAGGATGTTGGTATTCCTGCTTGACGTCAGGATGTTGGTATTCCTGTAGGACGTCAGGATGTTGTTATTTCTGATCGACGTCAGGATGTTGTTATTCCTGCAGGATGTCAGGATGTTGTTATTCCTGCAGGACGTCAGGATGTTGTTATTCCTGCAGGACGTCAGGATGTTGTTATTCCTGCAGGACGGCATGATATTATTCCTGCAGGACGTCAGGATGTTATTCTTGCAGGACGTCAGGAAGTTGTTATTCCTGGAGGACGTCAGGATGTTGTTATTCCTGCAGGACGTCAGGATGTTGTTATTCCTGCAGGACGTCATGATGTTGTTATTCCTGCAGGATGTCAGGGTGTTGTTATTCCTGCAGGACGTCAGGATGTTGTTATTCCTGCAGGACGTCAGGATGTTGTTATTCCCTCAGGAATCACCGCGACAAAACCCGCTACCGACACCCAGAAGTCAAATACCAATGTAACAGACAGCGTGAAATGAACGAGGACTCGAACATGGCCAAACACACTGAACATAGCCAGGTAATGGACAGGTGGACATCGCGTTGGGGAAAAAAACCAGCAGAAAGCAGCTACCCTAATCTGACGACAACTGCTGGGTTTGGATGAAGGATGATGGCGCGCTGTTAACCCATTCAAGCCCAAGGCCGCAAATCACACAGTTTTAGAGGTGTCACGACTATGTACGCGTTGCAGGGGATGGATCGACCATGATAATTAATAATAATAATAATAATAATAATAAGCGCATTAAATAGGCGCTTTATCCCAATTGAAAATCGGCTCAAAGCGCCGCCGCGAACTGAACCCAACAAGCACGCTCACGTGAATCACACGCATTCACTCACACACTGTACATAAACACAGAACATTCACGTGGTGCTAAGGGCAAGCTCAAGCGAGCTACTGTAGTTTTTGGAAATTCGAAATCGTTTGTATTTGAAATTTGATAAAGTGGGCTGAAACTGATACCAAAGTCGTGGGGGAGGAAGAGCCGGAGTACCCGGAGAAAAAACCCCCGCCGTCAGGCATCAAGCTAATCTGGCACTACCCTTGAATTATCATGGTCGATCCATCTCCTGCTTTTGTGCGTGGGGGCTAAAGGGGTTAAACCACGAGCTGTTGGGAAGAAAATAGTTCATGCACTGCCCGCCCACACCCTGCTGTCCTTACAAAGGTAGATTATCCTGCCGTGACTGTCGCGAAAAGTTACCTCCCATAGAAAATAGTCCATGCACTCCCCGCTCACACTAAGCTGTCCTTACAAAGGTAGATTGTCCTGCTGTGACTGTCGCGAAAAGTTACCTCCCATAGAAAAAAGATCATGCACTCCCCGCCCACACCCTGCTGTCCTTGCAAAGGTGGATTATCCTGCTGTGACTGTCGCGAAAAGTTACCTCCCATAAATCCGCCTAAAGAAACCCAATCTGCCGGTACAATAACGCTGGTCGACCGAGAGGCAGTCACCAATTCTTACTAAAGCCCGCTAATTGCTTGTTTCCCATTCACTTTCTTCTCATTGCATTCGCGCGAAAGTCATGCCGCTGTAGAGCGAGATTATACTGATGCTGTGCATTGTTTGCCGGGTTTGCATTCACTTTCATTTACAGTACCATTACGAATAAACCTGAAGACACATTTCAGCACCAGTTGTGATTTTTATGCCTTTGTCGACACGCCTATTGAACTTGAACAGTAGATTCTATTGAACTTGAACAGTAGATTGGACACGCAGCAAATTCGCACGCGTTATCGTACTTATTTTTTCTGCACAGGCGTTAGCTTGTCAATCTATTTTTAGCTGTTTCTTGTACTGATAGCGTTGTATTTCTAAAACGGAGTCATTGTCAGGTTACTTGATATAAAGACGACCTGTGCTGAACCGGATTGTCCAGTGTGTAAATGAACCCTAACTAGACCTGTGTGATTCCTGACTATCTGTTACAGCAGTGGATCTTTGAACAGTGACGGCGGTAGTGTGCCTTTAATTGCCATCCGACTTGCGGCGGTGCCATTAAGAGGGCGAATGTTTGAAAAGGACCGAGTGAGTGGACAAAAGAGCCTCGAGACGCACAGTTTGGAATTAGAAGACAATCAGCAGTGCACGAGCCAAGTTAGGGCTGACGTTGGCCACTGGACCTTTTGCTCAGTGCGGGTAATTTGACGCCAGGCTTAATTACTGCACACCATGTGTAATGCGCTTAATGGTGTCCGTGTACACAGAGATCGTGAGTTTGTCATCAGCAGGACTGTGTGACACAACCAGGGACTGCTGGGGGGTTCGGGGGAGGGGGGGGGGCGGCTTTGTCATCAGCAGGACTGTATGACACAACCGGGGACTGCTGGGGGTTCGGGGGGGGGGGGGGCGGCTTTGTCATCAGCAGGACTGTATGACACAACCGGGGACTGCTGGGGGGTTCGGGGGAGGGGGGGGGGGCGGCTTTTTCGTCAGTAGCCTGGACATATAATAGCACTCAACCTGGGCTGAATCATTCAAGGCTCATCGCATCAATAGCTCCGGAAGTGTATAGCCTTGCCGCCGGCCACATTGTACGACACTTTCGCAGCTATTGATGCGGGGTGCCCTAAATGAATTAACGTCATGTACCCTGAACTGATAAAAAAAAAGTGTTCCTACGCGATCAGGTTAGACCATGGACCAGCAGCAGACGAAAAGACCCAGATGCCCGCTAGCTAGTCATTATTAGTCCAGGGCAAGACCCAGTGGCCCGCTAGCCAGCCATTGTTAGTCCAGGGCAAGACCCAGTGGCCTGCTAGCCAGCCATTGTTAGTCCAGGGCAAGACCCAGTGGCCTGCTAGCCAGCCATTGTTAGTCCAGGGCAAGACCCAGTGGCCTGCTAGCCAGCCATTGTTAGTCCAGGGCAAGACCCAGTGGCCCGCTAGCTAGCCTTTGTTAGTCCAGGGCAAGACCCAGTGGTCCGCTAGCTAGCCATTGTTAGTCCAGGGCAAAACCCAGTGGTCCGCTAGCTAGCCATTGTTAGTCCAGGGTAAGACCCAGTGGCCGGCTAGCTAGCCATTGTTAGTCCAGGGCAAGACCCAGTGGCCTGCTAGCTAGCCATTGTTAGTCCAGGGCAAGACCCAGTGGCCCTCTAGCTAGTCATTGTTAGTCCAGGGCAAGACCCAGTGACCCGCTAGCCAGCCATTGTTAGTCCAGGGCAAGACCCAGTGGCCTGCTAGCCAGCCATTGTTAGTCCAGGGCAAGACCCAGTGGCCCGCTAGCCAGCCATTGTTAGTCCAGGGCTTTCCTGCATCCGGTCGCAGCAGTTATTAGGTCATTATTACGTTCCGTCATGTTGCGCCACCTAGCGTCTTGACACAAGTGGCAAACCATAACGAACGTGTGTTGCGCACTTGGCTGGTCATCGCTGAGTCTAACAATGCCAGGAGCTGTGCTAAGATTCAGAACAAAAGCGTGAACAATGCACAGAATAAGCCAACAAGCGTGCCGTGTTTTCTTCGCTGGGCTGTTCTGTGATAGGATTGGTCAGATGAACTCACAAAACGTAGGGAAGACACTCCACTGCTATCTAGACAGATGTAGGATCAGGGGGTAGTGAATGGGTGGTGCGTGAGACAATGACAACATTAGGGTGGCGGTTGGATCATGTGGAGACTGACGTAGTGGACACAATACAATGATAAAGTTTATAATATGCTGGATTTGTTGCCATTTCTCTACATGTACAATACAATGTCAACAACACATTTCTGTCCCCTCCTCAGTATGTGACGCAGGGTCACGTGACCAATGGCACTAGCGCGTGAGGAATGACTGACGTAGACTGAGGTACGGTAAAGATGAACGGTGCGGCAGTGCCCATAGCAGAGGACGCAACCCGCCTTACAGCCACATCTCTCGGATCACGAGTCATGGATGTGTCCTCTTACCCACAGCCATAAGAGCTGACGACACATTAGTCCAGAAAAACAAACTTTCACATACAGAGTTATCGTCGATAATATACTGTCGCTATGTTTGAAGATATCAAGAAGTAGATGGTCACGCTTGGAGTATCATAGCCAAGACTACAGGTGGTCACGCTTGGAGTATCATAGTCACCGAGCCGAGAGGTGTGGAGGAACCACAGTCACGTACTGCAGGCAGCCGGTAGCCACAGAGCGTCACGTCACGTCACGCTGCACGAAACCGCTCTGTGACAACTATATGTTACTGTATGACGTCATGTCTGTCTGTATCACACGTGACGAGAGTCTGGTAGTTTGAACGCGAGTCACGCCGCTCTCTGACAACTGTATGTTACTGTATGACGTCGTGTAGGTCTGTGTCACACATGACGAGAGTCTGATAGTTTGAACGCGAGTCACGCCGCTCTCTGACAACTGTATGTTACTGTATGACGTCATGTCTGTCTGTGTCACACGTGACGAGAGTCTGGTAGTTTGAACGCGAGTCACGCCGCTCTGTGACAACTGTATGTTGCTGTATGACGTCATGTCTGTCTGTGTCACACATGACGAGAGTCTGGTAGTTTGAACGCGAGTCACGCCGCTCTGTGACAACTGTATGTTACTGTATGACGTCATGTCTGTCTGTGTCACACGTGACGAGAGTCTGGTAGTTTGAACGCGAGTCACGCCGCTCTGTGACAACTGTATGTTACTGTATGACGTCATGTCTGTGTCACACATGACGAGAGTCTGGTAGTTTGAACGCGAGTCACGCCGCTCTGTGACAACTGTATGTTACTGTATGACGTCATGTCTGTCTGTGTCACACATGACGAGAGTCTGGTAGTTTGAACGCGAGTCACGCCGCTCTCTGACAACTGTATGTTACTGTATGACGTCATGTCTGTCTGTGTCACACGTGACGAGAGTCTGGCAGTTTCAACGCGAGTCGCGCCGCTCTCCCGCCTTATCCCTGCTGGATGCTAGAACATAGAGATCCTCACAAGCTCGCGCAAAGATTTAAACTGCTCCATATGCATTCTCAGAATGAAGTCACCCAGGTTACCACCCGGACGAAATCAGCGAGAGCTGGAAGTCCTTGTCCCTTTTAAATTTGCACTTGCACCCAGGTTACCTCATTCGGGACAAGCTGTATCTGGCTACGCGGCTTTAAAGCCAGACACAACTTGTCCCGAATGACTGAGTTAACCTGGAAGAAGCCGGATGCATCACGTGTTGAATGTGTTAAGCCTGCCACTGGTCTCACACAAACTGTTTTTGCAACGTGTCAGGGGCACGGGGCCTCCGGTGTAGTCCAAACTAAACCTCCACACACTCTCCATATCTGGGCCCGTCAAATTCCATCGTGTATGTACAGTGTATCTGTTCTGTGACAGACGGTTATGATTGTATGGAGAATGCACGTGCGTCTGGCTCACCAATCACCGCCCGACACGTTAAATGCCGTCCAACATGGACGTTGATCAAACCACAGACGGTCCGTAATTCCGGCTGAAAACAAACACTGACGACCACTGCTCCGCGGACTCACAAGGTGCGGTGCTTTGTATGTCAATCCATCCATCGTGCTAAGCAAGTGACAGAAAGCGCCGGCACATCGTCACAAACCGACGCTGTTGCAGACTCGAGCGAGTTGCATGAGACAGCGTAAATAGTGCAATATGAGCCAAGAAGTGGCTTGCTGTGGCCTTTTGAGTTTTTCATGCAACCGAGTCGTGGTGATCCCTGTAGACCGTTCAGGCCAGGGCCCAGACTGGTGTCACCACGCCCGACTGCACAACTGAGTCGTGGTGATCCCTGTAGACCGTTCAGGCCAGGGCCCGGACTGGTGTCACCACGCCCGACTGCACGCGACCGTTAACCCTCTTAACCCCAGGGCCGCGTTTCCAAACTTGTGGAGGCGTTGTCTAAAGGCTATGCGCCAGTTGTAGGAGATGAATCGATCATGATAATTAAAGGGGTAGTGTCAGATGAGATTAGCGCCTGAAGGCGCCAAGTTCATCTGGCACTATCCTTGAATGATCATGATCAGTCCATCTCCTGCTGCAGATTCTTGGGCTTCACGGGTTAACCACACGTGTGAAGACTGCCACAGTGAGTAATTGTGATGAAGACTGCCGCAGTGAGTAATTGTGGTTAAGACTGCCACAGTGAGTAATTGTGCCTATGGTAACTGGACGAAGAGTAAGTCAATGGATGATTGTCTGACAGATCTCCAACTGTCCTGTTTACAGCCTGACCGTGTTAAGTCCAGTCGGCAGACATTGTCCCGCCAGCCAGATGTTAGGTGTTCGGCACACAGGCTGCCTGCTGACGTCACGAGTTGGGAGCCTGTGACATCACATTGTTTGTTCGTCAGAGCATGAGCTACCCGCTAAGTGTTCTCAGTATAAGCTGTACCCACCGATGTGACACAAAAGTGTTCATAGCTCGGACTATCGTTTGACGTCAAACTAAACGTTCATAGCATAATCATGGACTAACAATTGACGTCACAACCAGCGTTCAGAACACACCATACCTATTGATGTCATCCCGAGTGTACATAATTATCAGAAGCTACCCATTAACGTCACAATAAGTGTTCGGATTATGGGCTATCCGCTGACGTCATCCCAGTCAGAAAAAAGCCATCGGTCCGACATGCGCGAGACACCTGCGGGCGACGCCGGCCCGAGGCACTTTGCACTCTAGGGCTGATGGCGCGAGGCGACTAGAGCATGGTCTGTCCACTGGAGACGGAGGACTGTCGGATGAGGTTGTTGACTTGCCGCCTGACCTGGCAGTAACACACGGACAGCAGAACGGTCAGCAGCGACAGCCCGATACACGCCGCGATCAGGATCCAGCTGGACGACGGGTGGGGCGACACGTATCCCCCGCCATCACCACCCGCCCCCTCCACCCCGTCACCCGACAGCTGCGTGTTGAGGCCGGGGCCGTCACTGTGGACAGACAGAAACAAAGTACATTGGCTGGTTAGATTTTACACAGTAGGTGCATTAGACTGTGAGAACAATGGGGACTATGAAGACGCATGCTGGAAACCATTTGTAACAGTATCCGGAACGCACTCGTCACATGAGGTATGGAATAGGGAAAATAAAAAGTTCAACGTTTGGGCTCACTTTGGGGGGGGGGGGGGGATGGGGGGGATGAGGGGGGGGGGGGCACCAAGAAGGTAATTTAAAAAAAAAAAAGGATCTGAAGAATTCGACCGCGCCATTCTTACCTCCCTCTGCCCGCGACACGCCACAGCAAGATATGGCCCGACCATGATAGTTCAAGGGTGGTGGCAGAATAACATGGCGCCTACAGGCAAAAGGGTTTACTTGCATAAGCGAGCTTAGTGCTGTACAAGCCACTAATCAATGTGCTCTGCTATAGCGGGGTGAGTGTTGTGCCGCTATAGCGGGGTGAGTGTTGTGGCGCTATAGCGGGGTGAGTGTTGTGGCACTATAGCGGGGTGAGTGTTGTGCCGCTATAGCGGGGTGAGTGTTGTGGCGCTATAGCGGGGTGAGTGTCGTGGAGCTATAGCGGGGTGAGTGTTGTGGCGCTATAGCGGGGTGAGTGTTGTGGCGCTATAGCGGGGTGAGTGTTTGTGGCGCTATAGCGGGGTGAGTGTTGTGGCGCTATAGCGGGGTGAGTGTTGTGACGCTATAGCGGGGTGAGTGTTGTGGCGCTATAGCGGGGTGAGTGTTGTGGCGCTACAGCGGGGTGAGTGTTGTGGCGCTATAGCGGGGTGAGTGTTGTGGCGCTATAGCGGGGTGAGTGTTGTGGCGCTATAGCGGGGTGAGTGTTGTGGCGCTATAGCGGGGTGAGTGTTGTGGCGCTATAACGGGGTGAGTGTTGTGACGCTACAGCGGGGTGAGTGTTGTGGCGCTATAGCGGGGTGAGTGTTGTGGCGCTACAGCGGGGTGAGTGTTGTGGCGCTATAACGGGGTGAGTGTTGTGGCGCTATAGCGGGGTGAGTGTTGTGGCGCTATAGCGAGGTGAGTGTTGTGGCGCTATAGCGGGGTGAGTGTTGTGGCGCTATAGCGGGGTGAGTGTTGTGGCGCTATAGCGGGGTGAGTGTTGTGGCGCTATAGCGAGGTGAGTGTTGTGGCGCTATAGCGGGGTGAGTGTTGTGGCGCTATAGCGAGGTGAGTGTTGTGGCGCTATAGCGGGGTGAGTGTTGTGGCGCTATAGAGAGGTGAGTGTTGTGGCGCTATAGCGGGGTGAGTGTTGTGGCGCTTTGGCGGAGCACCTTGCTTATTGCCTTGCGCAGCACCAAGGTCACTCCTGCAGCTCAGCCCACGCACTCGGAAAAGCTCGACCAGAGCACCTGTGTACCCACCTGCCGCTGTTGTCGCCGTACCGCGTGGAGGACCCCTGCCGCCTGAAGACCGTGCCGGGTGGAGGATAGCGCGCTAGCTCCTCCCACTGGCGCTGGAACATCTCCGGTACCTGCCGATTCCAGAAGGCCAGCTTGTCCGCCCTCAGGTCATGTCCCACGGCCAGGGAGGGCGTGTGCTCGGACGAGTAGAGACGCGTGTAGGCATGATGGCCGAGCGTGAAGCGGGGCATGTGGAAGTTCTCCAGCGGCTCGAGGGACGGCAAGCTGTGGACATACAATACTCAGTGGTAAGCACGCGCACAGGACAGACACGCGCAGGCGTGATGAACCCTGTAAGCAAAGGTCCTCAGGCCCATGACGACCACCGTGGGCCCGTAGACGTGTTGGAGCACGTGAACACTGTGAGTGGGACGAGAGACGGCAATTTGTGGACAGTGACATCTCACACAACACATAATGGTATGGAAATAAAATACACACAGTGCAAATGTGTGTAAGCTCTATGGCCCAACATTTTCGCTGTCGCTAGCGTGTTGTTTTTTTTGTTGTTGTTTGTTTGTTTGTTTGTTTGTTTGTTTTTCGCGATGAATCCTGCAGGAATTTAACCTCAAACTGGCGGAACAGTTGGTCAAATGAAGAAGAGGTCACGCATGCGCACTGGTTCACTTTTGGGAACGCGGTCGTACGGTACACACCATGTGCTACTCGAGATCCTAATCTTTTTGTGGTTTTCCTTTGATCATTGATGGGATCTGCGTCAGATTTTCTGGTGATACACTGAGGTAGGATACAACCTTTTCTTTTCTTTCAGGATCTTACTCTTAACTCCGGGGATAGCGTTTCAGGAACTGTTTTCAGTTTACGCTTCTCGGTCTAGGTTTCCCGCGGCATAGTTATGGCGGACCCTGCGGCAGAAACTAGTAAAACAAAACTGACTCTAGTAAAGAGAGCATTACACTGACAAACACTATGGCTTGCATGAAAGATATCAAAAGCAGACTTTCGAGGTTAGCGCGACACTGCCAGTGGCAGTTGAAGGACAGTTTTGACACTTCACAGGGTGAAGTAGAGTTTGAAAGTGACCGCGCGCGTGGTGACGCTACGATAGCGGGGATCAGGGATCCCAGTCAGATCGAGCCGGAGGCCGGCTCTGTGAGTGATGATCTGAACTTTACTGTCACACTGCCAGGGGCAGTTGAAGAATCCCAAGGGGAAAATTCTTTGCTTGACTTCCTTGTGGGGAAGCTGAAATGAATGCAGGATGCATCGCTGTCAGAACACCCCATTCCTGAGAATTGTATGAAATTCTGACACTACCTACACTCAATGAAGCTGTCAGAGGCAAACTAAATGCGCAAGGAAAAAGGGCGTATCTAATGTGCAATTGCAAATTGCACAAGCTGCGGCTGCAGCAATGAAAGTGTCCGTGAATTAACATGAATTCGCTACGCGGACAGCTAAAGTTAGTCCAGGAATGTGCATAATAAACATGTGATTCAAGCAACCAATGAAAACCTCGGAATTCAGTGTTGGGACCTTTCGCGTTTCTTGGAAACGCGGCGGAACAGGAAGTTTCCGTCCATTCGAACAATGTACCAAATACACAATTCGCTGCCGAAAGACATTCAGGGAATTGATATTACAAAAGTTAATAAGTCGGATTCAGCAAAGTTCTGGTGAAGATGGGGAAAAGCTATGAGGGCAGTGAGAGAACAACGGAATGCGAGCAAAAATGCCCACCGTTTCAAACCCTATAAGATGCGGAATGCCGGGTTCTTCCAATGCTGTTTTAGGACAAGAAAATCGGGGCTTTAATCGGCCGTTCCTTTCCCCGAAGGGGGGCGGACAGGCGTACCGAAAGTAAACGAAGCGCCCAGTGTTTCAGCTGCTCCGATACCAGGGGAGATTACGGTGAGAAGGTTCTCTCACAGTCATTGAATCTAATAAAGCATCTTTGCACGAAGAGGCCAATAAATTTCAAGCTGGCTAGATAATGTTGCATTTAGAGCAGTGGAAAGAATTCACAACTGATCAAGACATCTTTAGATTAGTCCAAGGAGCAGTGATAGAGTTTTCAGAAATCCCACGGGAAGATAAAACATCCCCTGAGCTTCATTTCACAGACGAGCGAACACAGGCTATAGAATTAGAAATACAAGAGTTGTTTGGAAAAGGAGTTATTGTACCTTTTCAACCAATTGGAAGGAGAGTATGTATCAGCGTCCTTTGTACACCCAAAGAAGAACGAAAAGTTGAAAATGATTCTCATTTAATCTCAACCTGAAAAAGCTAAATCAAGATGTTGAATGTCATCTTTTAAAAATGGAGACGTTTCAAAAAACCATTACTCTGGTCAGGAAAAAATTGCTGGTTTGTTCTCTTGACTTAAGACTCCTACTATTCTGTACATATTGATGAAAATCTCAAAATTCCTTAAAGTTCATGGGGGAAAGCCCAGTGGTGTAGCTTTACAACTGTTTTTCAATGGTTTAGCTTGTTGTCCAAGACTGTTAACAAAATTGTTAACCTTAAAGCCTGGGTTTGCACATTTGCATAGACTTGGGGTTTTATCAACAGGTTCATTGATGACTCACGTTGTTGGGAGATTCCCAAGAAGAGTGTGCACATAATGTTGAGCAAACCATGACTTGTTTGCAAAAACTGGGCCGGTTTGTTCTACATCCTGATAAATCAGTCTTTGTGCCAACACAGTCTATTTCTTATCTGGGGTTTGAGATAAACTCAAGACACATGACTGTGTCTTTGACTGAAGAAAGGAAAGAGAAAACCTCAGATATGGTATCAACAATCCTTTGTCAGGACAAAACAACTTTAAAGTGTAAAGAGTTGGCTAGTTTGATAGGTTTGGCACTGGCTAGCTTCCCAGGGGTAAATACTGATCTTTGTACTACATGAATATGGAGGATGATAAAATTAAAGCATTAGAAGCCAATGCTGGTACATTTGATGCTTTGGTTGTTATTTCAGAAGAAGCCCTGAAGGAATACTCTGATGGGAAACTAATATCAGGATTGCTTATAATGAATTAGAGGTAAAGGAACCTGTTTTCATTATCAGTTTAGATGAGTCATGGACTGGTTGGGGATGTTTCTGTAAAAACGGGAAAAAACAGGGGGACATTGGACCTCAGAAGAATCAAGTCAGAGCATCAATGTGCTAGAACTTATGGCTGCAACGGTTGGCTTACAGATATATGCAGCTGAGATGCATGATGTACACATCAGACTTGTGTTAGACGATACAACAGCAGTTGCATGCATAAATAAAATGGACACAAACCATTCACAAGCCTGTAATGCAGTAACTAAGCAGCTTTGGTTGTTTTGCAAAGAAAGAAATAATTGGCTTAGTGAAATTTACATTCCTGGTAAGGCTAATGTTGAAGCAGACGAGTAATCAAGACAGTTAAACTTAGATGCAGAAAGGCAGTTAAACCCTGACTTTTAAAGGAGGTGCTGAGAGTGTTAAGGTTTCAGCCTGACATTGACCTCTTTGCTTCACGGGTCAACAGATAGTTTAAGGACTATGTATCTTACAGACCAGACCCAGAGGCGGCTGCTGTTAATGCATTTGATAATACGTGGGCTGATAAATTCCTTTAGGCTTTTTTCCCTTGTAGCCTCATTCCTCTAGTTCTAAGGAAACAATGAAAGACAAAGCGTGGGGACTTATAACATTAATAGTTGCAGAAACGGCGCAAGCTTGCTTGGTTTGGCCACGTGACCCGACACAACACCTTGTCCAAGACTATCCTCCAAGGCACTCTCGAAGGAAGTCGTCGGCGAGGTCGTCAGAGAAAGAGTTGGGTCGCAAACATAAAAGAATGGACCGAACTCGAGATGTCAGACTTGCTTGCCACCGCCCAAAATAGAACTCAGTGGAGAGCACTGTCTGTTGCTGCTGCCTTTCAGTCCCCCCAACGCCCAGTTCGGGCAAGGGACTGATGATGATGATGATGATGAGTTGCAGAATGGCCAAGTCAATTCTGGTACCCACAACTGGCACGTCTACTCATGGAGCAGCCTGTACTGCTGTAGTCTAGGCAAGACAAAACCAGCTGAGAATGCCTCAAAATTCAACTCAACTTCATTGCCTGCACAAATCTCAAATTACTCACTTGCAAGATTCTGGCGTAGACCCAGAAAACAGGGCTTTTCATGCCAAAGTCCAAACAGCATGTGCTCTTCTTGGAGAAGTATTACCTCAAAATGCAACTTACACTCGCAAATGGAAAAGGTATGCGAGTAGACACAGTGTGTTGATCCACTTTGCCATCTTTAAGTTTAACAGATGGAATAAATTTTCTGGCATTCCTCTTCAAGACTGGTGGAGGGTATGGTGCAATTTGTATTGCAAGATCAGCTCTTTCAGATTATATTGAGGTTAGTGATTGTGGGTCATTTGAGGAAAACAAAATGGTAAAAGTTCATCAAGGGAGTTTATGAACTTAGACCCACTTTTCCAAAAATATGTAACTACATGGAATAGTGATGTTGTGTTTGACACTACATCAGATTCAGTACTCATGTCACATGACAAACTGTCACTCAAAGAATTGACACAAAACTTGAGATATTAATTGCGTTGCTGTCAGGACAACGATGCCAGACTATTGCTAATCTGGCGATAGAATCTATGCAACTCTCGGAGCAGCCTGTAGTCTTCCACATTGTCTTTTGTGTTAAACAGTCTCATAAGGGCAGACATTTAGCTCCTGTTGAGCAGTTGGCATACACACGTGACTAAAGTGTGTGCATTGTCAGTGTTAAATGACTGTTTACATAGGACAGAGACCATACGCCACAATGCACGTCAACTTTTTCTTAAGCGTGCAAAAACCTCAAAGACTAGTGGGTCCAGAAACTGTATGCCGATGAATTCGGGATGTTCTCATACGAGCTGGCATAGACACGCAACAATTTGGGGCACGTTCAATTCGCGCTGCAAGCACATCAGCAGCAGTCGGCCGTGGGCATCCTGTTGATGCTGTAATGGAAGCGGCTGGCTGGGCCAGTGAGTCAAACTTCACCAAATTCTACAGTAGTCTCCTGTCACTATCATGGGCCAAGCTCTGCTTGATGCTTATTTCTCAATGGCTGGGGGTGTTTAAAGTGAGTGTTATAGACTTACTTGAGAGCAAATTAGTTTGCACCCTAATGCCTCTCTAAAAGCTTCATTTGACCAACTGTTCCGCCAGTTTGAGGTTAAATTATGGGAACATGCGAGTACTTACCATGGAAGTATGAAGCACTGTTCTCGATTTGACCGAGAACTGAAGCAGGAACAGTTGTGTCAAATCCCACCCCTTGTCTTACAGCAAGAGCCCTCCCACTGAGTTTAAATTATATTATTGGTTTATTATAACATTAGTGTGCAAACTCTCTAAAGTGTGAACCAGTGCGCATGCGTGACCTCTTCTTCATTTGACACAACTGTTCCTGCTTCAGTTCTCGGTCAAATCGAGAACAGTGCTTCATACTTCCATGGTAAGTACTTGCATGTTCCCATAATTATCACGGGGGAAAAAAACCGCTACCGACAGCCAAAGAACGAAAGTGAAGCGAGCCACGAGAACATCCTCCTCACGGACGTGACGTACAGACGCTCGTGTACAACGCAGGCGCACTGTTCTTCAATTTTCAGCTGGTCCGTGATTTAAGACCTTACCACTGTATCCTTTTAGGATCAGAATCACAGATCAGTCGATATCAATACGAAGAGGGACATACACGCAAAATACAGGGTTGTGTCTACATCAATCTATTCAACCCCAGGGCCGTGCTGCAGGGGTGTCCCTAACCACTAGTCACCATTGCACGAGATGGCTCCACCAGGATAATTCAAGGCCTGACGGCCCCTACCCTTCAATTATCATGGTCGATCCATCTCCTGATGTGGTGCGTCCGGGTCAAAGTTGTGGCAGGTGTCGTCTGCTATGCCGTACCGACATACGGATGTAGATGATCGTTTTGTTCTATACCTGCGTATTTCTCTGTGGGCTGGCGAATGGGTGCCTGATAGGCGGGGGCAGGGGATCTAACTGTTCTGTCCAGCGCTGAGTAATTCCCCTTGGTTTGTTATGCCGTACCCGTTTTTGACGAAGTTGGACCAGAGCGTGAGGAGGATCCGCGCCATGTGCTTGTCGGCGTCGTCGTAGCGGTGGTTGGCGTGACCCTTCAGTGGCGACCCCGCCAGGTAAAACAGCTCCGCGCCGTGTATCACACCTGCACACAGGTAAGGCGACACAAGGTACAGGCAATCAAACGGGGATGCCGAGCCGTCAAGGCGAATGGAAGACAAAAGCGCCATAATGTTGATCCTGCTTTGCCCCATACCTGCACTGCCTGAGAGAAGTGACGTCACTCGGCAGCAAACGGCGCAGATTGCCATAAACTTCCGCCCCAGATCAGGCTCCTGAGGGTCCCTAACCCTTGCTGGTCTGATTCTGTACCCATGGTTTCCGTCGGATGAATTTGCCAGATTAGAGAGAATACGTTTCAATCATTCAACCCGACGGCCGTATTTCCCAAATTCTGGAAGTCAGTTGCAGGAGATGGATCGACCATGATAATTCAAGGGCAGTGCCAGATTAGCTGATAGGCGCCAAGCTAATCTGGCACTACCCTTGAATTACCATGGCCGATCCATCTCCTGCAACTGACTTCCAGAACTACCCATGAATTATCATGGTCAATCCGTCTGCGGCTGCAGGGCGCCGATAGGCGCCAAGCTAATCTGGCACTACCCTTGAATTATCATGGTCGATCCATCTCCTGCTGTAGTGCGTCAGGGCTGAATGGGTCATGCGGGACGACTCCGAACAAGGAACGCAAGTGACGTCCTGGTCACGGCGGGTAATCAGCTTCTACCAAAGCACAGACAACACTCAAGCATTCTCATGTGCCTTCCTCCCACCCCACCCCCCACCCCCCGGGCTCGTGAGGATCTATGAATCATGGCAGGAATCATGGCGACAAAAACGCTACCGACAGCCAAAGAGTTAACTCTGAGTTCTCTGAGAAATTCGCTGTTTAACCCATTTAACCCCAAGACCACATTTCCAAAATTTGGATATACCTACTGAAGGAGATGGATCGACCGTGATAATTCATGGACAATCAGTCTCCTGTTGTAGGGCACTGGCACTACCCTTGAATTATCATGGTCAATCCGTCTGCTGCTGTAGAGAACTAGCACTACCCTTGAATTACCATGGTCAATTCGTCTGCTGCTGCAGAGAACTAGCACTACCCTTGAATTATCATGGTCAATCCGTCTGCTGCTGCAGAGAACTAAAAATACCCTTGAATTATCATGGTCAATCCGTCTGCTGCTGCATGGCGTTGGGGCTAAAGGTGTTAATCTACACCACGCTGCGCTCACCCTTCCACTGGTCAAAGTTGGAGCGGTACTCGTAGTTGTAGACAAAGACAGTGAGATTGAGGGCCGCCATGACACTAGCCGCTTTGTGGGTGGGCGCCACGATGAAGTAATCCCCCACGATCTGAAACAGGCGAAATCGGCCATGTACATTGACCACAATCCCCCCTCCCCCCACGATCTGAAACAGGCGAAATCAGCCATGTACATTGACCAAAAATCCCCCCTCCCCTCACGATCTGAAAGGGGAAATCAGCCATGTACATTGACTAACCCCCCCCCCCCTCCCCCCACCGCCGTGAGATGGCCTTAGTCGCCTGCTCGGCGTTAAACCCAAATAACTAACTAACTAACCCCCCCCCTCCCCCCCCCCCCCCGCCCACCATTATTCCCCGAAGGGCGTTGAAACAATTAGTTACTTAGTTAGTTATTTGGGTTTTACGCCTAGCAGGCGACTAAGGCGATAACAGGGCGTCGATCTGAAACAGGGCAAACCAGTCATGTACACTGACTGCGGAGTGTGTGTCAAACAGATTTAGACAATTACTTACCTTTTTATTTAGAAGATAGGATATAAACTAAACCCGCATATAACGACGGCTTTCCGAGGTTCCGACAGCGTAATTTTGATATGTATATGGAAAACTAAAATGCGAAGTGAAGTGAATATAGTACAAGACGCCTGTCCCTACCTCAGAGAAGTGTGCCTCTATAGACAGTAGTACAAGACGCCTGTCCCTACCTCAGAGAAGTGTGTCTCTATAGACAGCAGTACAAGACGCCTGTCCCTACCTCAGAGAAGTGTGCCTTTATAGACAGTAGTACAGGACGCCTATCCCTATCTCAGAGACGTACAAGACGCCTGTCCCTACCTCAGAGACGTTTGTCTCTATAGACAGCAGTACAAGACGCCTATCGCTACCTCAGAGAAGTGTTTCTCTATAGACAGCAGTACAGAACGCCTATCCCTACCTCAGAGAAGTGTGTCTCTATAGACAGCAGTACAAGACGCCTGTCCCTATCTCAGAGAAGTGTGTCTCTATAGACAGCAGTACAAGACGCCTATCCCTACCTCAGAGAAGTGTGTCTCTATAGACAGCAGTACAAGACGCCTGTCCCTACCTCAGAGAAGTGTGTCTCTATAGACAGCAGTACAAGACGCCCATCCCTACCTCAGAGAAGTGTGTCTCTATAGAAAGCAGTACAAGACGCCTATCCCTACCTCAGAGAAGTGTGTCTCTATAGACAGCAGTACAAGACGCCCGTCCCTACCTCAGAGAAGTGTGCCTCTATAGACAGCAGTACAAGACGCCTGTCCCTACCTCAGAGAAGTGTGTCTTTATAGACAGCAGTACAAGACGCCTGTCCCTATCTCAGAGAAGTATGCCTCTATAGACAGCAGTACAAGACGCCTGTCCCTACCTCAGAGAAGTGTGTCTCTATAGACAGCAACTTATACAAGACGCCTATCCCTACCTCAGAGAAGTGTGTCTCTATAGACAGCAGTACAATACGCCTGTCCCTACCTCAGAGAAGTGTGCCTCTATAGACAGCAGTACAAGACGCCTATCCCTACCTCAGAGAAGTGTGTCTCTATAGACAGCAGTACAAGACGCCTGTCCCTACCTCAGAGAAGTGTGTCTCTATAGACAGTAGTACAAGACGCCTGTCCCTATCTCAGAGAGGTGTGTCTCTATAGACAGTAGTACAGGACGCCTATCCCTACCTCAGAGAAGTGTGTCTCTACTAGACAGCAGTACAAGACGCCTGTCCCTACCTCAGAGAAGTGTGCCTTTATAGACAGTAGTACAGGACGCCTATCCCTATCTCAGAGACGTACAAGACGCCTGTCCCTACCTCAGAGACGTTTGTCTCTATAGACAGCAGTACAAGACGCCTATCGCTACCTCAGAGAAGTGTTTCTCTATAGACAGCAGTACAGAACGCCTATCCCTACCTCAGAGAAGTGTGTCTCTATAGACAGCAGTACAAGACGCCTGTCCCTACCTCAGAGAAGTGTGTCTCTATAGACAGCAGTACAAGACGCCTATCCCTACCTCAGAGAAGTGTGTCTCTATAGACAGCAGTACAAGACGCCTGTCCCTACCTCAGAGAAGTGTGTCTCTATAGACAGCAGTACAAGACGCCCATCCCTACCTCAGAGAAGTGTGTCTCTATAGAAAGCAGTACAAGACGCCTATCCCTACCTCAGAGAAGTGTGTCTCTATAGACAGCAGTACAAGACGCCCGTCCCTACCTCAGAGAAGTGTGCCTCTATAGACAGCAGTACAAGACGCCTGTCCCTACCTCAGAGAAGTGTGTCTTTATAGACAGCAGTACAAGACGCCTGTCCCTATCTCAGAGAAGTGTGCCTCTATAGACAGCAGTACAAGACGCCTGTCCCTACCTCAGAGAAGTGTGTCTCTATAGACAGCAATACAAGACGCCTATCCCTACCTCAGAGAAGGGTGTCTCTATAGACAGCAGTACAATACGCCTGTCCCTACCTCAGAGAAGTGTGCCTCTATAGACAGCAGTACAAGACGCCTATCCCTACCTCAGAGAAGTGTGTCTCTATAGACAGCAGTACAAGACGCCTGTCCCTACCTCAGAGAAGTGTGTCTCTATAGGCAGCAGTACAAGACGCCTGTCCCTACCTCAGAGAAGTGTGCCTCTATCTGCTCGTCGTTCAGGTTGTACGGCCACTCCGCATACGCCTCCAATATGGACTCTGTAACACCATGGACCACGTCAACATCTCAACACATCACACAAATATCACACAAATATCACGGAAATCCAAATCCTGTCGCCAGGCACTGTTCAAATGTTAAACGCCATACTTCAGACTGTGCCCATTCGGCGGAAAACGAACATTCATGAATATTATTATCGAAGCAATAACAACAATAGGTTAATTACACACACACACACACACACACACACACACACACACACACACACACACACACACACACACACACACACACACACACACACAATCAATAAATAAAGGAAAATGAATGAAATAGTTCCGTACCCACAATGCCATGAACCTGGGGGAGGTCACCCCGGAAGGAGTTCATGACGGCCAGTAACTTCTGCGTGCCCGCAAACTCCTCCGCCTTGTAGCGCTTCACTAGTGGAATGGCTGGCAACACATAACATGGACGCACTTTACACACAGAAACAACTACACAGCTAGTGGAATGGCTGGTAACACATAACATGGACGCACCTTACACATAGAAACAACTGCACAGCTAGTTGAATAGCTGGCAACACATAGCATGGACGCACTTCACACACAAAAACAACTACATGTATCTGGGATCAAAATCATCATGTTACGAAAACGGAAGATATGCACTCAGGCAAATAGTTACCAGCTGAATGTAGCCGGTCTCACTGCCGGTTATCGTTAAGCCGGTTATCGTTAAGCCTCATTATTTACTGTGGAAAGACGAACAATTATAATCTTACAATGCCGCAGCATTCAGACCACACCCTTCAGCAAATAATCACGAGCGCCCACACGCCCCTCCCCCTCCCCCCTCCCCCCCCCCTCACCCCACTCTCCTAAAATTAGAAAGGATCTCTCTGCTCATTCGTTAGAAATGCTGAGTGTCATAAATGTATACTGACGAAAAAGAGAAATGCGACATTCTCGTTCCAAAAATGTCGCATTTCTTTTGCTCGTCAGTATAGTCTGCTAGTGAATATGTTCTCTCAGTCCATCGACGATGTGACTGTGTCCCGTGATGATGTGATTGTGTCCCCAGATGTGATTGTGTCCCGTGATGATGTGATTGTGTCCCCAGATGTGATTGTGTCCCGTGATAATGTGATTGTGTCCCGTGATAATGTGACTGTGTCCAGTGATGATTTGATTGTGTCCCGTGATGATGTGACTGTGTCCCGTGATGATGTGACTGTGTCCCGTGATGATGTGATTGTGTCCCGTGATAATGTGAATGTGTCCCGTGATGATGTGATTGTGTCCCGTGATGATGTGATTGTGTCCCGTGATGATGTGACTGTGTCCCGTGATGATGTGATTGTGTCCCGTGATGATGTGATTGTGTCCCGTGATGATGTGACTGTGTCCCGTGATGATGTGATTGTGACCCGTGATGATGTGACTGTGTCCCGTGATGATGTGATTGTGTCCCGTGATGATGTGATTGTGTCCCGTGATGATGTGACTGTGTCCCGTGATGATGTGATTGTGACCCGTGATGATGTGACTGTGTCCCGTGATAATGTGACTGTGTCCCGTGATGATGTGACTGTGTCCCGTGATGATGTGACTGTGTCCCGTGATGATGTGATTGTGTCCCCAGATGTGATTGTGTCCCGTGATGATGTGATTGTGTCCCCAGATGTGATTGTGTCCCGTGATGATGTGATTGTGTCCCGTGATAATGTGACTTGTCCAGTGATGATTTGATTGTGTCCCGTGATGATGTGACTGTGTCCCGTGATGATGTGACTGTGTCCCGTGATGATGCGATTGTGTCCCGTGATAATGTGACTGTGTCCCGTGATGATGTGATTGTGTCCCGTGATAATGTGACTGTGTCCCGTGATGATGTGATTGTGTCCCGTGATGATGCGACTGTGTCCCGTGATAATGTGACTGTGTCCCGTGATGATGTGATTGTGTCCCGTGATGATGTGATTGTGTCCCGTGATGATGTGACTGTGTCCCGTGATGATGTGATTGTGTCCCGTGATGATGTGACTGTGTCCCGTGATGATGTGATTGTGACCCGTGATGATGTGATTGTATCTCGTGATGATGTGACTATGCCCCGTGTTGATGTGATTGTGTCCAGTGTCCCGTGATGATGTGACTGTGTCTCGTGATGATGTGATTGTGTCCCCAGATGTGATTGTGTCCCCAGATGTGATTGCGTCCCGTGATGATGTGACTGTGTCCCGTGATGATGTGATTGTGTCCCGTGGTGATGTGACTGTGTCCCGTAATGATGTGATTGTGTCCCGTGTCCCGTGTCCCGTGATGATGTGACTGTGTCCCGTAATGATGTGACTGTGTCCCAAGATGTGATTGCCTTCCCTGCTCACCCGCCAGCATCCCCTCGTCTTGCGTGGCACCCGTCAGCATGTACAGACCCGTGACGTCACCACGCGCAGCCAGCACTTCCGGTAGCTCAGGCAGAAAATGGCCGTCCACCACGGGCCGAAATGGAGGCACCAAAGAGATGGGGATCTGAAAACATACAGCATACATCGTGGTCTGTAGTAGTAATATACAGCACACATCATGATGTGTAAAAATACACATAATACAAAATGGTCTGTAGAAACATACAGCATTCATCATGGTCTGTAGAAATATACAGCATACACCATGCATACATCATGGTGTGTACAAACATACAGCATACATCGTGGTCTGTTGAAACAAATAAAGCATACATTATATTATGCAGAAACATACAGCACACGTCGTGGTCTGTTGAAACATACAGCATACAGTCATCATGGTGTGTAGAAACATACAGCATACATCATGATGTGTAAAACAATATCATACATGGATCATACATTATGGTCTGTATAAACATACAGCATACACCATGATGTATAAAAAATATACATGACACATCATCATTAGAGGATAACCACTGATTGTTCAACTGAAATCAAATTTAGGGATTAAAATTGCTCACACAGTAGAGCGTGGATAAGCAACTAATCATGCACTTCTCGTCAGCTGTCAAGTTTCATCCTTCCGCAGAAACACGATGGACTAAAAGTGTACGTGGCGGGAAGACTGTGTTGCCTGTAGGCTTACCGAAGACGCCATATTCTGTGCTACGTCCCTTGTCTGTAGCCAAGTGCAGTTCGATGGGTGCGAGCGTTTTACTTTGCCGCCGACATGACCAGCGGGAGACAACCCGGCTTATCGGCCCTGCATCGCCCTAGGTAGCGCTGTTTATCGGAGATGACGGGAGGTAAGTAGGGCCGTAAATTATCGCCCCTGATTCACACTGGATCCAGATCTGACATACCTTTTGCCGGCCACGATGCAAATGCACTTCTTTTTTTAGTGGGATGAGGGCCAATGCACTAAACGACGTTCCTTTTTTAAAGAACACGTCTATACAACAAGACGTGGACCGACCACGATTGTTCAAGGGTGGTGACAGAATAGCTTGGCGCCCATGAGCGCCAAGCTGTTCTTGCACCACCCTTGAACTATCATCGTCGATCTATCTCCTGAATTGTACTAAAGTGCTCAGAAGACAAATTATAAACTAGAAAATTTCACAGTAGGACTCAATGTGAACATTTCAGCCGTAGATGCCGAAGCAATGCCAGGCCAACACCGGCCGAGGAACTTTTGCTAACAGTTTACTGAGTTGCCATCCGACTGTTGAATCTCACTAGAGAATGACCCAACGAAGAAAAAAAGACCAATAGTAAAGGCAGTTATGACATCATTTATTAATAGTTTAACCTGCCTTTGTGACACTTTTAAATGATGTCACTTTCGTGTTACTTCTTGTATTACGCACTTTGAGTTCTTCCTGTATTATTTCGCGTCATACATTGTGTTGCATCTTCTCGTCACGAAAAGAAAAGTTGCAAACTGTGTACCTGTTTATTTTAATGATAATATTAAAAATAATGTATTGTAAGATTTCTTTTCTAAGCGTGTTTCTTTCTTGGTTGGGTTCTCCTTTGCAGTTTACACCCTTTTGGTTTGGAATTTGACTCTCACTAACCATCACATGAGCTCGAGGTCTGAGACGCACGAGAGGTCAAATCTGACTGAACATGTTCCCTTCGAGTGGCCGCTGAGAGTCAGAGTTATGTTGTTTAAATCTACGTGAGTAAATACGTATCCCAGCCTGCTCTATTTCAGTTCTGCAAATGTGCAATTCTGCTAACGCGTGACAAGAATTTTACCAGCCATTAGCCCATGCCTGGTGCAAACAAATCTACAGTCTGGGGCCAGTTGCATGAGCGAGCTTAATGCCTACGCAAGCCACTAAGCAAGGTGCTCCGCGACAGCTCGCTCGTGGCACCCAGGCCTGGTTAGACAGGTACATACCAAAGCCTAGTCTCGTGGCACTCAGGCCTGGTTAGACAGGTACCTACCAAAGCCTAGTCTCGCGGCACTCAGGCCTGGTTAGACAGGTACATACCAAAGCCTAGTCTCGCGGCACTCAGGCCTGGTTAGACAGGTACATACCAAAGCCTAGTCTCGCGGCACTCAGGCCTGGTTAGACAGGTACATACCAAAGCCTAGTCTCGCGGCACTCAGGCCTGGTTAGACAGGTACATACCAAAGCCTAGTCTCGCGGCACTCAGGCCTGGTTAGACAGGTACATACCAAAGCCTAGTCTCGCGGCACTCAGGCCTGGTTAGACAGGTACATACCAAAGCCTAGTCTCGCGGCACTCAGGCCTGGTTAGACAGGTACATACCAAAGCCTAGTCTCGTGGCACTCAGGCCTGGTTAGACAGGTACATACCAAAGCCTAGTCTCGCGGCACTCAGGCCTGGTTAGACAGGTACATACCAAAGCCTAGTCTCGCGGCACTCAGGCCTGGTTAGACAGGTACATACCAAAGCCTAGTCTCGCGGCACTCAGGCCTGGTTAGACAGGTACATACCAAAGCCTAGTCTCGCGGCACTCAGGCCTGGTTAGACAGGTACATACCAAAGCCTAGTCTCGCGGCACTCAGGCCTGGTTAGACAGGTACATACCAAAGCCTAGTCTCGCGGCACTCAGGCCTGGTTAGACAGGTACATACCAAAGCCTAGTCTCGCGGCACTCAGGCCTGGTTAGACAGGTACATACCAAAGCCTAGTCTCGCGGCACTCAGGCCTGGTTAGACAGGTACATACCAAAGCCTAGTCTCGTGGCACTCAGGCCTGGTTAGACAGGTACATACCAAAGCCTAGTCTCGTGGCACTCAGGCCTGGTTAGACAGGTACATACCAAAGCCTAGTCTCGCGGCACTCAGGCCTGGTTAGACAGGTACATACCAAAGCCTAGTCTCGCGGCACTCAGGCCTGGTTAGACAGGTACATACCAAAGCCTAGTCTCGCGGCACTCAGGCCTGGTTAGACAGGTACATACCAAAGCCTAGTCTCGCGGCACTCAGGCCTGGTTAGACAAGTACATACCAAAGCCAAGTCTCGCGGCACTCAGGCCTGGTTAGACAGGTACATACCAAAGCCTAGTCTCGCGGCACTCAGGCCTGGTTAGACAGGTACATACCAAAGCCTAGTCTCGCGGCACTCAGGCCTGGTTAGACAGGTACATACCAAAGCCTAGTCTCGTGGCACTCAGGCCTGGTTAGACAGGTACATACCAAAGCCTAGTCTCGTGGCACTCAGGCCTGGTTAGACAGGTACATACCAAAGCCTAGTCTCGTGGCACTCAGGCCTGGTTAGACAGGTACATACCAAAGCCTAGTCTCGCGGCACTCAGGCCTGGTTAGACAAGTACATACCAAAGCCTAGTCTCGCGGCACTCAGGCCTGGTTAGACAGGTACATACCAAAGCCTAGTCTCGTGGCACTCAGGCCTGGTTAGACAGGTACATACCAAAGCCTAGTCTCGCGGCCTGAACACCAGCCGCTACATTGCCGACGGCGAGAACGCTGTACACTGATGTAGACGTGCTGATGTAGACTTGCTGATGTAGACGTGCTGACGTTGATCTACCATTGTGGGAGTACTTCACTGGCCAAATGCACCAGGATATAACTGAAACTCGCAGACCTATTCCTCGTGCATTTGGGTGTTTGTTGTGCTCCCGGAGAGTACATCATTATTATACCTCACTTGAGTTCACGACCAAGATCGATCGTGATAGATTGCGAGTGGTGCCAGAATGTCTACTGAGGCGCCTACCAGAAAGCAAAGGTTCTCGGACCGACGTCGGCCAGAGGACCTTTGCTTACCGGGCTGTTGAAGTAGAACGGCGGATTGCAACAATAGAAGAAGAACTCAAAGTGCGTCATACAGAACTAACACAAAAGTGACGTCAATTGAAAGTGATAAAATGAAGAGAGAGAGAGAGAGAGAGAGAGAGAGAGAGAGAGAGAGAGAGAGAGAGAGAGAGATGTTAGGTTGTTCTGAGCGCTTGGCAGTCACCTATTTTGCTCTGGCTTTTGTCAGTCAAGTCAACTGTGTGTCACGGTTGAGCGAGCGACTTACCTCTGGTTCATTAAGGATGATCTCTTCCACGAGGGCTGTGGGCAGCTTCTGCAGACAGTGCTTGATGGCCGAGTAGTTGCCGGAACACCCCATGGCTGTCACGAACACCTTGAAGTACAGGTCCGGAGCGGATGGGTGCCGGCTCACCGCCCAGTGCGCGAACGGGGACCCACTCTGCTGGATGACGCCCGTAAACAAGCCTGCGGACAGGGAAAACCTTCCGCTCACGTGACCTGACCATGGTGCTTTAAGGGCAGTATCTGATAGTACGGCGCCCGCCACTTAAAGTCATTACCTTTGAACTGTCATGGGGAAATATCCGTGATCCACTTCAGTTTCATTTGGCCTGTAAGTACTCTGACAAAATCACAGAACCATCCTACACCATAATGTTGATAAAACCATCCTACCCCATAATGCTGATAGAACCATCCTACCCATAATGTTGATAACACCATCCTACCCCATAATGTTGATAGAACCATCCTACCCATAATGTTGATAACACCATCCTACCCCATAATGTTGATAGAACCATCCTACCCATAATGTTGATAACACCATCCTACCAATAATGTTGATAACACCATCCTACCCCATAATGTTGATAGAACCATCCTACCCATAATGTTGATAACACCATCCTACCCCATAATGTTGATAGAACCATCCTACCCATAATGTTGATAACACCATCCTACCCCATAATGTTGATAACACCATCCTACCCCATAATGTTGATAACACCATCCTACCCATAATGTTGATAACACCATCCTACCCCATAATGTTGATAACACCATCCTACCCCATAATGTTGATAACACCATCCTACCCCATAATGTTGATAAACACATTGGATAGGCTAGTACATTATTGATTAACTCATTCGAGACGTGCCGCATCCGGATACGCGGCATAAGCCGCGTATCCGAAGGCGGCACGTATCGAATTTGGCTGTGGGTAGCACTTTTAGTCGCCATGACTTCTGTGGGAATCGCGATCTTTCTTGTGGGAATCATCGCGAGACAAACTGCTACAGAGAGCCAAAAGGCTAATGATGCATTGCATACACTGGTCTGTGATTAGGGACTTTAAGCTCATGTCTGTACGATCAAACTTTGCAGGCCAACAAGCAAGGGACACACTGTTCAGGCTCAGAGTGTTTCTATGGTGATGACATACGCGTACCTTTGGCGAGTGGTGACAGCATAATGAGCCCCACACTGCAGCCGCCCGCACTGTGGCCGTCTATCGTGATGCGTTTTGGGTCACCGCCATAATCGGCGATGTTGTCCTTGACCCATTTCAGTGCGGCCACCTGGTCCAGCATCCCATAATTCCCAGAGAACGGCGAGTCCGGCGCTGACAGGAAACCTGTGGCAGATACAAAGTCAGTACCAACACATCAAACAATGTACTCAACACATCAGTCATACAATGTGTCCAACACATCATACAATGTGCTCAACACATCAGTCATACAATGAGCTCATCACATCAGTCATACAATGTGCTCAACACATCATACAATGTGCTCAACACATCATACAATGTGCTCAACACATCATACAATGTACTCAACACATCAGTCATACAATGTGCTCAACACATCATACAATGTGCTCAACACATCATACAATGTGCTCAACACATTATACATGATGTGCTCAACACATCATACAATGTGCTCAACACATCATACAATGTACTTTCCTACGTGTTGAGTCGTAGTCGTAGTATGATATCACACCAGACGCAGCACGTAAGGTTCTTTTTAAAGAAACTTCATTCAGCTGCAACCCATCACACGTGGCTTAAGGTTGTAGACGATACTGGAGTAACAGTTCCAACAATATTTTATCCAGCGATGCGATCTCCACACAATGCATTCCCAAATGCACCAACACTGATACAATGTCTCCTCTTCGAAATGTCAACACTAGCGACACACTGCGTTTCTCATAAAACGTACACCACCGTTACGCTGCGTCTCTCACAATGTACACCGGCCTACGATAAACTGTGTATCCCTACAACTGACAATGTTTGACAATGTACACACGTGCTTCCTAGCACCAACTTTTATAGTAAAACGACTTTCCAGAATAACCTAAAGAAATCACACAACGCAACCAATCAAAACGGAACACGTAACTGAAACTCATAAATATTAATAAAAAAGAACTTTCTAGAATAAACTACAATATTCTACAAACATTCGACTGCTAATTTCAGCCCCAAATCCCTGTGTGTAATGACGTCACACAAGAGTATGGCAGACCGTTCACGATCTTTCATAAAGCACACTGACCGACTGCTAAATTCACGCGCACAAAAAACAACTATGAGTATTTGAGCAAAAATGTGTTGCAAAATGTTACTTACACTTTGACGGCACATGTAAGGTCACTCGACAGAGCGCGACTTCGCTCGAACGTTCTAATCTATTCTCAGCGAATCTACACAAAACAAAAATCGACGGCTCTTCTCCGTGCGATTTTGCTAGAAACTTCCGGACTAAACTTAGAGTATAATAACAAAGCCAATTTCGCTCTCAGCGCGAACGATAGAGAATCTTATTGAAAAGGTACGTGATTCGTAATCAAGATAGCTCAAATAAATATCGGATCGTTTCCTACGATTAATATATGCATGCTCTCACGGGAACAACACAACCACAATCGTAACAGTACTCATGACATCAGTTATACAATGTGCTCAACACATCAAACAATGTGCTCAACACATCATACAATGTGCTCAACACATCAGTCATACAATGTGCTCAACACATTATACAATGTGCTCAACACATCATACAAACTGCTCAACACATCATACAATGTGCTCAACACATCATACAATGTACTCAACACATCATACAATGTACTCAACACATACAATGTATTCAGTCCATCATACAATTTACCAAACACATCATACTATGTACTCAACACATCACATAATGCACTCAGTCCATCACACAATGTACCCAACACATCATACAATGTACCTTACAAATCATACAGTGTACTCGGCACATCATACAATGTACCTAACACATCAAACAATGTACTCAGCACATCAAACTGTGTACTCAGCACATTCAAACAATGTACTCAGCGCATTAAACAATGTACTCAGCACATCATACAGTGTACTCAGCACATCAAACAATGTACTCATCACATCATACAATGTACTCAGCACATCAAACGATGTACCCAGCACATCATGCAGTGTACTCAGCACATCATACAGTGTACTCAGCACATCACACAATGTACTCAGCACATCAAACAATGTACAAGAACTTCATACAGTGTACTCAGCACATCAAACAATATAATCAGCACATCAATGTACTCAGTACATCATACAATGTACTCAACACATCAAACAATGTACTCAGCACATCAAACAATGTACAAGAACTTCATACAGTGTACTCAGCACATCAAACAATATAATCAGCACATCAATGTACCCAGCACATCAAACAATGTACCAAGAACTCATACAGTCTACTCAGCACATCAAACAATGTACTCAGCACATCAAACAATGTACCAAGAACTTCATACAGTGTACTCAGCACATCATCATACAATGTACCCAGCACACCAATCGTTTGTAACCAAATGTCATTGCGACGGCCACCAGACGGACCGACGTCAGTTGGCCGCCGTTGGCCCGCATAAACGCGCGCGCGCGTGTGTGTGTGTGTGTGTGTGTGTGTGTGTGTGTGTGTGTGTGTGTGTGTGTGTGTGTGTGTGTGTGTGTGTGTGTGTGTGTGTACGGACGTGTAAGGGCCAACGTCGGCCTGGTGTGTATTGGGAAAGCCGCGGGACCAATGTTGTCTAGTTTGTTACATCTCACAGTTTCTCTCTCGTCAAACCTTGACAGACGCACGATCCCACCTCCACTGACCCACCCTGCCGTACACACCCTGGATACTGATGTCCTTAAAGGACAAACTCCAACCCGTGTCAGTAACTAGAGCAGTAAACCATCCTTGACAGAGCTATAGGAACTCGTAGCACACGGGTCAATATCCCCAACAGACCAGTTGTCCTGGAGTAAACCCGCAATGACTTCATGCGGGTCAAGTCAAATTTTCCAGTTGAACCAAGCACACCACTATGACGGACCTACCAATAACCCGTGACATCCTGGGGCTGAGTTTGTAAAAGTCGCGTATTGCCCTGTGAAGGCTACATTGCAGATTAGGAGATAGATCAACTGCTTGAGTTCAAGGGTGGTGTCAGAATAGCTTGGCGCCTCAGGCGCCAAGCTATTCTGGCACCACCCTTGAATCAGTCAAATTTATTTTAAGCAATGAGTGTATCAGGATGAGGTGTGGACTGAAACCCAAAAGAGCGGCAATACTGAGCTGTTCTTTGCAGGTCTGTTGCCTTCGGCACAAGAAAGATCATAAACTATTCATCATTTCAGTTACAATGTGATCAGTCACGGTTTTGTCGACGAAGTCCGGCGGCTAGTGCGCCTGCACTCCGCGCAGTCACCGACATCGCCCTCACTATTTGTGCGCGAATCTCTGCAATGACGTAGGTCTACAGCACTCCTGACAGACAGACGCAATGTTTCTTGTCGACGTAAGGTGGTGATGACAAGACTTGAAATGCTCGGGCAGACAGCCACAGAGTTCAACGGAAGATGCCAGTGAGCAAGGTTACAATCCAGACAAGATGGCGACAGTGCTGGCAGAGTTCTCTCACACAACCCCACTCCGTCAGCAAGGGAAAAAGAGCCTTGCGGATCCATGCGGCCAAGTAAGCAAAGCTCATCGTGCCAAAGTCAGCCGTAGTGGGACCGCGCACATTCGTGCGCGGTCCTACTGCGGCTGACTTTGGCCGCACGATGAGCTTTGCTTACTGGCATCAGCTCACGAGAATCGATGCCTCTCCATTGTGGAATGGAATTGCAGCCTATGTACATCGTCAGGCAGAGACCCTGGGAGAGTGTCAGCGTGAGACTGTCAGTTGGGGGCAAATGGAGCAAGATGACGGGTCGGCACGCGCTATCTGCACGCGATGAGGTGGAGCGCGCGCGACATTGTTCACGTCAACTTGCGTTTGGCTGTTGTGATCCACACCTGGGGCCGGTTAGCACGTGCGCGCGTGACTAGCTGTGAAGCGCGTGCAGGATGAAAAGTCGGTGTGGACTCCGATCAGTGTGTGCGTGTCCGCTGTGAGTGGTTTTATAACCTGTCACATCGTGTACGGATCAGACTGAAAGGGTGAATCAGCAACCCGGCAGCATCACAGTGACCCGGATATCCCATCATGACCTCCTTCTCAGTCAAAACGGGACGCAACTCCATGCAGAAAAACAAGCCGGAACTGTCTTGCTCTGCTGCAGGAAATCACAGACGTACACAGGCCTACCGGATGTCATTCTTTGCACAGACGTGCAGAGGCCTACCGGATGTGATTCTTTGCACAGACGTGCACAGGCCTACCGGATGTCATTCTTTGCACAGACGTGCATAGGCCTACCGGATGTCATTCTTTGCACAGACGTGCACAGGCCTACCGGATGTCATTCTTTGCACAAACGTGCACAGGCCTACCGGATGTCATTCTTTGCACAGACGTGCACAGGCCTACCGGATGTCATTCTTTGCACAGACGTGCACAGGCCTACCGGATGTCATTCTTTTGCACAGACGTGCACTTGCCTACCGGATGTCATTCTTTGCACAGACGTGCACAGGCCTACCGGATGTCATTCTTTGCACAGACGTGCACAGGCCTACCGGATGTCATTCTTTGCACAGACGTGCACAGGCCTACCGGATGTCATTCTTTGCACAGACGTGCACAGGCCTACCGGATGTCATTCTTTGCACAGACGTGCACAGGCCTACCGGATGTCATTCTTTGCTCTGGAACAGCGGGACGGATGGTGCCAATGGAAGAGAATGTAAATGATAAATCATGTACATAAAATTATCTTTTGGAACGTTACTGAACTCATTCTACCCCAACATCGAAATCCTTAAATCTGGCCGTTGTCTTCTGAAGACTGCATTGCAGTGCAAGACACAGATCGACCATGATAGTTCAAAGGTGATGCCAGAATAGCTTGGCGCCCACAGGCGCCAAGCTATTCTGGTATCACCCTTGAACTATCATGGTCGATCCTTATCTTCCTGGGGTGTGTCTGGGGTAGAATGAGTTAATTAACCCATTGGCTGTCGGTACCGGTTTCAAGTTGTCGCGATGATCCCTGCCGGATGTCAGGGTGTTGTTATTCCTGCAGGAATCAACGCGACAAAAACCCGGCTACCAACAGCCAAAGGGTTAATGTTGGCAGCGAACTCGGATAAATAAAGATGATGACAGTAATTTGAGAAGACAGTGCTCTCGTCAGTCAACAGGCATGGTCGGAGCAGACCGTGTCGATAGTGCCTAGAGTACTGTGTTCCCCACAAACCGTGTCGATAGTGTCTAGATTCCTGTGTACCCCACAGACCGTGTCGATAGTGCCTAGAGTCCTCTGGTCCTCACAGGCCCTTGTCAGTCAGGGAGTTACATCAAGAACTGTTCGCCGTGCAGCTAACCTCACTAGGGCGTAGGCACTCAGTACAAATCAAGCGAGCAAAAGGCTTAACCCGACAGCTGAGGTGCCAGATTGTTTAGCGTCGGCCCATAACTAACAATGGACGCTGGCGACCAAGGCGGGTGTTTTACGTCATCCCATAACAAACAATGGACGCTGGCGACCAGGGCGGGTGTTTTACGTCAGCCCATAACTAACAATGGACGCTGGCGACCAGGGCGGGTGTTTTACGTCAGCCATAACAAACAATGGACGCTGGCGACCAGGGCGGGTGTTTTACGTCAGCCCATAACTAACAAATGGACGCTGGCGACCAGGGCGGGTGTTTTACGTCAGCCCATAACAAACAATGGACGCTGGCGACCAGGGCGGGTGTTTTACGTCAGCCCATAACAAACAATGGACGCTGGCGACCAGGGCGGGTGTTTTACGTCAGCCCATAACAAACAATGGACGCTGGCGACCAGGGCGGGTGTTTTACGTCAGCCCATAACAAACAATGGACGCTGGCGACCAGGGCGGGTGTTTTACCACAGCTGTGATTATGTCCACCGGCTGTACACAAGCCTCAACCAACCTGTTTTCTGTCACGAACCACACACTAAACCCGGGCCGCTAACTACGTCTGTTGTGCAGCAAAGCAGCGAGACAATGAGGGTGATCTGTACAGCAATAGACATAGAGTCTCATGACCATGTGTGACTGCACGGGCTCATGATAATCTATTCCTCTTGACAATGGCCGTTTCGCTGAGTGTCACTTTCCAAGCAAGTAAGCACATGCGGCGGCAGGGCGTGGCAAGGTCAAGGCCATCTCGTGTTGTGCGATAGGAAACCTTTAAATCACCGACTCCTTTGATATTCAGACCAGTAACTGTCGTAGTGTTTGTTGTCGACACGACTCTAATGGCAACAAGTAACAGATGGCAAACTTCGACATCCATTGCCCGTGACACCTACGGTCACACTATGGAGATAATTATGAAGTACAATTATCCACGCCGCGCATGGAGATAGGGGAGGGGAGAGGTTTGTATGCCACAGTAAGGTTAACAACAACTGAGCCACCTTCTGGACAAGATTGTCTGTATATCCCATTTACACCATATTATGTCGGCAGTTCGCAAGCAGTCAAGATTGTCTGTATATCCCATTTACACCATATTATGTCGGCAGTTCGCAAGCAGTCAAGATTTCCGAATGCATGCTTCAAAAGTCAACCCCTTCACTTCATAAGTCAACCCCTTCACGTCATAAAGTCAACTCCTTCACGTCATAAAGTCAACCCCTTCACGTCATAAAGTCAACCCCTTCACGTCACAAAGTCACCCCCTTCACTTCATAAAGTCAACCCCTTCACGTCATAAAGTCAACCCCTTCACGTCACAAAGTCACCCCCTTCACGTCATAAAGTCAACCCCTTCACGTCACAAAGTCACCCCCTTCACTTCATAAAGTCAACCCCTTCACGTCATAAAGTCAACCCCTTCACGTCACAAAGTCACCCCCTTCACTTCATAAAGTCAACCCCTTCACGTCATAAAGTCAACCCCTTCACGTCACAAAGTCACCCCCTTCACGTCATAAAGTCAACCCCTTCACGTCACAAAGTCACCCCCTTCACTTCATAAAAATCTGAGCACACTACTGCAAGAGGTATAGATCCTCATGAGCCCCCGCTGTTGCAGGATCTATGCCTCTTCTGAAACCAATTGCATCTATGTTTCTTGGACGGCTTAGAATCTTTGATGTTGAATATCATACTACAATGATTTCAAAACCATTGTCTTTGATGTTGAATATACAATGATTTCAAAACCATTGTCCGAGTCCACTGGGATAACTTTGATGTTGAATATACAATGATTTCAAAACCATTGTCTGAGTCCACTGGGATAACCCTTTTAGCCCCAATTTTGGAAGTGTTGCCTAATGACTATGCACCAGTTGCAAGAGGCGGATCGACTATGATAATTCAAGGGTAGTGCCAGATTAATAATAATAATAATAACACATAGTTTTTATATAGCGCCCTACCCCACGCACAGCAAGCTCGGAGCGCTTTACAGCACATAAAAATAATATTAAAAATGAGAAAAATTTGAACGCACTCACTTTTTAAATAAACACCTGCTCGCACCATGTAGGCGCATTCCTAACACGAAATAAACACACACACACACACACACACACACACACACACACACACACACACACACACGCGCGCGCGCGCGCGCGCACACACACACACACACACATGGGCTACCCATATACGAAAACAGCCAATATTTTCAGGCAGCACATCCAGACTAAGCTAATCTTGATTTTTCTGGAAAAGATGGGTCATCAAATTTGTTTTGAAGGTCATCAGGGTAGGGGGTAGACGGACATACAGTGGAAGTGAGTTCCAGACGTGAGGTGCCTGATAACTAAAGGAACGGGCACCAGAAGTTTTTAGGCTGACTCTGGGCTGAACAAGCAGTTTCTGTGAGCTTGAGCGTAGACTTCTACTAGGATTGTGCGATGCAAGGGAAAAAGACAGATATGCAGGAAGTGGCCAGCTTGTACTCTATTCTCTGTTTGACAGGTAGCCAGTGGAGATGCTTTAGCAGTGGTGTGACATAATCAGTGCGTTTTTTGCAAAGGACTAACCGGGCTGCATTATTATGGATATGTTGAATGCGTGTGAGTTGATCAGATGAGATACCAGCAAGAAGGGAATTACAGTAATCTAGACGGGACAGAATGCGAGAGCATACGAGCTGGGCAGTAGCTTTTTCTGTCAAAAAGGATCTGATCATGCCTATTCTGCGGAGCTCCAGGTAGGCGCCAAGCTAATCTTGCACTACCCTTGAATGATCATGGGCAATCTATTTCCTGCTGTAGGGACTCGAGGCTTCCTGTTTTGTAGGGGGGATAGGGATCGGGCGTGTAGCGGGTTTGTAGTTAATGGAGGCTAATATCTATGCCTACAACACCCGCCCTGTGCCCATGTGTCGGCAGATGCAATCCAGACAGAACTCACCCAGCGCTCCCAACCGGTAGTTGAAGGTGACGACGATGACTTCATAAGTGGCCATCATGTCGCCGTCCAACATGGCGCCCATTCCGTTTTGGTAGGACCCGCCGTGCACGAACACCATCACCGGGTACTTGTGACGCCCGTTCTGACCATGCTAAAACACAGGAATAGATACATTACAAATGACGTAACACGCACGTCGCCATGACGTCACACAATCATTGATCAACGTCAGTGCTGCCGGCGCTGAAACAAAGGATGTGTACATTATCACGATGATGTATACGTCATACGTCTTACTGTTTTGATGCAGACATCAAGTGTGGAAATATGTATACCAAAGACACGTTTTATTGTGGTATTGTGCTTTTTTTTTTTACCAATAATTAATACAGTCACGGGCTTGAAAACGCGACACCTTTGGCCAATTAAAAAATTGCTTCGTACCAAAGCTTAGCCTCCCTGACAGCCGGGACAAGGCCAGAACCAACCCACTGCATGAAGCAAATAGCAAGACGCACACAACCTCATGAGCCCCCACGACAGCGGTAAGTTAGTGCGACTGCGGTAAGTTAGTGCGACTGCGGTGAGTTAGGTAGACTGTGGTAAGTTAATGCGACTGCGGTAAGTTAGTGCGACTGCGGTAAGTTAATGCCACTGTGGTAAGTCAGTGCCACTGCGGTAAGTTAATGCGATTGCGGTAAGTTAGTGCGACTGTGGTAAGTTAGGTAGACTGCGGTAAGTTAGGTAGACTGCGGTAAGTTAATTCGACTGCGGTAAGTTAGTGCGACTGCGGTAAGTTAGTGCCGCTGCGGTAAGTTAGTGCCACTGCGGTAAGTTAGTGCCACTGCGGTAAGTTAGTGCGGGGGCGTCTTGCTTGCATTATTTTGTATCCTTGTTTGATGAAAGGTGGAGAACTTCCTTACGCTTTGAGTTGGCGATTGGTTTTTGCTGCATCTTTAACACATTCCACCCCAGCACTGAAATCACCAAAATTGGAAGCTGCCCTCTGAAGAACTGTATTACAGTTCTAGAGACAGATCGAGTATGATGGTTCAAGGGTGGTGCCAGAATAGCTTGGCGCCCAGAGTCGCCAAGCTATTCTGGCACCACCCTTGAACTATCATGCTCGATCCATGTCTTGCCGTGGTATGTCGGGGCTGAATGAGCTTAAGTGCCTGATTGCCGGCACTCTTATTACGGACCGCCTCGCAGAACTTAATCCAAGTTGATTATCTGTGACGGCGAGTTAATCTCTACGGCTACTGCGCCCCATGCTGTCTGTAACAGACGCCACTCTCTGTGTCACCGGGCGATGACACATTGCTGCGTGATGCGCCGCAATCACATGATTAGTGACACGGCTGATTGGCCGTGGCGTCCAGTCATCAGCTACGCGCCATAGCTCGTCACAGCGAGGCCCACCTGTCTGGCACTCGGCACAGGTAACGAGCGCGCGTCACTTCCTATCGGCCCCCCTCCGTTACGTCCTGCACCACCCACACATACCTGTTTACCTGTACAGATACCTGTTTACCTGTACACATACCTGTGACCACGAACCACCGTGACCCTGCATACACGCCTAGCTACGTCATCTGACAGCCGCGCATAGACGACAAGCCAGTGTCACCTTCAGTTCTACCTCCTGATAGTCCGAGGCCCCCCGCTGTCTGCCAGTTATGACGGTCATGTGACGGTTACGTCACCAGTGTATTTGCCATTATACTGTGTGAAGCCGTCATCGAGTTCCCAGCATAAAGAACTGCCGTGTCCACAAGGGACACACGGCTCCCAAATGCTGCTACGTGGAGGACTCGGTTGATCTCAGTTCATTTCGGTCAAGATGGGATCTCTCCGCTCGGAAAGGTCCATACGCTCCACCGTGTCCACAAGGGACACACGGCTCCCAAATGCTGCTACGTGGAGGACTCGGTTCATCTCAGTTCATTTCGGTCAAGATGGGATCTCTCCGCTCGGAAAGGTCCATACGCTCCACCCCCCCCCCCATACCCCCATCAGAAGTCTTCCTAGAGTTCTTTTCCATATCGTACCAATATTAGTGCGACTCGATACACGTCAGTGCCCGAAATTCACAGTCCGAGAGATCTGGTAGTATAGTATGCATGGCCGCGTAGAGAAACAGAAGAAAAAACGATGTTGTAGAGGGCTATAACCTAAATCAGGGGCATGTCACCAACATTCACGTGATATCTTGTGGAGTATTCCCATTGTGACGTCAACAGAGAATGGCGGCATGTCACCAACATTCAGGTGATATCTTGTGGAGTATTCCCATTGTGACGTCAACAGAGAATGGCGGCATGTCACCAACATTCAGGTGATATCTTGTGGAGTATTCCCATTGTGACGTCAACAGAGAATGGCGGCATGTCACCAACATTCAGGTGATATCTTGTGGAGTATTCCCATTGTGACGTCAACAGAGAATGGCGGCGATGTGGCCGGGAACAAAGCCGCCCCCGCCCTAACATGCCAGAAATGTGCACGAGGGAAACTTGAAATCACGAGTTGACGCTCTCAGCCGGCTTCAGTCTTGTGTGCTGACTGACGGATCAAACGGCCAACGAACATGGTTAAACAATAACGCAAGCAAGAGGCATACAACCTCATGAGCCCCCGCAGTTGCGGGGGCTCATGAGGTTGTATGCCTCTTGCAGTTGGGTGGTTCTGGCTGCGTTCAATCTTGGTACAAATCAGAGATTAGCACAGCGTCAGACACAGAGCAACACTGTTACGACTGGCGTATGTGCTCAGTCTGGTGTCTGGCTGCAGGCTAGTGATGTTAGCACATGACGGGACTCTGGACTGTGTGCCCATCGAGCCGACTATCGGCCCGATGACCTTTTCTTGGGTGGAAGGGAAGGTTGGTGGGTCGCCAAGAAGGCACTTAGCGCGGCATGCCTGTCAGGCACCAAGTGACGGAGGACATGAACTTCATACAATTCACGCATACTACACAAACGCACAACGCAAACCCAGTACTTTTACGTGCAAGGAAATGTGGCTCTCTCATTATCGTCATTTCGAAGTAAGTCGAGCAACAACTGAACCGTTTTACCAGTACATCAGACGATCACTGACTTTATAACATCACCACACTCCCCACCTCAAGCTGACTGTCGTAACGTATTTGTGGTACGTGAGTCATTGTCAAAAGCGTGCGCATGTGTGCGCGAGTTGTGAGTGCGCGCTTAGAGTTATAATTATTATAAGATAAGCGCATTATAAATACCGTTATTATTATTATTATTATTATTATTATTATTATTATTATTATTATTATAAGCATCTTCCCAAAAACGACGCACATGGATACTTTCATAGAATTTTTGCTAACACGATCCGCGGTATTGTGTGTGAAGTTTTCAAGCACGCCTTTACTGAAATCGTGTTTGTCCTTCTGGGAACTACATCATAGATCACCTCAGGACAGATGGGCGGTGAGTCAGATACAATGGGCGGAGAGTGGGCGGGGCCGTTGTCAGACTGTCGACACCCCGTCAACACCACATGTGTAAACAAACAGCGCTTTTAACCTGGGACCGAGCGCGCGCTAGGCGCGTGCAGCACGTGCAGTCTGTTGACGTGTTGGTGCACGTGAGTGACGGCTCTAACAAACCTCACAGCCTGGTGGCTCAGTGGGCCGATGCTCCATTATCAGCACCGAGTGAAATATGTGGAGAGTCAGTGACTTCCGGTGTGACCGCGAGAGAGAGGATGAGAGTAAAAGAGCCAACAGAAGACTACAATCGGTAACTCTACTGGCATCTGATTCGGCCACCTGCCACTGTCAGGTGACTGACTGACTGTGGTTGTCGGTAGTGGTTTATGTGTTAAAGTAATCTCATTATATTAAACAATAATTTATTAAGTCCCTTATCACACTCGGTGTCGTGGGACATTTAACATGAACGAAGAATAGTTAGTTAGTTAGTTGGGTTTAACGCCGAGCATGAACTCAAAGAAGAAGGAATTTTTGTTGCGATGACTCCTGCTGGATGTCTGGAGAGAAACTGCTACCGACAGCTAAAGTGGTAACCCCAGCCACCATGTACACTCCTGCCGCCAGTGCCACAACTTTATCAACACTCCTGCCGCCAGTGTCACACCTTTATCAACACTCCTGCCGCCAGTGTCACACCTTTATCAACACTCCTGCCGCCAGTGTCACACCTTTATCAACACTCCTGCCGCCAGTGTCACACCTTTATCAACACTCCTGCCGCCAGTGTCACACCTTTATCAACACTCCTGCCGCCAGTGTCACACCTTTATCAACACTCCTGCCGCCAGTGTCACACCTTTATCAACACTCCTGCCGCCAGTGTCACACCTTTATCAACACTCCTGCCGCCAGTGTCACACCTTTATCAACACTCCTGCCGCCAGTGCCACACCTTTATCAACACTCCTGCCGCCAGTGCCACACCTTTATCAACACTCCTGCCGCCAGTGTCACACCTTTATCAACACTCCTGCCGCCAGTGTCACACCTTTATCAACACTCCTGCCGCCAGTGTCACACCTTTATCAACACTCCTGCCGCCAGTGTCACACCTTTATCAACACTCCTGCCGCCAGTGTCACACCTTTATCAACACTCCTGCCGCCAGTGTCACACCTTTATCAACACTCCTGCCGCCAGTGTCACACCTTTATCAACACTCCTGCCGCCAGTGTCACACCTTTATCCACACTCCTGCCGCCAGTGTAACACCTTTATCCACACTCCTGCCGCCAGTGTCACACCTTTATCCACGCTGTAAACTCTTTCTTAACCCCTTCGATGTCACTAGGCGCAAATGACGTCAGTCGATGACAGCAGGGTAAATTCAACACCTAATATTATAGTCTCACCCATCCACGGACATCACGGATATGACCACGTTCAGCGAGAAGCAGAGAACTAGCCAACTGACAGGCAAAAAACCTCATGAACCCACGCAGATGCACTAACTTACCGGGGATGCACTAACTTACCGCGGATGCACTAACGTACCGCGGATGCTAGGGCTCATGAGGTTCTTGGCCTCTGTCAATTGGCTGGTGCATTTTTTTCCGGGAGGCCGAAAGGTGTTAAATTCTGGAATCCTATTTCACACACAACTCAGTGAAGGCAGGAGGTTTTATGCTGTTGTCTGAACGATCTCCCCACCGCAGACTGGTCACTTCCGGGTTATGCCCTCAGAGAAGTGTCTAGAAGAACAATCTTTCGGAACATCTGCCCTTGGGGACATCTGCTGCGCTATCAGGAAAAGACAACTGTGGAGTTCTGTTAAGAAAAGACAACTGTGTAAAAGACTAATGAGCGCCCCAGGCACGCCCTCTAGCGGTAACCCCGCCACAATTAAGGGGCGTCAGCCGCCACAATAGCAAAGGGCATCACCAAACAGCTCGGACAAAGGGCGTTAGCACAGGATGCGGGAAACCGCCCAGGGGTGTCTGTGCTTTGGTGGGAGTGGGATGGGGTGGAGGTGAGGTAGGGTGGGGTGTGGGGTGTGTGTGTGTGTGTTGGGGGGGGGGGGAGGGGGATTTGTTTAAAGTACTTGGTCACTTGAACAGTCTTTAGCCAGACTGGTGTTCTGTCGGCTCCACAGGTCTTCTGCACAACGTACTCAGTTGTGAGTCGGAATGGAACATCAGCAGCAAGCAAAAGACGCGCGCGTCTTTATATGAAAGACGGAATACACGCCTGACCGCCCCCCCCCCCTCCTCTCCGCCCAGTAGCAAAAAGGTCTTCGGGCCCACGACGGCCGCAGTGGGCCAGCGCACAGTCGTTCATAGACACACACACTGCGGTCGTCGTGGGCCCGAAGACCTTGGCTTACTGGGCCACACTAACTGGCATCCACAACTGTTTGCTTTTCACTCCACGGGATGAACTGAACGATTCCCCCCCCCTCTCTCTCTCTCTCTCTCTCTCTCTCTCTCTCTCTCTCACTCTCTCTCTCTCTCTCTCCCCACACGTCATTGCCACCTGCCCGGGCCTGATGCAGTTCATTATGGGATTAAAACCACAACTACTCTGGGCGTCGTTACACGCTTGTCTGAAGAAACGCTGACGATTTTTTGCTGAAAGCCGTTATTTTTGGCAGCCGAGCAGAGCCAATTAGAATATTGTTTTCACCCACGTGATGCTTGCTTGCTGCTTGTGGTTTTATCATCACCGCGTCCCGGGGGCACATCGCCGTCGTCCTCTGGGACTCGGCGCATAATTAATTATCAGAAACATTGGCTATTTACGTTTTGCTGAAACATAGGATTCAGAACCATCAAACGTTGACGTTCTGCTTCCATGAACCAAAGAGATAGTGCCGATGTTCTAACAGGATTCCTAGCCACCCTGACAAGGACACCCTCCATCCCTTCTCCCCCCCACCCCCCACCCCCTCACAACACTGAAACAAATAGCATCTGCAGATCAGTAACTGGTTACAGGGATCAAACAAAACAGTGACTATGGTAAAGTAAATGAATTAAGAGAGAGAAAAAACCAAAACAAAAAAAACAACAACTATAAACTCCAAAGACCGTGGACTTAGCTGTCCAACACATACGTTTCATGCAATATCCCAGTGCGCAAAAGGCCATAGGGCCGACATAGGCCGCCGTTGGTCCGCGCACAGCCCGCGCGGGCCAACGGCGGCCGACGGTCGGTCCGATGACCTTTTGCGCATTGGGATCCTCTAATCATGGCGCACCACGCAGCACTGAGTAGCAGCGTAGCGCTGATCGTGTGTTGCAAAATGTGAACAAAGTACAACACTAAACACTCGTTTCAGCAGTTGTTGGTCTTGTCAAACACGACACCGGGAGCCGGGTTCAAAGAAAAGGCAGAAACCTCGCGTGACGCGCGCCCAACTTCACTTTTTGTACAAATCTAATAGATTGAAATTGGATTTGTTCAAAAAAAAGTGGAAAAGCCGCCACAATTTCCCATTTGGCAATTACTTACGCGGAGAAAAGGCGGGAACTGTATCTGCCGGTATGTGTGTGGTGCACGTCCCTAGTGGGGCGAGACCGAGGTGGGGGTGCGGGGATGCGCGTCCCGGCCTAGTGGGGGGAGACTGAGCCAGTGCGCGAAAGGGCCTGGGGCCGACGACGGCCGCAATGGGCCCGCGCACGGCTGTGCCTAAGCCGATGCCGGCCCGAAGACCGTTTGCTGCTGGGGAAGCTGGATGGTTGGGGGTTAGGGGGTGGGTGGGGGGAGGGGGTTGGGGGGGGGGCGATCAGCAGATACAGTCCCACTAAATGGCCTCCCGCAGGGGGCCGGCGGCTACCTCCCAGTGATGTGTTTCTATCACCCACCCCTTACATCAGGTAACGCCATCATTAACTGCCGTCCTGTATCGAGTTCCGGCGGGGAAAAAAATCGGGTAGATGTACCCGGTGACACTCAGCAGACTCAGTCAGTCGGGCTTTCAGAACGTTTCCTTGTCGAATTGTCTGCTCGTGTGGAGAACATGGAACACACGGTATTACTTGCCAAGCGCAAAGCTAAATCTACTGACGGTGGTAATGTAGATCTACTGACGGTGGCAATGTACACCTACTGATGGGGACGATGTAAATCTACTGATGGTGACGATGTAAATCTATTGATGGTGACGACGTAAATCTACTGATGGTGGCAATGTAGATCTACTGATGGTGACGATGTAAATCTATTGATGGTGACGATGTAAATCTACTGACGGTGGCAATGTAGATCTACTGATGGTGATGATGTAGATCTACTGACGGTGGCAATGTAGATCTACTGATGCTGACGCTGTAGATCTACTGGTAATGTAGCTGTACTGACTGGCAATGCCGATTTACTAATGGTGACGCTGTAGATCTACTGGTAACGTAGATGTACTAACTGGCAAATGCCGATCGACTGATCGTGACGCTGAGGATCTACTGGTGATGTAGCTGTACTGAATGGCCATGCCCATCTACTGATGGTGACGCTGTAGATCTACTGGTAATGTAGCTGTACTGACTGGCAATTTAGATCTACTGGTAATGTAGCTGTACTATCATTTCTGATCTACTAATGATGACGCTGTAGATCTACTGGCAATGTAGCTGTACTGACTGGCAATGTAGATCTATTGGCAACGTAGCTTTACTGACTGGCAATGTAGATCTACTGGCAATGTAGCTGTACTGACTGGCAATGTAGATCTACTACAATGTAGCTACACTGACTGGCAATGTAGCTCTACTGGCAATGTAGCTGTACTGACTGGCAATGTAGCTCTACTGGCAATGTAGCTGTACTGACTGGCAATGTAGCTCTACTTGCAATGTAGCTGTACTGAATGGCAATGTAGACCTACTGGCAATGTAGTTGCACTGACTGGCAATGTAGATCTACTGGCAATGTAGCTGTACTGACTGGCAATGTAGATCTACTGGCAATATAGCTGTACTGACTGGCAATGTAGATCTGCTAGCAATGTAGCTGTACTGACTATCAATGTAGATCTACCGGCAATGTAGCTGTACTGACTATCAATGTAGATCTACCGGCAACGTAGCTGTGCTGACCGGCAATGTAGATCTACTAGCAATGTAGCTGTACTGACTATCAATGTAGATCTACCGGGAATGTAGCTGTACTGACTGGCAATGTAGATCTACCGGCAATGTAGCTATACTGACTGGCAATATAGATCTACTGGCAATGTAGCTGTACTGACTGGCAATATAGATCTACTGGCAACGTAGCTGTACTGACTGGACTATATACCAGCTGCAGGAGATGGATCAACCATGTTGATACAAGGGTAGTGCCAGATTAGCGCCAAGCTAATCTGGCACTACCCTTGAATTATCACGGTTTTCATCCATCTCCTGCAGTAGTGCGCCGGGGGTAAATGGATTAAGCCGCGCGCCGCTGGATGATGGGAGCGGCAAAGATGAGGCGAGGTCTTACTGGAAAGCCATTAACATTCCCACACCAGTGGTGGGGGCCGCTCCCCTCCCTCCTTGCCTGCCTTCCCCTTGGGACGAGCTGTCACGGTCTGTGGTGCATATCCCCGAATCAAAATCGCTCCACTGGTCTGAACGAGACTACATTGCTTCTCGCGAGCCCCTGCAGTATCTAGCCCGAACCCGCTAACCCATACCCTGCAATAGTTCTACAACAGGCGTTCATGAAAATCCACTCTTCTTACAGTGTCGCCAGGGGCCAGTTGCATGAGTGAGCTTAGTCCTGCGCCAGCCACTAAGCGGCAAGGCGCTCCGTTACTTATTTTATCTTAGCAGGATCTTAGTCCTGCGCCAACCACTAAGCAAGGTGCTCGCTATAGCGGGGTGAGTGTTGTGACGCTATAGCGGGGTGAGTGTTGTAGCGCTATAGCGTGGTGAGTGTAGTGGCGCTATAGCGGGGTGAGTGTTGTGGCGCTAAAGCGGGGTGAGTGTTGTGGCTCTATCGCGGGGTGAGTGTTGTGGCGCTATAGCGGGGTGAGTGTTGTGGCGCTATAGCGGGTGAGTGTTGTGGCGCTATAGCGGGGTGAGTGTTGTGGCGCTATAGCGGGGTGAGTGTTGTGGCGCTATAGCGGGGTGAGTGTTGTGGCGCTATAGCGTGGTGAGTGTAGTGGCGCTATAGCGGGGTGAGTGTTGTGGCGCTAAAGCGGGGTGAGTGTTGTGGCTCTATCGCGGGGTGAGTGTTGTGGCGCTATAGCGGGGTGAGTGTTGTGGCGCTATAGCGGGTGAGTGTTGTGGCGCTATAGCGGGGTGAGTGTTGTGGCGCTATATTGGAGTGAGTGTTGTGGCGCTATAGCGGGGTGAGTGTTGTGGCGCTATATTGGGGTGAGTGTTGTGGCGCTATAGCGGGGTGAGGTGGCGCTATAGCGGGGTGAGTGTTGTGGCGCTATAGCGGGGTGAGTGTTGTGGCGCTATAGCCGGGTGATTGTTGTGGCGCTATTGCGGGGTGAGTGTTGTGGCGCTATAGCGGGGTGAGTGTTGTGGCGCTATAGCGGGGTGAGTGTTGTGGCGCTATAGCGGGGTGAGTGTTGTGGCGCTATCGCGGAGCACCTTGCTTAGCTGCCGGCGCATGACTAGGCTCACTCATGCAACTGGCAACAGTTCCGTAAACTGATTGTTTTATTGAGAGTAATGGCAGGGCCGTGTGAAGAAGATTGTCTCCAGAGTGTTGTATTCTGGGTAATGGTGGTGCCGTGTGCACGCGGCCCGCGTGGCTGTTTTTCCCACTGCGTGTCACGCCCCGCCGACAATCAAACGTTTTGGGGAGAAGCGGAGGTGCCAGTGGGTCGGCCATGCGTGACCCAACACAGAGCGTGATGAGTTTTACTGCCGGCACCTCCCCAAAGCTGACACCCGCATACACTAGGGCGGCACGAGCTGCTGGGGGGGGGGGAGGTGAGGGGGGGTGGAGGTGAGGGGGGGGGGAGTTGATCTCTAAATCAAGATGGTAACTAGGCAGGGGTGTGGGCGGTGTCAGTTTCGGTGTTGTACTTCACATAATTATTTCATCCGGCTTTTCCGACTAGTGCACTAACTGCGCCATTCTGGTCGGGAAAACGAAAAAAAAAAAAAAGAGAGAGAGAGAGAGAGAGAGTTGGTTGGTTAATTCGGGGTTTATCACTTCGGTGCCGTGGACGGCCCTGACGGCGCGGGCTGGTTATGGGGAACAGGGAAATCTATTGCCTATGGAGTACGATCTGAAAACTGATTAATTCAGGCGCACTGCAACTGTGCCACTTTGATTTACCAGGACCTTTCAACGGACATGCTATGGAACAAGCCCGTCTTTTTTTCCCCTGGATTGCGAGTCCAGCTACCGGGGCCGGGACGGGGACTCGAACCCACGACCCGGCGATTCCTTTCGCCTCTCTTGCTTCCACGCTTAACCGCCTGAGCTATTTCGGACTCTCAAGAGAGAGAGAGAGACTGAGAGAGAGAGAGAGAGAGAGAGAGAGAGAGAGAGAGAGAGAGAGAGAGAGAGAGAGAGAGAGAGAGAGAGAGAAAGAGAGAGAGTCCTTACATTTTATTACCAGCAAGTATTTTGTCGATAGGTTTTTTTTCTTTACTTGCGGTGTAATACTCAATATCCGGCCTCAGTTGGAAATGTACTGGCAAATCGGAACAACAGGGATTTTATTGAAGTTTTACTGACTGAGCAAAGTCAGGTGATATTAACCATTTGCGCTAGTTTGACATACACACACAAGACTACACTCATTCTACCCCAGACACACCGCAGCAAGATATGGATCGATCATGATAGTTCAAGATTGATGTCAGAATAGCTTGGCGCCCCTGCGGGAATAGCAACACCCTGACACCCTGACACCCTGCAGGAATAGCAACACCCTGACATCCTGCAGGAAGAGCAACACCCTGACATCCTGCAGGAATAACAACACCCTGACACCCTGCAGGAATAGCAACACCCTGACATCCTGCAGGAAGAGCAACACCCTGACATCCTGCAGGAATAACAACACCCTGACATCCTGCAGGAATAACAACACCCTGACTTCATGCAGGAATAACAACACCCTGACATCCTGCAGGAATACCAACACCCTGACATCCTGCAGGAATAACAACACCCTGACATGCTGCAGGAATAGCAACACCCTGACATCCTGCAGGAATAACAACATCCTGACAACCTGCAGGAATACCAACACCCTGACATCCTGCAGTAATAGCAACACCCTCACTTCCTGCGGGAATAGCAACACCCTGACACCCTGCAGGAATAGCAACACCCTGACATCCTGCAGGAACAGCAACACCCTGACATCCTGCAGGAATAACAACATCCTGACATCCTGCAGGAATACCAACACCCTGACGTCCTGCAGGAATAACAACACCCTGACATGCTGCAGGATTAACAACACCCTGACATGCTGCAGGAATAACAACACCCTGACTTCCTGCAGGAATAACAACACCCTGACTTCCTGCAGGAATAACAACACCCTGCAGGAATAACAACACCCTGACATCCTGCAGGAATAACAACACCCTGACATCCTGCAGGAATAACAACACCCTGACATCCTGCAGGAATAACAACACCCTGACACCCTGCAGGAATAACAATACCCTGCAGGAATAACAACACCCTGACATCCTGCAGGAATAACAACACCCTGACATCCTGCAGGAATAACAACACCCTGCAGGAATAACAACACCCTGCAGGAATAACAACACCCTGACATCCTGCAGGAATAACAACACCCTGACATCCTGCAGGAATAACAACACCCTGACATCCTGCAGGAATAACAACACCCTGACATCCTGCAGGAATAACAACACCCTGCAGGAATAACAACACCCTGACATCCTGCAGGAATAACAACACCCTGCAGGAATAACAACACCCTGACATCCTGCAGGAATAACAACACCCTGCAGGAATAACAACACCCTGACATGCTGCAGGAATAACAACACCCTGACATCCTGCAGGAATAACAACACCCTGCAGGAATAACAACACCCTGACATGCTGCAGGAATAACAACACCCTGCCATGCTGCAGGAATAACAACACCCTGACATCCTGCAGGAATCATCGCGACAAGAAGCGCTACCGACAGCCAAAGGGTTAACGCCTGGTGATCATGACCTTACAATGGGTGTCACATCACTAAATCCACACGCGGCCCAGTAGGTCGGTGTCTTTGGGCTCCAGCTCACCTGGACGTCTCTACGTCTCGTCTGTGACTGGTCGTGCTGAGCCGTCCACCTCACTGCTGTGAAATATCAAGTGGTGAAAGTAAGAGTACTGCACGAGAAGAAAGCTACGCCGAAAACTGAGCGGTGATGGCACTGACGTTGTTGACAGCTTTAGCGGGTTGCTTGCACGCGAGGAGCGAACTGTATTGTAGTGAGAAGGAAGCGGCGCGTGTTTGTTTGAAAAACCAATAGTTCTTTGACATGGATACGCCGCCGTTCCACTGGGCAGGCCTTTGATGAGGCTGACGCTCACAGCCGCCGTTCCACTGGGCAGGCCTTTGATGAGGCTGACGCTCACAGCCGCCGTTCCACTGGGCAGGCCTTTGATGAGGCTGACGCTCACAGCCGCCGTTCCACTGGGCAGGCCTTTGATGAGGCTGACGCTCACAGCCGCCGTTCCACTGGGCAGGCCTTTGATGAGGCTGACGCTCACAGCCGCCGCCGACTCAATACAGTTGCGGCGTCCTCGCTTTAAGAGTTCACCTGTCAGATGCAGGGTAGGACTATTTCAGTGTCTGCCTCACACACTTCCTTTCAGGAACGCATCTACAAATATATGTGCTTGTCTGCTCCAGGGGTCAGTTGCATAAGTGAGCTTAGTCCTGCGCCAGCCAATACGCAAGGTGCTCCGCTATCGCGGGGTGAGTGTTGTGGCGCTATAGCGGGGTGAGTGTTGTGACGCTATAGCCGCGGGGTGAGTGTTGTGACGCTATAGCGGGGTGAGTGTTGTGGCGCTATCGCGGAGCGCCTTGCTTAGTGGCTGGCGCAGGACTGAGTTCTCTCATCACAGATAGCGTAGACTGCACTGGAGAAACAGCGAGCGGCCCGTGTCAGCAAGACTGCTGCCCAGGGATGAGATTCTGTACCTGTAGATGGAAGGGTGTGCCTGAGGAGGCAATAATGCTGCTGATACTGACGAAATTCCCTCATCCACGTTGGTCTTTGTTTCCCTAAAGACGGTTTCCTCTTTGTCAGCACGTGTGCGAGTCCAGCCCTGTGTCAAACGCCACCATACATAATACTGTTGAGGGCTACACTTGGAGCGCGCTGTTTATTGTTGTAGGTGGTGGAGGCCAATTGTATCAGTATCTGTCGGTGCACGAGGCGTGTACCCACACCCCACCCCCTTCCCCCACCCCCGCTCGCACCCTCCCCCTATAAATGACTTTGATACGTTATCTTTGGCAGGAGTTACTCTCAATGTTTGTTTGGCTCCTGCGGTGAAAAACAGTTGCCGGAGTGCGGGCGGGGGTGGAACGTTACTCCCTGCGCGCAAGTGGCGTCCTGCTGATGCCGTTCAATGTCTACCCCTCAGATTGAGGAGGTCAGCTTGTGGTCAGACTGTAACGCGGACGGGGAGTGTTTTGTTCATCACGCGCTGACACACACGTTAGAACCACGACTGGTGCCACCTGAGGTCACGTGTCATAACCTCGTGTGTTTGTCGACGGAAACGGAACGAGCTCAATGAATACATCGAATACTTTATGTGAGAAAACAAACTCACAACTCCAGGTTTCATTGTTTGGTGAACGAAGGAATAAACGAACGAAGGTGCGAGTCAATGAAGCCGCTTCAGTCTAAATTAAATTAACCCTTTCGTTGCCAGCGAACTCGAAATGCTCGTGTGAACTCACACCGAGTACAGTCCGGTGGGTAAATTATGATAATAAGTCATTTGTGTGTGGGTTTGCATGTTCAGTATTGCTGTTCTTTCATATTAACGAGTTGTGTGTTTGGCTGTTGATTTTGTGTGTGTGTGTGTGCGTGTGTGCGTGCGTGCGTGCGTGCGTGTGTGTGTGCGTGTGTGTGTGTGTGTGTGTGTGTGTGTGTGTGTGTGTGTGTGTGTGTGTGTGTGTGTGTGTGTGTGTTTAATATCACCAATGTGTGAAAAGACGTTAAATAAAATACTGAAATCCTGAATCACAGTATACTCACTGACGTTCTCGTGAATGACACAAGGTAACGGGGACCAAACACAAGCATAAACAACACAGGACTATCTAGAGACATAAATCCTCATGAGCCCCGCGACTGCGGTAAGTTAGTTCGACTGCGGTAAGTTAGTGCCACTGCGGTAAGTTAGTTCGACTGCGGTAAGTTAGTGCCACTGCGGTAAGTTAGTTCGACTGCGGTAAGTTAGTGCCACTGCGGTAAGTTAGTTCGACTGCGGTAAGTTAGTGCCACTGCGGTAAGTTAGTTCGACTGCGGTAAGTTAGTGCCACTGCGGTAAGTTAGTTCGACTGCGGTAAGTTAGTGCGACTGTGGTAAGTTAGTGCCACTGCGGTAAGTTAGTGTGACTGCTGTAAGTTAGTGCCACTGCGGTAAGTTAGTGCCACTGCAGTAAGTTAGTGCCACTGCGGTAAGTTAGTGCCACTGCGGTAAGTTAGTACGACTGCGGAAAGTTAGTGCCACTGCGGTAAGTTAGTGTGACTTCGATAAGTTAGTGTGACTGCGGTAAGTTAGTGCCACTGCGGTAAGTTAGTGCCACTGCGGTAAGTTAGTGCGACTGCGGTAAGTTAGTGCCACTGCGGTAAGTTAGTGCCACTGCGGTAAGTTAGTACGACTGCGGAAAGTTTGTGCCACTGCGGTAAGTTAGTGCGACTGCGATAAGTTAGTGTGACTGCGTTAAGTTAGTGCGACTGCGATAAGTTAGTGGAAATCGATGCCTGTTTTTCCTTCTGGTTGCTAACTAAACTGAATCGATTTCGTCGTGTCTTTATCGATCTGTGATTAAGAACGTAACCCCTTCCCTCCCGCGGGACGCATAATGTCATTCCGAGTTCATTCAACGGCCAAAAGTCACAACTGCTCAAGGAACCTGGAAACAAACCGATCTCAACAAGAGGCACAGATCCTCATGAGCCCCCGCGACTGCGTTAAGTTAGTGTGATTGCGTTAAGTAAGTGCGACTGCGGTAAGTTAGTTGATTGATTGATTGTACATTGCTTAACGTCCCGACAGCAACAAGGCTTTCTCAGGACGTGCCTGCACTGCTTGTGAAAAAAAATAAACAGAACATTGAATGTATGTCGCCAGCCGGTCAAATACATTAAATAAACCTAACACATGGGGCCTAAATAAAGCTAAGACCATTTAGCAACACACATCCAATATCAAGAGCTACAGGCAGTGCAGACAGTAGGGAGAGTTTTAAAAAGGCAAATACAGGTGAATGGACAAAGGGTAGACAGAAACACATGCCCCAAAATAGAGAGAAAAACCCACCCTGTGGGGCTGACCAGGGTGACCCTGGGAACTAAAAAATACCTAACCCCACCCAAGTCCCCCAGGGCAGACCCGGGTGGGGACGGTAAGTTAGTGCGACTGCGGTAAGTTAGTGCGACTGCGGTAAGTTAGTGTGACTGCGGTAAGTTAGTGCGACTGCGGTAAGTTAGTAAGTGCGACTGTGGTAAGTTAGTGCGACTTTGGTAAGTTAGTGGGCCTGTGGTAAGTTAGTGCGACTGCGGTAAGTTAGTGTGACTGCGGTAAGTTAGTAAGTGCAACTGTGGTAAGTTAGTGCGACTGCGGTAAGTTAGTGTGATTTTGGTAAGTTAGTGGGCCTGCGGTAAGTTAGTGCGACTGCGGTAAGTTAGTGTGACTGCGTTAAGTTAGTAAGTGCGACTGTGGTAAGTTAGTGCGACTTTGGTAAGTTAGTGGGCCTGCGTTAAGTTAGTGTGACTGCGGTAAGTTAGTGCGACTGCGGTAAGTTAGTGCGACTGCGGTAAGTTAGTGCGACTGCGGTAAGTAAGTGCGACTGCGGTAGGTTAGTGCGACTGTGGCAAGTTAGTGCAACTGCGGTAATTTAGTGCGACTGCGGTAAGTTAATGCGGATGCAGTAAGTTAGCGCCACTGCGGTAAGTTAGCGCCACTGCGGTAAGTTAGTGCCACTGCGGGGGCTCATGAGGATCTTGCACGATTTTACTTGGGAGTGAATGGGTTAAATCTGAAAGGACAACAAGGTATTATAGGAACTGCAGCTGGCCATGTGATTATATTTGCTTGGGGAAATGCAGCTATTTGGTTTGGAAAAGGGCACACCTAGATGAAACACATTTATTACTAGTTAATTCTGTAGTTTTAATGAAGAGTTGGCATACATACTGGTAATTGGCCTCCGTCGTATTTTGCTTGTGAGCGAGCGGCGAGCGTGCGCACGCACGCACACACATGTATATACACACACACAAACTTCTGCACCCCAACTGACCAACTTTTGACGAGTACTCCTATCTGCCAACACAGTGAAGGCGCTACTAATCGCCGGTACATGGTAACGTTAATAACTTCATCCAAGCCTCGACCGGCATCACGCTGTCCACCTCACGATGTAACTACCTGCCTGCTCTAAGTCGGCAAGAGACATGGATTCTCATGAGCCCCGCGACTGCGGTAAGTTAGTTCGACTGCGGTAAGTTAGTGCGACTGTGGTAAGTTAGTGCCACTGCGGTAAGTTAGTGTGACTGCTGTAAGTTAGTGCCACTGCGGTAAGTTAGTGCCACTGCAGTAAGTTAGTGCCACTGCGGTAAGTTAGTGCCACTGCGGTAAGTTAGTGTGACTTCGATAAGTTAGTGTGACTGCGGTAAGTTAGTGCCACTGCGGTAAGTTAGTGCCACTGCGGTAAGTTAGTGCGACTGCGGTAAGTTAGTGCCACTGCGGTAAGTTAGTGCCACTGCGGTAAGTTAGTACGACTGCGGAAAGTTTGTGCCACTGCGGTAAGTTAGTGCGACTGCGATAAGTTAGTGTGACTGCGTTAAGTTAGTGCGACTGCGATAAGTTAGTGCCACTGCGGTAAGTTAGTGCGACTGCGGTAAGTTAGTGTGACTGTGGTAAATTAGTGCGACTGCGGTATGTTAGTGTGACTGCGGTTAGTTAGTACGACTGCGGTAAATTAGTACGACTGCGGTAAGTTAGTGTAACTGCGGGGGCTCTTGAGGGTTTATAGCCCTTGCAGATGGATATTCTTCAACTTTCCCCGGCAGTTAAGGGGTTAATGTAAGGGAAGAAATGTACAGTTCGTGATTTTCACTCGAAATAGAAAACTTAAGGTGTATCAGTTTAAAACTATGAGGCCGGCCAGAGAACTCAAGCCATGAGGGTGAGAGTGTACATAGCCACCTAATTCTCCAGCAACACGGCCAGTGGCGGGGAATGTTAAAAGCGGATGTAACAGCCAAACCCTCATCCACGACCTCCATCTGCAAGAGGCATAGATTCTCATGAGCCCCTGCAGTCGCAGGGGCTCATGAGAATCTATGCCTCTTGCCGAGTCCAACGTTATCCGCCCATTTAACGAAACGGCCGCTAGTGCCAACGTGGAGTGACTATCAGCCACTGTCTACTACAGCCGGTGTCGGCCTATCTATCCGCTAATGCTGCACGTGCCTGATTACCGCCGCTAGGTGTCGCTGATGCACACCACCCTTGCTGCCCTGCTGCATTGCGAGTTTCAGCTGATGTGACAGAAAATACTTTCAAACAATCTGAACATGTCCTGGGCGGGGGTTGTTCAGTCGACAAAATATACACTCTCATCCTCAAAATATACACTCTCATCCTCAAAATATACACTCTCATCCTCAAAATATACACTCTCATCCTCAAAATATACACTCTCATCCTCAAAACATACACTCTCATCCTCAAAATATACACTCTCATCCTCAAAATATACACTCTCATCCTCAAAATATACACTCTCATCATCAAAATATACACTCTCATCCTCAAAATATACACTCTCATCCTCAAAATATACACTCTCATCCTCAAAAAGAAAAAATCCGACCACATCACTCCCCTGCTCAAACTCTTTCACTGGCTTCCCATCCCCCAACGCATCCAATACAAGATTCTGGCTGCTACAAATCCCTGAACAACTGCGCTCCCGCCTATCTCTCAGACTTACTTCACCCCTACACTCCTCCCCGCTCCCTCCGCTCCGCCTCCGATCCTCTCCGCCTCCACATCCCCGCACCAAACTCAGGAGTTTCGGCCCCCGCTCCTTCTCCGTATACGGTCCAGCCACCTGGAACACTCTCCCACTCTCTCTCCGTCAGAAACACACTCTCTCTCCTCCTTCCAGCCTGCCCTCAAAACTCACCTCTTTCAACAGTTCTAGCACTATATCACCACACTCCCCACCTTAAGCAGACTGTCGTAATGTATTTCACTATTTGTGGTACGTGAGTCGTTGTCGAAAGCGTGCGCATGCGTGCGCGAGTTGTGAGTGCGCGCTTAGAGTTATAATTATTATAAGATAAGCGCATTATAAATACCGTAATTATTATTATTTATTATAAAACGCACCAGTCCCTGACGAAGGATGCGACGACTTTCAACGGCAAAAGACCGTTCTGCCAACCGGAGACAAAAGATGTTTACAGAAGGTTACGTCTGTGGCTGGTCTGGTGCGGGCTTTCTCAGCGCCGGGACAGTTGTCTATAGACCCACTGTGTCCCAGCGGTGTCCCCAAATTTTGGAGTTGTCATCTAAAGACTCCTTCATTACAATCCAGGTGACCGATCGACCCTGATAGTTCAAGGGCGGTGCCAGAATAGCTTGGCACCTGTGGGCGCCAAGCTATTCTGGCATCACCCTTGAACTATCAGGGTCGATCAGTTATCTTGCTGTTTTGTGTCGGGGTCCATATTATTATTATTTATTATTATTACATGGTATTTATATGGCGCATTTCTCATATTTATAATATAACTCAATGCGCAGAATGTAGCCGCGAACTGAACCCAACAAGCACGCTCACGTGAATCACGCGCATTAACTCACACACTGTACGTAAACACAGAACATTCACGTGGTGCTAAGGGCAAGCTCAAGCGAGCTACTGACTA
>BTPG01000005.1:215138887-215213088 GCA_036245525.1 Semisulcospira habei | reverse complement strand
TACGACCAATATCACGGTCGGGTAATTTTATAATTTCCCTTGATATGAAAATAACGAGGGTATAATTAGTACCACGGGCTCACGTGGAGTTGACAAGTGGCCGGCCCTACTAAGCTGGGACTAATGAATAAATAACGAGCCCTCGTTAGTAGTGAGGAACACAGACTCCTGCTGACAAAGAATAATTATGAGAGTCAGTAATAGGTTACTGGTCAGCTAAGATCAGAGGACGCTGGCCACCATAATAGATGTGGAATAATTAGGAGAGACAGTAATGGGTCCCTGGTCAGCTAAGATCAGAGGACGCTGGCCACCATAATAGATGTGAAATAATTAGGAGAGACAGTAATGGGTCCCTGGTCAGCTAAGATCAGAGGACACTGGCCACCATAATAGATGTGGAATAATTATGAGAGACAGTAATGGGTTCCTTTGATAGCTAGGATCAGAGGACGCTGGCCACCATAATAGATGTGGAATAATTAGGAGAGACAGTAATGAGTTCCTTTGATAGCTAGGATCAGAGGACGCTGACCATCATAATAGATGTGGAATAATTATGAGAGACAGTAATGGGTCCCTGGTCAGCTAGGATCAGAGGGCGCTATCCACCAGAGCAGATGGGGGATAGATTATGGGCGACAGTAATAGCTCCTTTGACAGATAGGGTCAGGGGACGCTGGCCACCATGATAGATGTGGAATAATATGGGTGACAGTAATAGCCCCTTTGACTGGTTGAGACAAAGGGGCGATGCCCTCGGCCAGAACGGGTATATATATTGGGGGGAAACACCCGAACGGGAGAGCTCAGAACGAAGGGAACGAGATAGAGAGAGAGCTCGCACAATGACCAGAACGAGAGAGCTCACAACGAAGGGAACGAGATAGAGAGGGAGCTCGCACAATGAAGAGAACGAGATAGATAGAGAGTACACAACGAAGAGAGTGAGATAGATAGATAGAGGGAGCTGAGAAGCGAGAGACCGAGCTCCGGTATTTTCGCGATTTTAGTATGCCATGCTAGTAGGTTGGTTGTGCCCAACCTATTAGACTCACGATGACCAAGAAATAAAAGACTCTTCTGGAAACACTCTTGTCTGGCTGCGTCTTCCATCTACAACACCTTGCGTGTGGCTGCGGTAGTGCAACACTACCTTATCTTCATATTTGGTGCCGTGACCAGGATCTCGGAACGGGAAGAAACAGAGGAACGAAGAAACAGAAAAAACTAGACTATCAGCACCAAATCGACAGCCAACGACGCAAGGGTGGAAGAGCAGACCAGAAAGAGAAGAGAAGAGTGCAAGCCAACAACCCGAAGAGAAGAGAAGAGTTCGAGCCCACTTCAAGAAAAGCAGAGTTCGAGCCCACGTCAAGGAAAAGCAGAGTTCGAGCCCACTTCAAGAAAAGCAGAGTTCGAGCCCACGTCAAGGAAAAGCAGAGTTCGAGCCCACTTCAAGAAAAGCAGAGTTCGAGCCCACGTCAAGGAAAAAACAGAGTTCGAGCCCACGAGACGTCTGCGACTCATTCAAGACCAACAGCCGAAAGGATCACGGGGTAAGTGACTTTTTTCGTTTAACCCTTGTTGAGTCTTATATAGGAGCCAGACCAGTTAGCTAGAGTTGTGTTGTTGTTACAGTTAAAAAGAAACAAAAATGGCAGAGGAAGTGTTTTAGGATTTTAGGCGAAAAAGTAGAGGAAATGAGTCAGGCGATTAACGCCCAGAGTATAGGGCAGATGGTAGGAACGTTTGACGGAAAGCCTACCAAATTTAGGGAGTGGATAAAAGAAATTGACAAATATGCAGTGCTAATAAAAGCCCTCAACAGGCGCCCGGTCATTGCTTATCAAGCAAGCTCGGGGGTGGTGAGTGATTTTATCCATCGATTCTTACAAACGGAAGCGGCAGGGGATTGGGATGAACTGAAAAGGCAGCTAACCGTAAGGTTCGGCGAAATCGCCGATGAAAATCATGCTCTTGCGTTGCTACAGCGGGTGAAACAAAACCCAAGGGAAAGTGTGCCTCTGTACGCAGAGCGACTAATGACTCTGGCCGGCGAAGCCTTCCCGAGTCAGATGGGCGCTGCTGTGGTACAACGGCAACTAATAAATTTCTTTGTTGACGGATTGGCGCACGACTTTCTTAAGATGAAAGTCCTGAGGGACAACTCAAATACGTTAGATAGGGCCGTGCAGGTGGCCATGCAGGAGGAAAACCTTCGCCATAGGTTTTGAGCTACGCACGATAAACAATCGGCCAGTTAGTCAGCCGAGAGCGACAGCTAGGGGTGGAGAAGAGGCTATGGAAGTAGACCATGCTCGTCACCGTAATTGTTTTAAATGCGGGAGAGTAGGGCACCAGGCACGAAATTGCCGAGTGATAGGGGCGGTTGGTCAGCAAACAATGCGTCCCCCGATTCAATGCTGGAAGTGTGGGGAACGAGGTCACATTCAGCGGGAATGTAGAAAGGCCGGAAACAGGCGGCCACAAGGTCAAAGAAGGTTTCCGCCGAGGCAGGAAAACTAGCAGGTTCTGCGGCACACGAAGCCGTTACGCAGGACCAGAAAAGTAGAAAGAGTCAGTTGTTTAGCATTAATGTAGCGGGTAGCCCTAAGTGCATAGTGTTCAAAATTGGGAAGCAAAGATTTCGTAGCTTGATCGATACGGGAGCAGAGGTGTCTTTGATTAGCAAGGGGGCTTACGATAAACTCAGTCATAAGCCAAAGTTAGGAAAGGGAGATGTGTCGTTACAGTCAGTTAGTGGAGAAGCTTTACAAGTATTGGGGAGTTCAGAATTAGAATTTACGATAGCGGGGCAAAAGTTTAAACATAAGTTCTACGTGGTATCAGGGCTCAACAGGAACTTTATTTTGGGAAATGACTGGTTAGACAAAAACGGGGTGAGGATTTATTTTGACTTGAAGAAACTCAGAGTCGGAAGTGTTTATGTGCCCTATGAACAGGACATCCACATTTCGTCTTTGGTCAGAGTGACTAAGACGAAAGTGGTAAAACCTCAGACGGCAGAAGTATTCCAGGTACGGATGAAGAATGCTCCGTATTTTGCAAGAGAGACACTCTTAGAGATTTCGGAAACAGACAAGGGATTTATAGCACAAGAACCGGGACTGTTAGTGACAAGCACGGTAGTCAGGCAAAATAATCACCAGACGTATCCCATACTGATAGTAAACAACACAAACAAGACGTATAGAGTTAGAAGGGGTTGTGTTGTCGGGAAGGTAACAGCAGTTCAGGAAGTACATGAAGTACAGATAGGGTCGGTTGATCGGCAGGTATCGGCAGTCGACTTGACGGAAGTCACTGCGCCGGAGAAGATGAAAGATGTAGTGTCAGAGCTCATTACGAACAATCAAGACTTGTTCGCGAATAGCGACCTTGATTTAGGGGCTACTGACACTGTCACGATGAAACTAGATACCGGCGATCATCCTCCCATTAGGATAAAACCGTATAGAATCCCGCTTCAAGATAGAGAGATTGTTGACAAGGCTCTAGAAGAGATGTTACAGGCAGGTGTGATAAGACGTTCTCAGTCCCCATGGTCTTTTAGTTTAGTGATTGTATCCAAGAAGGATGGGTCGAAACGTTTATGTGTTGACTTTAGAAAACTGAATGAGGTTACAAAGAAAACATCGTACCCACTACCGCTGATAGATGACATTTTGTCACTGCTTGGAAAGGCCAAGTATTTTACCAGTCTGGACCTTAAGTCGGGATACTGGCAGGTCAAGATGGCGGATCAGGAGAGTAGGGATAGAGTAGCATTTGCATGCCACAAGGGATTATTCGAATTCACGAAAATGCCTTTTGGTTTGGTGGGAGCACCGGGATTGTTCATGATGCTTATGAATATCGTGCTAGCCGGTTTAGAAAGCTTTGCCTGTGCCTATCTCGATGACATTTTCATCTTCTCAGAAACAATAGAAGACCATCTGTGTCACCTTCAGACAGTCTTTGATCGATTGAGACAGCATGACCTGAAGCTGAAACTCAAGAAGTGTCAGTTCTTTGCGGAAGAAACCAAATACTTAGGGTTTGTCATTAGTAGCCAGGGGATAAAACCGGATGAGGAAAAGGTAAAAGTCATTAGGGCTATGGCGGCTCCGACCTGTGTCAGAGAGTGCCGTTCGTTCATTGGTATGATTGGGTTTTACAGGAAAATGATTCCTAATTTCTCCCAGATGGCTGAACCAATCATAGCACTAACACGAAAGTATGCGAGATTCAGTTGGACAGAGGAATGCCAGAAAGCGTTTGATTTGATGAAGGAGACGTTAGCCGTAGCACCAGTGTTAGCCTATCCAGATACACGGCGTCCGTACATCCTTTACACGGATGCCAGCGACACATGCGTGGGGGCATGTCTCGCGCAAAAATGTGATGAGGATTCAGACATTTCCCCAGGCTCAAAGGTAGAAAGACCTATTTACTTTCTATCCCATAAACTTAGTACCAGTCAGAGGAAATGGTCGACAATAGAGAAAGAGGCTTTTGCGATCCATTATGCGCTTCAAAAGCTAAATCACTACTTGCATAATGCGGAGTTTGTAATCCGCACGGATCACATGCCTCTTAAGTATTTGCTTAATTCACCAATGCAGAATAAGAAGGTGCAGATGTGGGCCCTTGGCATTTCAGGATATAACTGTACTATTGAATATATCCCAGGTCCCCAAAATGTTTTGGCAGACTTACTATCCAGAATGCCGAGTGGTACTCACATGCCAGAGCATGAGGAAGAAGAAGAGTTAACCAGAGAGGTCAATGACAATGCTTTTGTCATTGGAGTCATAAACTCCAACCATTTCACACCCAAGCAGTTTGCTAGTTGTACAATAAGGGCAGGGTGTGACGAGAAGCTGGAAAAAGTTGATCTTCCAGGGTTTGATATTATTGAGGAACAGGGGGAAGGATTCTGAAATAGTGCGCTTAAAGGACTTATTGATTAGTGAACAAGGAACCATGACAGTCAATAGGAGGTACATGCTGATAGAGGATGTTCTATATTTCTTGTCTCATCCTGATGATGAACCAGTAGCCAGATTGTATGTTCCGTCTCACTTGGTAGAGTACGTAGTCAGACAGTACCATGACGAAAATGGTCATTTAGGGATCGACAAGACTCATGACACAGTCAGTAGAAAGTATTACTGGCCTAACATGTACAAACAACTGTATGAATATGTTAGTGGGTGTGTCATCTGTCAGTCTAGAGTGTTACAAAAGAAAAGGGTCCCCGTCCAGGAAATGGACATTCCTCCATACCCATTCGCTAAGTTGTCATTGGACTTGGCAGGTCCGTTTGACCGCTCTCTTAGCGGGAATCGCTATGTCATAGCATTCATCTGTCATCTGACAGGTTGGGTAGAGGCGTTCCCTGTACCAGATAAAACGCCGCAGTCAGTGGTACAGCTGCTCGTAGAAGAAATTCTACCCAGACATGGCTGTCCATTGCAGATAGTATCAGACAATGGATCTGAGAATGTGAATAGGGTTATGGCAGAAACGCTGGCAGAACTGAACATAGATCATGTCACGACCAGTCTTTATCATCCACAGTCCAATGCTAAGGTCGAACGTTTCCATAGAACTTTTAACGACATTCTGTCCAAAAAGATACAAGAGGATTTTTCGACATGGGACGTGCATATTAACCAGGTACTAGCAGCTTATAGGGTTTGTGTTTCGGAAACTACGCAGGAATCTCCTTTCTTCTTACTGTACGGTCGCGATCCAGTGCTACCGTTAGATAACATCCTTAGACCCCGAAGAAAATACGCTGGTGAAGAGTTTCACAAGATAGCGCTTGAACAGCAACACAAGGCCTTCACCCAGGTGTATCGGCGAATTAAGAAAGCACAGAAGAAAGGGGCTAAGTATGCTAATAGAGGCGTACAGCCTGTCGAGATTAAGGTCGGTGACCCAGTGTACCTTCGTAATCACCGTAGACACAATAAGTTAGACAGTAAGTGGAGGTCGCACTATAGAGTGGTGGAACAATTGTCGCCTGTCACATTCAGGGTACGACATCAACTAGATGGCACTGAGGTCAGTTCACATGCTGAACACTTGCGGATAGCCAAAATTAGCGAGTGGCCTATTCCAAAAGCCAGGGGGAGAACATTACGTAAAGCCACACAGGTTGTAGCTCCAGAATCATCCGATAGCGACAGTGACGATGCAGTAGGGCAAGAGAACGCACGAGACAGACTGACTAGGGGGGTGCGAAAAGAGCGTGAGAATTCTTCATCCGAGGAGGACGTTCCGTTAATGGAGTTAAGAAAGCGCCTAAAGACAAGAGAGAAAAGATCTCTCTCAGCAGTAAACGTTAGTTGTAACAAGGGCACATCAGACAGTTCTGATGATGGGGAGATCGACGACAATCGTTCGATTCAGCCTAGTTTACAGACTAATGGGGTTAGGGAAATTCTTGAAGCGATACTGACTCTTCTGCCAAAGAAGGCTTCGAATTAGAAATGCGACTCTCAGACGGTATCTGGGAGAGGACTATTGTAATGTGTAAATCATGAAGCATGATTTGAGTTTTGTCAGAGACAGTGGTATAAGTCTCTGGTGGTATCTTGTATGTTGCAGACAACAACAAGATGAGGTTTTTTTTTTTTTTTTTTTTTTTTTTTTTTTTTTTTTTTTTTTTTTTTTAGTCTGATAGTATTGGGGCTAGCGCAGGGTTTAAACATTAATCACAATGTCGTATTTCAAAAACTTGATGAAGTTACCACTAGTAACTGGAGATTCAGGTCGGCCTGCGCCAGAATCAATGACGGCTCAGTATGACTTAGAATCCACAACAATAGCAGGAGACGCGCAACGTACGCGGTTCGCGTTCCTTACGGAAGCTGAACTTGAAGCTCGTTCCAAACCCTTGATAGGATTCTGTGCGATTCGAAGTGCAATATATCCTATGAACATTAATCAGTTTTGTGTTACGGCGCTGTTTTTTTTAAACAACTCAGACGTAATTGCAACACACTGCCAAACAAAGGTCAAGTTGGGTACAGTGTTACCTATGGCACGGTATATAATGGATGGGCTATGGGTCGTTAGTAATCATAGTCCACTAAAGATGAGTATTAGTTGTCACGATAAAGGGGTCACGTACCAACAAATCAACCCACCATTATCGCTAATCCGCCTCAATGAATCATGTACGGCTATTAGTGATAGATTGATGTTAACCCCTTACTACCAACAAGAGAGCCAGTATCAGGTGGAAGACAAATTGATAGGATGGATGGAAAACTATGCATTTTCCAATGTAATGTTATGGAAACCATTTCATAGCGCTTTACCAGACTACGATCCCATCTCTTTGTCCAAAGAGTTAGATGAAATTAAGGAAATGCCAATGGATCATCTAATTGCTCGACTTCAGAGCATACTATTCGTTAAGCCAAAACAAGAATGGGCGATATGGAAACAGATCATCATTGGTTCTATCGTAGGGACAGTTGTAGTGATCATAATTCGGGTAGGGTGTATACGATATAAAAAGAAAACTAGCGCATGGTTTGGCTCCATATTATCACGACTCAGGAAGGGTGAACGTGAGGTCACTGTGCCTACGTTGATTTCGGCGGCTGTGCAATCAGCAGACGTGAATGACGTCGCAAGAGCGAAGGACTCTACGCCGATGATGGAGGGAGGAGTGCAGTTACTCCCCGCCTCGAACGTTGTCAAGTTTACCCGTCGTTGGGGTAACCAAGGATCAACGTGTTGCGATCCAGGAAGGATCGTGAAGAATAACGAACACATGTGCAAAGACATAACTGAGTCGACGATTTTGATGTGAACAATTATTGGCGTGATTACGCCGGACAATAATAATTTTTAATAAGGAGTGATCGATTTAAATAAGCGGTCATTCCGAAAAATGATGTATTTTGTGGATAACATGTTTAATTGTTTGAAATGATTTTGTGATTTGAATATTGTGTAATGAAAAAAAAAACGAATCTTGTGAATTAAGATTCCTTTTTTTTTCGGGTAGGTTTGGGAGGAGTTGTTACACTATAAGTGTATACGACCAATATCACGGTCGGGTAATTTTATAATTTCCCTTGATATGAAAATAACGAGGGTATAATTAGTACCACGGGCTCACGTGGAGTTGACAAGTGGCCGGCCCTACTAAGCTGGGACTAATGAATAAATAACGAGCCCTCGTTAGTAGTGAGGAACACAGACTCCTGCTGACAAAGAATAATTATGAGAGTCAGTAATAGGTTACTGGTCAGCTAAGATCAGAGGACGCTGGCCACCATAATAGATGTGGAATAATTAGGAGAGACAGTAATGGGTCCCTGGTCAGCTAAGATCAGAGGACGCTGGCCACCATAATAGATGTGAAATAATTAGGAGAGACAGTAATGGGTCCCTGGTCAGCTAAGATCAGAGGACACTGGCCACCATAATAGATGTGGAATAATTATGAGAGACAGTAATGGGTTCCTTTGATAGCTAGGATCAGAGGACGCTGGCCACCATAATAGATGTGGAATAATTAGGAGAGACAGTAATGAGTTCCTTTGATAGCTAGGATCAGAGGACGCTGACCAGCATAATAGATGTGGAATAATTATGAGAGACAGTAATGGGTCCCTGGTCAGCTAGGATCAGAGGGCGCTATCCACCAGAGCAGATGGGGGATAGATTATGGGCGACAGTAATAGCTCCTTTGACAGATAGGGTCAGGGGACGCTGGCCACCATGATAGATGTGGAATAATATGGGTGACAGTAATAGCCCCTTTGACTGGTTGAGACAAAGGGGCGATGCCCTCGGCCAGAACGGGTATATATATTGGGGGGAAACACCCGAACGGGAGAGCTCAGAACGAAGGGAACGAGATAGAGAGAGAGCTCGCACAATGACCAGAACGAGAGAGCTCACAACGAAGGGAACGAGATAGATAGAGAGTACACAACGAAGAGAGTGAGATAGATAGATAGAGGGAGCTGAGAAGCGAGAGACCGAGCTCCGGTATTTTCGCGATTTTAGTATGCCATGCTAGTAGGTTGGTTGTGCCCAACCTATTAGACTCACGATGACCAAGAAATAAAAGACTCTTCTGGAAACACTCTTGTCTGGCTGCGTCTTCCATCTACAACACCTTGCGTGTGGCTGCGGTAGTGCAACATCACGTGGTGCTAAGGGCAAGCTCAAGCGAGCTACTGAAATTGTTTTTGGAAATTCAGATCGTTTGTATCTTGAAATTTCATTAAGTTGGCTGAAACTGATACCAAAGTGGAGGGGGAGGAAGAGCCGGAGTACCCGGAGAAAGAACCCCCGACGGTCCGCCCGAATTAATGGTGACACTTACTAGAGGAGAAAAATCCGACGCCGAAACCCGTAATCGAACCTCACACCTTTAGCATTGGTGGCAGGCGCCTTAACCACTGCGCCACGGACCGCCCCAAATGAGTTAACACTCTCGAGACTTGCTGCATTCGAGTAAACTGCATAAAGCCGGCATAAAGTCGCATGTCCGGATGCGACACGTTTCGAATGAGTGAAAAGTGTCTCAGCCAGGGCTACGGCAAGTTAACGGTGTGCCTGGACTACGGCAAGTTAACGGTGTGCCTGGACTACGGCAAGTTAACGGTGTCTGGACTACGGCAAGTTAACGGTGTGCCTGGACTACGGCAAGTTAACGGTGTGCCTGGACTGTGTTGCGTGATGTCAGTCGATCTAAATTCTTTCCTTGTCAGTACAGGTAGACAGATTTCTTCCTCTGCAATACACCATGTGAAACAATATAAGTTATTAGTAGCAGGGGGGGGGGGGGTTGCTGCACGGACCCCTTGTAGGCCCGATGAAGGTCAAAGGAACCATTGTACCTCGAAGGCCTTCGGGGTACAATGGTTTCTTTGACCTCCCTCAGACCAAAACGGGGCCGTGCAGCAAACCCCCCTTATTTGTTGTCATTCCTCCACTACTTTCGTAAAAGAAATCAAGCTGAAATCTTCTGACCTGGATCACGCCTGACATGACTGACATCAAAAGAATAATTATACGTGTATACATAATAGACTTATGACGTAATATAAGATTTGTTGTGACGTTGCCGCCTGCATCAGTGACCAGCAGCATCGTCTTAGAAAAAATAGTCGCACAGGATGTTCATGTGCATTCGATTTATCAAAGATTCTTTCTTTAGTGGTCTGTTGCACACTATTGCTGCTCAAACAACTCCAGTAGTGTGCCTATTGTTTCGAACAGCACTAAGTAACTTTGTACTTTATAACTTTTTGTTGATGATCTTTTAAAGAACAAAACGGGCATCCAAGACGCGTCACAAAGAGGGCTAAAAGAAGTCCGCCATTAGTCGGTACAAGGGTTTTTGTTAGCGAGGTCGCATCATGTGGTAAACTTTGCGTTTAACAGAATGGTCGTGCGACGCAGGAATGAAAACTAAAGCGTTTTACTGAACAGACGATCAAAAACCCGACTAACTGGGAGCTACATTATCAAGACTAATTACTAACCAGTTCTAGAAAACGATTAATCGTCCGAGTCGATAGTTCAGAAGTGTTTAAAAGTCCGTCTAGTACATTTTTACAGGATATTTCAAGGGTAGTTCCAGGTTAGCTTGGCGCCTGTAGGCGCCAAGCTAATCTGGAACCACCCTTGAACAATGTATAGCGTATGAGTGCTAAATGCGTTAATGAGGGGGGGGGGGGATGCGGTATAAGCCAAGAAATAAAGAGCTTTAAGTCTGTGGACAGAATGCGCTGTTTTCGCTTCCGTCCAAACTTGAGTCTCGGTCGGCCCGCACCAGGAGTGTTTGTCTCGGCGTGCCAGCGTCACCAACTACCGCACGGCAACCCACACCACGCGCACCCTCGTAATCTGAAGTATTTCTTGCCAAATTACAATTGTATTGTCAGGGCATTTCATGTCCAAGTCAGTCCTATGGGGAAGGGGGAAAAATAGGGGGGGGGGGGCAGGGGCGGGGTGGCTGTGGTGGTCATTCTGACAAGAAGGACTTCGTCAAATAGCTCAACACAAATCTAACCGTTTTGATGATAACTTATTTTAAGGATGAGGGTCACATGAAGACCCTCAAATACCCACCTACAAAGCGCCCATCTAGACCCCCTAAAACAGTTTCTCTCGTCTCTAATGTCAGATGTAGATGTCGTGGTCTACTGTCTGTATCAAAGTGGGCACTCTATGGCTGGGCACACGTGTTTTAGAACAGATACCTGTAGCATTCAATTTATTTCCCTGTCAACAAAAACATGTGCTCTGTTCTACTGCATATGACCACAAGCCAAAAAGCTACACTTCTGTCAGCTACACTCAAAAGAAAGCGTATGGCATGGGCCACCACTCAGTTCTCTGACAGCAGATAATTAAAACTGCTAGCTTAAATACATTGCTTAACTTTATAAATCTGTGCTTTGTTCACCCTGCAAACAAACTTGAAATTTAACAGATGAAAATTTGAGAGTTTTCTTTCCACGGAAAAAAACAAACAAACACAAAACCAGGAGTGTATAACTATAAGTTGTTGAAACGGCAATAATTGGTATGAGAACAGGTAGGGCGGGGGGTGGGGTGAGGGGGGGGGTGGGGTGAGGGGGGGGGGGGTGGTGGATGGTGGTCACGGTGTCTGCTGCACGGCCTGGACGATAGGACTACTGACAGGAGCCATTCCTAGAGCTGCTGCATGGGTTGGGAATAATATGAACCGCTTACAAGGCAACTACCTTAACCCAGTGTACGCTGTTATCAATGTACCCCGTTCACACAGAACTCACCGAGATAAAAATTTTCACATCCAGTGCCGCAAGCTGCCGGTGTCTTGACCATGCAATCTCTAGGGTAGTCCCGGAACATCTCGGCGCCATACTTTAGCGGCGCTGATAGACTGGCTCAGCGTGTGTACTAATTCCTAGTGAGTGTTTACACCACGGACAGTGCAAATAAGTACTCCGATAGCAAAACGGCTGTGCGCGGGCCCACATGCGGCCGTCGTCGGTTCGAGGACCTTTGCACCCTGGGTAGTGCCCAAAAAAACAAATGTCGTCTAAAACCACTGGCCTGTAGGCATGAGCTTGTGTTAGACTGGCGTCTTGGCCGCGGGTACTATCAGATTGTTCCTTGTCCAATGGCACTGCTACTAGCGCACTGACGCAGTGAGAACAAGTTCATCGGCTCCGTGTCGGCTCCAGAACCTTTTGCTTTCTGCAATAACAGCCCGATCCACTGCTGCACAAGCGCTGACCTTATCAAAGCCATTTATCCCAATTAAACTCCGAGAGGCCATCGGGACCCCTGATACCGGGCAATGCACTATTGCCGCTAGGTCCCCCTTCAAAGGGTTGCGTGGTGCGGGTTATGCCCCCTGAGTGACTGCCAATAACGTCTAAAGCGATACGGGACATCTTCAAGTTAGCTAGTTATTGGCGTTTAACGCCGAGAAGGCCATCTCACGGCGGGGGACATCTTCAAGTTAGCTAGTTATTGGCGTTTAACGCCGAGAAGGCCATCTCACGGCGGGGGACATCTTCAAGCTTGACGTAGGCTCTCTCCAAACGGCAAGCACAACTGCGGTTTGAGCACGAGGGACTCTTCAGCACTTGATACGAGCCGCATACGCACGCGCGGCAAATAGCTGTATGCGGCACGCCTTCACTACAATGAATTAACCCTTTGGGTGTCGGTAGCGCTTTTTGTCGAGACAAAAAGCGCTGCCGAAACCCAAAGGGTTAAACCGTGTTGTCTAAAGTCCCGAAGCACGGTGCCATAACAGTGTGGTGCCCAGAGGCGCTTAACCTGGCATCAGCCTTGAGCTATCATGGTTGGTCTCTAATTTACTTCGCTGACTGTCAACGCAGGTGTGTTAAAGATACTGGCTCGCCCCTGCTTGAAAAATCCAACACTATCCAGGTTTCGTTCCATTTGTAGTAGAACTGGTGTGAACAATCTGAAGAACAATATTGTCAGCTGAGCCCGCGTGACTCCGTACCGAGACTGTGAGATCTGATTGGTAGGTGATGACGCCACCGCACTGCAAGACTCTCATGCTCTTTTAACTGCCGGTGTAAAAAGTCTGATGACGGTTGACAATGGTCATTGACTGCCATCTTTTCTCCCCAAGCGGAGGCAGAAACGGCGTTTAATATACTCCGGCCGTGACTTCGCTTTGAACATACGGGTCCCGGTGGGAGACAACTCTGCAGATCCGGCCTGGCTTTGGATCCCGGGTAGCTAAGCGTGTCGCGTACCAAAGCCAGGTCCGTGGCGGATTATCCGTGGGATTAGTGCCGGGTGTTTCGCGATGTCCACACTCAGCCCATCAACACAACCCCACATTTGCATGACAGCGACTCCCTGCACAACACGCCCCAGACCGCAGAACGTCGACGGGCCCAAGCCAGCTGAATCCGGCCAGACACAGCCGTGCGCAGGCCGATTGCGGTCGACGTGGTCCCGATGAATTTCTGCGTACTGGGGGCGAGTCCGTGAGCGGATTAGCGGGGGATGTCAAAACACAAGACCCAAAACCGCCCCTCTGTCGGCCCCGGGATTTCCCGGCATCCCCCAGTCTTTGAAGTTGCCCCCGGGGTCAGGGGTTGGCGGGGATTGGGGGTGAAAACGCTGCCTGAGTGTTTGTCTTGTCAGGGCGCACAGAGAGAGAGAGAGAGAGAGAGAGAGAGAGAGAGAGAGAGAGAGAGAGAGAGAGAGAGAGAGAGAGAGAGAGAGAGAGAGAGAGAGAGAGAGAGAGAGAGAGAGAGAGAGAGAGAGAGAGAGAAAATTAAATGAAACTTTATTATTTCTGAACGGAAGAAGCAGTTAGCACATGTGCCATTTTTCACGCTTGCCTTTGCTAATCTACAAAGGTACAACTCTGCTAAAGGTACAAAGCTACTAACATACAAAGGTACAAAGCTACTAACATACAAGTGCACATAATATAACAAGTCGTTCAAAAAAAATGGATAAGGCAAAATGGAGGGCACCAATTATGATTGCTAATAATGTGAATGGCAAAAAAATCAAAAGAAGATATTCTTTAAAATTCCTTCTTTCACTGAAATCAAACACGCGCACACGCTCTCGCCGCACCCACACAACACACACACACACACACACACACACACACACACACACACACACACACACACACACACACACACACACACACACACACACACACATGTGCGCTGATGTAATGCTATGTGATTGTGTTCTTTACAACCACCTTCCTGTATTTTCTGGTTGTAAATTGTATTTTGTGTTCATATGGGCCTGATGGCCTGCAAAAACTGAAATAAATTTATTATTATTATTATTATTATTATTATTATTATTATTATTACACACACACACACACAAACACACACTCGCGCACGCACGCACGCGCGCGCGCACACACAGACATACACACATACACGCACACGTGCGCGCGGAGGTTAATATCAAGGCTTTATGCGATGGGGATACCCGAACCAGTGAATGACCTGTTAGACAGCAGGTACATGAAGAGGCTTTCCTTGAAAGAGGGGATTGAACCAGTGTGTGTTATGTGCGCTGGCAGTTTATTCCAAAACGAGGCGCCCGAGAATGAGAGGGTGGTTTTAAATAAATCTATCATCGGGCGTGATGTGATGAAGTTACGCCTTGATGTTGAATAGCCAGAAGCTGCCTTGGTGAAGAGCTTACACAAGTATTCTGGGTGGATTTCATTCCAGATTTTATACATGACTACCCCTTTGTAAAAGAGAGTGTGCCTGTCGAGAGGAAGCATCTTTAGTTTTTCAAATTTTTGGTCAGTAGAAAGGGCTGGATCAGGCAGGATCTGCTTCACTGCCCTGGGATGCAAGGAGTTAATCCTCTTCAAGTGTATGTCACCGCTGCCGTCCCATGTCGTGGAGACATAATCGATGTAGGATTTGACATGGGCATTGTAAAATAGTTTGCGAGCGTCGACATCAATAAGATATTTTAGCTTAGACAGTATAAAAACATTTCTGGACACAGTTTTACAGACAGCATTGATGTGAGATTGCCATTTCATCTGGTTATCAAAAATAACTCGATGTAGGCGATGTTCAGTTACTTGTGTAATGGTGTGGTCTTGGATTTCCAGGCTAAGCGAAAGTGGCTTGAGCTGATGCTTCTGACGGGTTTCTATCGTCATACATTCGGTTTTGGTGGGTGGGATTAAGGATCATTGCATTATTTTCACACCATTTGGAAATTTCGCTCAGTCCCTGTTGCAAACGACCATTTAAAGACTCAAGACACTTATGGGGGTGTGGATTGTTGCGTCATCGGCAAACAAGTCACGTGCAATTCTGTCATTCGTGAACTGTAGTGGCAGGTCATTGATAAATTAATATGCAAAAGAGAAGAGGTCCCATGACAGAGCCCTGGGGCACTCCTCTTGTTACTAAACCACTTGAAGAATAAGATCCATTAACCATCATGCGCTGCTGTCTGTCTGTAAGATAGGAAGCGAAAAACGAGGTTGTTTTCAAGGAATGAATAGATGCCTGAGAACTGGCGTCTGAGGTATGAAAACAGTTACTTGAAAATGAACCATCCAGATATATACTGAGCTTGGAAAGGAGAATATCATGATCTACAAGGTCGAAAGCTTTCCGAAGGTCTATGAAAACAGCACCTGTAAATTCGCCTTGGTTAATTGAACTTCAGTAGCCACGAGTCTGTAAGTCGCGCTAAGGCTGTATGACAACTATGCTTCGGGCGAAAACCTGGCTGGAGGGGGTGGATTAATTTGCGTTTTCCCAGGTATTTTAACAGATGTTTATGAATGTGTCGTTCAAGGGGTTTACTTAAGACAGACAAAAGTGAAATGGGGCGATAATTGTTAACATTAATTGTTAAAAGAGAGAGAGAGAGAGAGAGAGAGAGAGAGAGAGAGAGAGAGAGAGAGAGAGAGAGAGAGAGAGAGAGATTGCCAATGCGCAAAAGACCATCGTGCTGACGTCGGACGCCGTTGGCCCGCGCACGAGTGTGCGCGGGCCAAGGACGGCCGACGTCGGCACGATGATCTTTTGAGCACTGGGTGGCTGCCTTGCACCGCCTTGAGGGGGACCTCGTGTGGTGATAAAGTTATGATGTTTCATGAAGGAAGACAATATCCCAGATAGAAAAGACTACCGGGCCTACGTCAGTCATCCGCTGTCGCCGCCCCGTGCACGCCTGTTCCATACTCCCCCTACGCAAAAGACCATTGGGCCGAAGTCGGCCGCACAGAGCCCGCACTAAGGCCAACTTCCACCCGATGGCCTTTGCGTGCTGTGTTCTGGTTGTGCCCTGCACGCCTGTCTTCCCGATGGTCTTTTGCGTAATTGTGATTATACTGTACATTTCTAGACGAGACACGTAGCGGGTAGAAAACGGTACCCCAGTGTGAATGCAGCCAGACCGTGACCATTTTGCACGCTTGGCAGTCGCGTGGTCTGGATCCTGGGACAGTTAGTTAGTTAGAGGATGTAGATGATCGTCTTGTTCTATACCTGCGTATTTCTCCGTGGGCTGGCGATTGGGTGCCTGATAGGCGGGGGCAGGGGATCTAACTGTTTGTCTGTCCAGCGCTGAGTAATTCCCCTTGGTATGTGTACAGTTAGTTAGTTAGTTGGGTTTAACGCCGAGCAGGCGGCTAAGGCCATCTCACGGCGGTGGGTCCTGGGACAGAGGGCATGGGAACGTATGGAATAAGCCATGAGAACAACATGCATCATTGCATCCCATAAGCCGTCAGGCAGATCCTCCAAATATTTCATTCTCCACCATGTGACGCATAGTTTTGCTGGTGGCCTCTGCCCGGATTCAAAGGGCAGTCGCAGTGTTTCATGTCTGCGTCAATCCAATAGGAATGTAGGCAGAATATTGTGACAGCCCAAGACAGAGTCGGGCAGAAACTCTATGTCACAGTCTCTCCCCCTCCATGACTCCCCTTCTGGGAGACACAGACGACAATGTCAGGTATTAACTCTATGTCGCAGTCTCTCCCCCTCCATGACTCCCCTTCTGATAGACACAGACGACAATGTCAGGTATTAACTCTATGTCGCAGTCTCTCCCCCTCCATGACTCCCCTTCTGAGAGACACAGACCGACAATGTCAGGTATTAACTCTATGTCTGTCTCTCCCCCTCCATGACTCTCCCCCCTATGAGGGACACAGATGACAGATGACAGATTCCAGCAGCAGAGGCACACACACCAACATGTTCTCCACAAACACAGAGTCTCATGTGACCTCGTGGTGCTTGCAGACGGATCGGTCCTGGCTAATCTTCCTACCTGACATGTGTCCTACCAGTGGTTGTCATGATCACCGTAACGCTAATCCTCGCGTTACATGTCTCCAGACAGAGTTGTCGTCCGTGCCGGACATGGATTCTCCGTGTATCACACACACCGCTCTCAAACCGCACGCCCCACACCAAGCTCGAGTCCTCGTACAAGAGTTATGCATCCTGCTGACCCTGCAGTCACAGGGGGCCATGAGGCTGTACACGTCTTGCTGGACGAGCTTGGCCTCGTAGACCTCCTCAGACGAAGGCAGTGATGTGGGTTTGCGGCGACGAGAGACAAATAGGCAAGGAAAACAAGGGGCACAATTGGCGTGTGTGGGACTACTGGCTAGGGTTATGGAAACTATCCATTAGATATCAAACAAACTCCGCCGCGCACACGGATTCCTTCTACACCTCACACAATGTGCGCGCTCATCTCGTAACCTCGCACAGGCAAAGGCAGCGTGTGTCTCAATTAACGCATTTAGCCCCGACACACCACAACAAGATATTGATCGAGCATGATAGTTCAAGGGTCAGTGGTGCCAGAATAGCTTGGCACCACCCTTGAACTATCATGCTCGGTCTGTCTCTATTCTGGCACCACCCTTGAACTATTGAATTGTTGTTTTGTGTTCAGTCCGCAGTTTAGCAAGGACAGATATGAAAAGAGACTCGTGCATCATTGAAAAATAGAGTTTCATTCATTTATTCATTCATTCATTCATTCATGCTCGGTCTGTCTCTAGAATTGTAATACAGTCATTCAGAGGGCCACTTCAACATTTAGGGATTTCAGTAGTGGCCGGTGTACAATGTGTTAACAGAGACGTGCATCTCAGTCGTACGCGACAATTATGCCCTTCACACAAAACACTCGCATCACCCATGGCACACAGGTTACGATGACCAAGACGTGAGCAAATACTGTTTCAGAAGACGCCTCGCTTTCATGTTGCAGAGTTAGTTATTTGGGTTGAACGCCGAGCAGGCAACTAAGGCCATCTCGCGGCGGCCACGCTGTAGCGTGCCTTGAAGGGACCGCAAAGCCACCGTGGCGTACCCTTTGCCCAGCTACCATGGTCCATCCAGATACCGTTGTGTCATGGAGCAGTTGATGACGCCCGACCGTTGGCGACAAGGTGGCCGTGAGGCATAAGGCCCTGGTAGTCCCTGGGGCCGGTGTACCAAGCTCAATATCCTCCCCCCCCCCCCCCCGGATTCCCCAGGCACTCTCCGGGTGGTAAGGGTCCTTCACAGCCGAACAACTCCATATCACGCACTCCACGTGTAGGGGCTGATTACACGATTACCCCGTGTCCTTGTTGAAACTAATTTGTCACTCTGAGCGTAAGCTAGGAAACGGTACAGCAAAATGTCATCGGGCCGAAATTGCCGAAATTGGCCGCAGTTGGACCGCGCACGGCCAATTTCGGCCCGAGGACATTGGCTCAGTGGGTATACATGTCTACAGGCAAAGCTGGGGTTCCGGTAGGCAGACTCACCTTTCCCCGTCTATCAACGATAGGGAGACTCACAGATCTGCCCCTATGCTGACCGCTAATACCAGCTCATTCGCACGTTGCTTGAGGGATTCATGACTAGTGCCTGGCGTGCGTTGCTTGAGGGATTCAGGACTAGAGCTTGGCGTGCGTTGCTTGCGGGATTCAGGACTAGAGCATGGCGTACTTTGCTTGAGGGATCCAGGACTAGAGCCTGGCGTACTTTGCTTGAGGGATCCAGGACTAGAGCCTGGCATGCGTTGCTAATGGGATTCAGGACTAGAGCCTGGCGTACTTTGCTTGAGGGATCCAGGACTAGAGCCTGGCATGCGTTGCTAACGGGATTCAGGACTAGAGCCTGGAGTACGTTGCTTGATGGATTCAGGACTAGAGCCTGGCTTAGTTTGCTTGAGGGATCCAGGACTAGAGCCTCTAGAGCCTGGCATGCGTTGCTAACGGGATTCAGGACTAGAGCCTGGCGTACGTTGCTTGAGGGATCCAGGACTAGAGCCTGGCGTACGTTGCTTGAGGGATCCAGGACTAGAGTCTGGCGTACGTTGCTTGAGGGATCCAGAACTAGAGCCTGGAGTACGTTGCTTGAGGGATCCAGGACTAGAGCCTGGCGTACGTTGCTTGAGGGATCCAGAACTAGAGCCTGGCGTACGTTGCTTGAGGGATGCAGGACTAGAGCCTGGAGTACGTTGCTTGAGGGATCCAGAACTAGAGCCTGCCGTACGTTGCTTGAGGGATCCAGGACTAGAGCCTGGCGTACGTTGCATGAGGGATCCAGAACTAGAGCCTGGCGTGCGTTGCTTGAGGGATCCAGGACTAGAGCCTGGAGTACGTTGCTTGAGGGATCCAGAACTAGAGCCTGGCGTACGTTGCTAACGGGATTCAGGACTAGAGCCTGGCGTACGTTGCTTGAGGGATTCAGGACTAGAGCCTGGCGTGCCTTCCTTGAGGGATCCAGAATTAGAGCCTGGCGTACGTTGCTTGAGGGATCCAGGACTAGAGCCTGGCGTACGTTACTTGAGGTATCCAGAACTAGATCCTGGCGTACTTTGCTTGAGGTATCCAGGACTAGAGCCTGGCGTACGTTGCTTGAGGGATTCAGGACCAGAGCCTGGCGTGCGTTGCTTGAGGGATCCAGGACTCTAGCCTGGCGTACTTTGCTTTAGGGATCCAGAACTAGAGCCTGGCGTACGTTGCTTGAGGGATTCAGGACCAGAGCCTGGCGTGCGTTGCCTGAGGGATCCAGAACTAGAGCCTGGCGTACGTTGCTTGAGGGATTCAGGACCAGAGCCTGGCGTGCGTTGCTTGAGGGATCCAGGACTAGAGCCTGGCGTACTTTGCTTGAGGGATCCAGAACTAGAACCTGGCGTACGTTGCTTGAGGGATTCAGGACCAGAGCCTGGCGTGCGTTGCTTGAGGGATCCAAAACTAGAGCCTGGCGTACGTTGCTTGAGGGATTCAGGACTAGAGCCCGGCGTACGTTGCTTGAGGGATCCAGGACTAGAGCCTGGCGTACTTTGCTTGAGGTATCCAGAACTAGAGCCTGGCGTACGAATGCTTAACCCCTTTACTGCTGAGAAAAAAGGGAACACCAACCATTTGAAAGAGGTATAGATCCTCATGAGCCCCCGCAATTGCGGGGGCTCATGAAGATCTTTGCCTCTTGATGATACCACTTTGTGTCCGCGTTTCTTGGGCTGGGGGGGGGGGGGGGGTGCCGCTGAACTGACAAAGATTAAAAAAACACAATCCACTTTCCACCGGCGGTGAAGTGGTTAAACAGAGCCACTGAGTTCTTACGAGTGCAGTTAATTGGATCCTTACAGCGATATCAAAGACACCCGTGGGGGCACTTGGCACTAAGAGAAACACAATCAGATCACTCACTGTCATTACGAGCTGACAGTCCCTGTACGAACACCAGAACCACCATCGGGTACTTGATCATCACGTGCAACGACATGTGCGGGGGACTTATACGTATCAATGAGCCCGCCGGTCCAGTTTACGTCGACATTTCTCAGTCAGACGAAGTCGTGACCAATTGACGCACGCCTGGGCAGTAAGCGACAAGGTAGTAATTATCGACTGCATAAACGTGAAATTTGTTTCTCACTTTGTCCACATTGTTCACGTCCTAATGCACCCCCACCAGGCCCCACGGACACGCGAAGCGATTGTCCCCGCAAATTCCGTCCTTTAAATTAAAAATAAAATAGTACTTTTATAAATTTCACATTTTCAAAGACGCTGTGTCTCCGGTTATGTTTGAAAATCGAATGTCACTGAGACGCTGTGTCTCCGGTTATGTCTGAAAATCGAATGTCACGGAGACGAATTTCCTCAAACCGAGTTAGACTAACCCTCTGGCTGTCGGTAGCGGTTTTTGTCGCTATGATTCCTACAGGATGTCAGGGTGTTGTTATTCCTGCAGGATGTCAGAGTCTTGTTATTCCTGTAGGATGGCAGGATGTTGTTATTCCTGCAGGATGGCAGGGTGTTGTTATTCCTGCAGGATGCCAGGGTGCTGTTATTCCTGCAGGATGTCAGGGTGTTGATATCCCTGCAGGATGTCAGGGTGTTGTTATTCCTGCAGGATGTCAGGGTGTTGTTATTCCTGCAGGATGTCACGGTGTTGTTATTCTTGCAAGATGTCAGAGTGTTGTTATTCCTGCAGGCTGTCAGGATGTTGTTATTCATCAGGATGTCAGGGTGTTGTTATTCCTGCAGGATGTCAGGATGTAGTTATTCCTGCAGGATGTCAGGATGTTGTTATTCCTGCAGGATGTCAGGGTGTTGTTGTTCCTACAGGATGTCAAGGTGCTGTTATTCCTGCAGGATGTTAGGATGTTGTTATTCCTGCAGGATGTCAGGGTGTTGTTATTCCTACAGGATGTCAGGGTGCTGTTATTCCTACAGGATGTCAGGGTGCTGTTATTCCTGCAGGATGTCAGGGTGTTGTTATTCCTGCCGGATGTCAGGATGTTGTTATTCCTGCAGGATGTCAGGGTGTTGTTATTCCTACAGGATGTCAGGGTGCTGTTATTCCTGCAGGATGTCAGGGTGTTGTTATTCCTACAGGATGTCAGGGTGTTGTTATTCCTGCCGGATGTCAGGGTGTTGTTATTCCTGTAGGAATCATCGCGACAAAAAGCGCTACCGACAGCCAAAGGAGGGTTAATGTTGTTAGTTTGATGGTGAAAATATCCCTTGTCTCGGGGACTTTGGCAGCGCAGCGTTCTCAAAGTGTGACCACGCTTCTTTATCTGGTAATTAACATTTTTATTATCCTGAGAAGCGCCACATATGTGAGCGTCAGTCTGTGGTGCCAATGGATTACACAATGTTCTCGCGCTGTAGTAGTTTTCTCCTGTTGACTACCCTTTCTATTGCCCTTTGAACGGGTTGTCGGTCCTGTTCCGACTGAAAGACGAATGTTTCGAAAGCCGGATTAATTTCCTAAGGCTGGCGATTAACATTTGGATTGTCCATAAGTTATCTTGTCGGCCGGGCGGTCCGTGGCTGGGGTGTATTGAGACTAGACAAGCGTGGAGACTGATGGCAACAGGGGACTCGGCTTTAAAGATTTTCCTTGGGCCATCTGCCGCGGTGGGATTTTTTTCATTGCGCATTGCGCCTTCTGTACGTTGATATACACGTTTCTGAACGATCTCTATGTTGATACATAACACTACGTTCAGTACTCTGATAGACACACTGATGAAAGTAAGGACCAGGATACGGCACTGATTGCCATCACCCCTCGCGACCACTAGTTCATCAAGATCCATGCTTCACGTAGACCAGAAGGGTCAAGTTGGTAGCGGGTTTCCCCGACATGCAGCAGGGGTCAACGACATGAGGAAGCTTAGTCCAGCGCCAGCCACTAAGCTAGATGCAACGCTATAGCAGGTGAATGTTGTGGCGATATAGTGGGGTGAGTGCTGTGGCGCTATAGCGGGGTGAGTGTTGTGGCGCTATAGCGGGGTGAGTGTTGTGGCGCTATAGCGGGGTGAGTGTTGTGGCGCTATAGCGGGGTGAGTGTTGTGGCGCTATAGCGGAGCACCTTGCTTCGTGGCTGGCGCAGGACTAAGCTCACTCAAGCAACTGATGCCTGATCCACTGTCGTCACCCAATATGCAATACATCATCGGGCTGACGCAGCCCAAGTTCGCCCGCGCGCGAACGTGCGCGGGCGAACTTGGGCTGCGTCGGCCCAAAGATCTTCAGCTGACGAGGGACGTCTCTGTGGTGCCATACTCCACATACAAGAAGCGCCACGTCAGCGGTGCTCGATCCGCTCCGCCCACGCGCGCCCATACAACAGCGCCACCTAGACTCGCGCAACGAGCGGCGTGGGGACAGGCGTTCCGGCGGACAGTTGCTCCGGGTCCCCAGCGGCCCGCCCGTTACACGCTCGTCTCCAAGCCGGTGCAAATGTCAGCATGTGGCCGCTCCAGGAACATTAATCTACACGAAAACTTTCGTTACAAGCCCGACACCAGACAGGCGGAAAGTTCACGGGGCAACGGTCAATACCGAGTGCGTTGGGTGTTAATGAACCCGTTACTGACATCATGAGACTGAATTTTTTTTTTTTTAATGTGCGTATTGTCCTATAAAGGCTACGTTACAGATTACGAGATGGACCAAACACTTTAGTTCAAGGGTGGTGCCGAATATCTATTCTGGCACCACCCTTGAACTGTCAGTAGTCAACTTTTAAAAAAAATGTTAAATGTTTAGGGCTTAACGTCTTTTGTCCACCACTAAGGTGATTTCAAAGACGGGGCACCGATAAAGGGTCTGAACAAATTTTGACCCAAGCTGGATTCGAACCCGGGACCTTTCAGTCGAGAGGCGAACCCTGTTACCACCGAGCCACCCAGCTCCGCCAACTTTATTTCAAGCAATGGGTGCATCAAGCTGAAGAGGGCGAGATTACAGAGAAGATGCTTTCACTCTCACAGTTGGAAAGTCGCCTGCGCTCTGCTAAATCAGGGCATCAGTTGGGAGGCCGGCTCAGACGGCAAAGTGTCGGACTCTCCGCGATTGTGGGTTCGAACCCAGGAGGAAGTCAAAATGAATGCAGATCCTATCTGGTGCCCTGTCTTTGAAATCACCTTCGAGGTGGGCAATAAACGTTAGGGACGGCCAGCACCTCCCCCCCCCCCCCCAAACACACACACACCCCTTTTGACAAAAATCAGTAAGCAGGCTTTAGAGTTACCGCCTGTATCTAACTGCAACACACCTATGTGCAGTTTATGTTCCAGGCTGAAGTTACGAACAGTCAGCAGAGCACTTCAGTGTGAAGCGCATACCGCAAATGATCAGCACAGCTGCACAGTGCTGCCCTAGCGAGCAAAAGGTCCTCAGGCCGACGTCGGCCCGAGGACCTTTGTTTAATGGCGCGCACTGGGTGTGTGGGGATCGCTACTGTGTTAGACCATTCATTGTCTTATTATCTGTGGAGTGTTCGTGCCACCCCTGATTTACAAGCAAGGACAAAAGGCGTCTGTCCTGCTGGCCGCGTTTACAATACTGACGTACAGTTGATCAATCCAATCGAATCGCAATCCAAATACCGCGCTCTCTAACGTCAATAGACGCTGTCAGTCAACCCGGCCTCTGCTGGCCCGGTGCTTGCTACTCAACGTGACTCCTGTAAGCGTCACCTTAGCAAAGAAATAACCCTCCAGCAACGGATTGTTCAGAAAAAAAAAAAAATGCGCGTACATCTTTAACAGATTGCCACAGTGCGTCAGGCATAGATCCTCGTGAGCCCTTTATCTACGCCTTTTATTGGGCAGCATGTACAGCCGTGCTCCCTTGACGCAGCAGGTGTGTGGGTGTTCAATGTCAGAAAAAGGTCTAGAGAAGAACTTTGCTTTTTGGCCGCTCGCTGTGTTTATGTTCCGCCGCCGTTATCGCCATCGCCTGTCAATCTCCCACAATCTGCCGCTACACCGCTAAACATCGCTCCGCCAGCCACTTACAACACCACAAACAAACATGTCCGTCGGCCAGAGAAAGAGAGAGAGAGAGAGAGAGCACCGCCGTCTGGGACAATGCCACACACTCAACTCTAACTTGAAGTGAGCTGTGCCGGTGGGTCGGTGCGAGGATCACAGAGACTGCAATGTGAAGTGTTACTGCGATGTGCATTTTTGCTTCTTATTGTGCAAACATTTGATTTTTTTAATGATGATTGCGACTGTGATATGACAGCTTCCGTTTATTTTGGGGGAAAAAAAACCCGTAGATGACTTTCGTGAACCTTCGCCCGCTGCTGGGAATTCATGACAGTCTCTGCACCTCTCCCAGATAAAACCAGTTCCGGTGCCGATGGAGACGGAAGCCCAGTGCAGTTACTTAGCGCAGGGACAAACACTAGACACCCAGTACTGTTACTTAGAGCAGGAGTCAAACACCGACATCCAATACAGTTACTTAGCGCAGGAGACAAACACCAGACACCCAGTACAGTTGCTTAGCGCAGGAGACAAACACCAGACGCCCAGTACAGTTACTTAGTTCAGGAGACAAACACCAGACACCCAGTACAGTTACTTAGCGCAGGAGACAAACACCAGACACCCAGTACAGTTGCTTAGCGCAGGAGACAAACACCAGACACCCAGGACAGTTACACTAAGCGCCTTTTACTGATACTTAGTGCGCACCTGTTCTTCAGGCCAACGAGGGACCTATGGACTATTGCGCACTGGGTAGAGAGGACAACTTGACGTTAGGAGACAGAGCAGGATTTAAACCATGGTCATCGCTTCAAGTGGACACGTCCCCTCGTACATATATCAACAATTCAGTCCACAAAGCCAGAGGCTCACTGTGGCCCTATCCTATTCCCGATCCCACCCGGAAATAAAACGTGAAAGCCCCTGTCCACCCCGTGACGGATCTGAACGTGTTCATCGCCAATATCCACGCAGAGCCGCCCCACACATCTGTTGTCACATTCTGATGGATCGCACATCATTGTTGTACTCCGGACAAGCTGCACGTCGCCATAGATGTAAAACCTGCCACCGCCCGTGAAGCGGAAATCTCAATGAGCTCCCGCAGATGCGTGAGCACCTCGCGCTGGGACCATATGGCGTTGAGGCGCGTCCCCTGGGTGGTGGATAGGGGGTCCCTCGTGAGAGGGGTGCACCGAATGAAATAAGGTGCCGTGAACCAACATGGGCTAAGGGAAGATGACCCCGACAGAAAACCCCTGGTCCTCCTAGTAAGGGGGTTGGGCGTGGGGGTAGCTTTCCCACCCTGCAAAAAAGGAAATAGCTACAAAAACGCCGACGAAAAGACTAACAGTAATTCCTTTCCTGGAGGAGGAAGGTTCTTCTACCAGAAGACTTATGACGTCTTGTGGTGAAAGCCGGAAGTCTTCGGAAGCCACAGGACCGAGCCGCCTCTCTCTATCCAGGGATACAACCATGGGCACATGGAACGGCAAGATCATGTACCAGAGCGGCAAGGCCGCCCAGATAGCAGCGGAAATGCAAAAGTACAACCTTTCCCTGCTAGGTATCAGTGAAGCCAGATGGACGCAGTCTGGCCAGAAAAGGCTGTTAAGTGGGGAGATGATTCTGTATTCAGGTCATGAAGAGGAGAATGCCCCCCATACAGAAGGTGTAGCATTTATGCTGTCACCAGTGGCACAGAGAGCGCTGATGGGCTGGGAACCTCTTTGGCCAACAATTATCGCAGCAGCCTTTAGAACCAAGAAAAAGCTCAAACTGAACGTCATCCAGTGTTATGCGCCCACTAATGACAGTGACGAGGAAGAGAAACAAGAGTTCTACGACCGACTCCAGAGTGCCTTGGACAAATGTGCGGAGCGAGACATCACCATCGTCATGGGCGATTTTAATGCCAAAATAGGGGAGGACAACACCGGATACGAAGAGATTATGGGGAGACAGGGACTAGGCTCGGAGATGAGTGAGAATGGGGAGAGATTTGTAGACTTTTGTGCTCTAAACCGACTTGTCATTGGAGGCAGCATCTTCCCACACAGAAGAATACACAAAGCAACTTGGGTCTCACCTGACCATGCAACAGATAACCAAATAGACCATATCTGCATTAGCAAGAAATTTAGAAGATCCCTTCAAGATGTTCGAGTGAGGAGGGGAGCAGATGTCGCCTCAGACCACCATCTGCTTACCTTAAGAATGAAGCTCAAGCTAAAGAAAAGCCGCACAGAGACAACAAGAAGACAGCGCTATAATGTAGGCCTCCTGAGAGAAACTGGAGTTAGAGAAGAGTTCAAACTGGTGCTGTCCAACCGGTTTCAAGCGCTACAGGAGCTAGTAAATGAAGAGGAGGCGGTCACCACAGAGCGGCAGTGGAAGGCAGTTAGAGAGGCGCTGAACTCAACCTTCAAAGACACTGTAGGGTTCAGGAAACACCATCACAAGGACTGGCTGTCGGCACAGACCTTGAAGAAGATAGAAGTGAGGAAGCAGAAGAAAACAGTTGTCAACAACAGTCGCACGAGAGCAGCCAAAGTAAGGGCACAGGGGGAATACTGGGAAGCCAACCGCGAGGTGAAGAGGAGTATCAGGGCAGACAATAGGGCCTACACAGACAGCCTGGCAGCAGAGGCAGAAAAGGCAGCAGGCAGCGGCAACATGAAACAGCTCTACGACATTACCAGAAGATTGTCAGGCAAGTATGGCCATACAGAAAGACGAGTAAAAGACAAAGAAGGCAAGCCTATTGCAGACAGAGCAGACCAACTCGACAGATGGGCCGAGTATTTTGAAGAGTTACTGAACAGACCTAGCCCACCCGACCCCCCAGACATCCAGCCGGCAGAGACCGACCTACCCATCAGCTGTGACAGACCCAGCCGGGAAGAGATCAGAAGAGCAGTGGCATTTTTGAAGAACGGCAAAGCAGCAGGACCAGATGGCATCCCAGCGGAGTCTCTGAAATCAGACCTAGAGACAACATTTGAGATGCTGTACCCACTGTTTGGAAAGATCTGGGAAGAGGAGGTGATGCCGGCTGACTGGAAGGAGGGGTACCTAATCAAGCTTCCCAAGAAAGGCGACCTCAGCAAGTGTTCCAACTACAGAGGAATCACCTTGCTGTCAGTACCAGGAAAGGTCTTCAACAGGATCATCCTGGAGAGAATGAAGAGCTCCGTTGACCCCCAGCTGAGAGACCAGCAAGCAGGATTCAGGAAGAACCGATCATGTACAGACCAGATCGCCACTCTCCGCATCATCGTGGAACAGTCTCTGGAGTGGAGCTCCCCGCTGTACGTCAACTTTGTGGATTATGAGAAAGCATTTGACAGTGTGGACCGAGAGACTCTGTGGAAACTCCTACGACACTACGGTGTACCCACAAAACTCGTCTTCCTGATCAAGAGCAGCTACGATGGCATGACATGTCGCGTGATCCACGAAGGACAGTTCAACCGGGAGCTCCAGGTCAGAACTGGTGTCAGGCAGGGGTGTCTGCTGTCTCCGTTCCTCTTCCTACTGGCCATAGACTGGGTCATGAAGATGACCACAGAGCACAGACGAAGTGGAATACAGTGGACACTGTGGACACAGCTTGACGACCTCGATTTTGCAGACGACTTGGCATTACTGTCCCACACTCATCAACAAATGCAGGACAAGACCACGAGGCTTGCTGACATCTCGTCCCAAGTGGGCCTCACCATTCACAAACAGAAAACAAAGACAATGAGGCTGAATGCAACCAGGGAAGAACCAGTCTTGCTTGCTGGCACCCCGTTGGAGGAGGTGGAGTCCTTCACCTATCTCGGGAGCATCATAGACAAAAAAAGGCGGCACTGATGCAGATGTCAGAGCACGAATCGGTAAAGCCAGAGCAGCCTTTCTCCAGTTGAAAAAGTGTGGAGTTCCAGAGAGCTGTCACAACACACCAAAGTCCGGATTTTCAACTCTAATGTAAAAGCAGTTCTCCTATATGGAGCAGAGACTTGGAGATTGACAAAAACCACAGTCAACAGAGTACAGACCTTCATGAACAGTTGCCTCAGAAGAATTTTGAAAATCTACTGGCCAGAGAAGATCAGCAACGTCAGACTATGGGAGAGAACAGAGCAGATAACAGCAGAGAATGAAATTGGGCGAAGAAGATGGGGATGGATTGGTCACAGTCTGAGAAAGCCAGCTTCCAGTATCACTAGGCAGGCATTGTCATGGAACCCCCAGGGAAAGAGGAAAAGAGGTAGGCCGAGAAACTCCTGGCGTCGAGACCTCCAAGCAGACATCAAGAGACTGGGAACCACCTGGAGTAGATCGAAGGAGAAGCACAGGACAGGAGTTGCTGGAGGTCTCTCGTCGACGGCCTATACCCGGGTAGGGGTGACAGGCGTAAGTAAGTAAGTAAGTAAGATGCGTGAGCTCCGGATGATCTATGACACTTGCAGAATGTAAAAATATCTGAAGGACTGGCAACTAGGGACCAGTCGCATGAGCGAGCTTAGTCCTGCGCTAGTCACTAAGCAAGGTGCTCCGCCGTAGCGGAGCACCTTGCTTAGTGGCTAGAGCAGGACTAAGCTCACTCTCATGCCACCGACCCCAGCGCGCTGTACACGACGGAGAATCACACCCAAGCTCTGTGGTTATCAAGGGTTGGATGTCATCCGCTAATTACGGATACCGTCAGCAGCCTAGTGTTGGTTCCCACGACGAGCTGAGCGCTAAATGTCGTCAAATCTCAGTGCGATGCACGCTTTGTTCCTATGGATGGTCCCCCAGGATAGACTGGACAGTGGATAGCCCAGGCATGGCTTTAGTCTGCCCGCCCACCATTCCACAATATCAAAATCCAAACCCATGATTCCAGCGTGTCACCGGAGGTTGGGGGTGGGGGTGGGGGTGGGGGGTGGGGGGGGGCGGCCAGAACGCGGTCTGGGTTCTTTGGACAAAATGCTACTGAGATGTCGTGGTAACCTTTCAAACGCATCCATACCGCCCCTTACACACCCCCCCCCCTCTCCACGCACACACCTCTCTCTCTCTCTCTCTCTCTCTCTCTCTCTCTCTCTCTCTCTCTCTCTCTCTCTCTCTCTCTCTCTCTCTCTCTCTCTCTCTCTCTCTCTCGGCTCTGGTATAAGATGAATGTTGAGTGTTACTATTATTGTGTATAGAATTTTTTCATTTTACTGTTATTTTTGTAAACATTATTGTTGCATGAAATAATGTGTGTAAATATAATGTCTTTATTATTATTATTATTTTAAACCTATTTTATGTTGTAGATGTTAGCAACAGCAAGTTTGTAAAATGACGATTTGTTTCTGTCAAAACTTTTTAAAGTTGATAAATAAAGATTCATCATCATCCATCATCATCATCATCATCATCATCATCTCTCTCTCTCTCTCTCTCTCTCTCTCTCTCTCTCTCTCTCTCTCTCTCTCTCTCACACACACACACACACACACACACACACACACACACACACACACACACACAAACAAACACACACGCACGCACACACTGGCACACACACATATAAAGACGCACACACACACACGCGCAAGCACGCACGCACACACGCACACACACATAAAGACGCACACACACACACACGCACACACATACACACACACTAAGATGCACACACACACACACACACACACACACACACACACACACACACACACACACACACACACACACAAAGGCCGGCTTTGAGACCGAGAGCCACGGCTGATTTCACGCGTACACAAGGACGCGCGGAGCGTGAGGCGGGCTACAATAAACAACCCATCACTGCCACCCGCCCTCTGTCTCTCCCCTCCAGGTTCCGGAGGTCATTAGAAGCGACACAAGGATTAAAGATCACTCATCAGTGAAATCCGTCTCTCTGTACCCGCACTCCATCACACGCCGTGTCTCCACCACTGATGGCCTGATAAAGAAATGTACACTAAACAACTCCATCCCCAAGCCACATCGTCCAGTCTGCACGTGGCATAGGTCCTCATTGCGAATGCAGGGGATCATGAGTGTCTATGCCACTTGCTCGCAAAGGTACACCGCATGGATTTCGGTCTTGGGATACAATGGGTTAACTCTTATTGGACTTGGTGAATCACGCCACCAGTACGTAAGTCTGTGAGCGCACTTCTCTGCGTAATAACCAAACCTGTTGCCATTGACGTGGCCTAAAGTGACGTGCCTCGCGGAACGAGCCAACACAAAGCATCACGGTGCAGGGTACGAGGAACAGTCTAACGCCCTGCAGCGGCCAATTATCTGAAGGAGTCGCCCAGTCTAACGTTCGTGGACAGCAAGCTTTGGCGATGCTCGCTGACAAGATGAGACCCGACATCCAAAGTGGCCATCAGAGCCGCTGACTGTGCATTTCTTGTCTACGTACCAAGCGCCCTGTACACGCACAGAGCCCCATTCGAGCTCACATACTGTCGGGCCTGTGTGCTCTGTTTCTGGCGCAGGTATCCAGGTGGCATAAGCAATCAGAGCAAGACAAACGGGGGTTGCGGGGAAGCGCCCACCTGAGATTCACCTGCAGGCAGGCACGTCCACACTCACACACCTGGACTACTCTCACACTGGTGGACATTTATCACGGGCAATTTGTCCCTCAGTACATTTATCTCGTGCAGTTTGTCCCCCAGTGCAGGTAGTTTGCTTCCGGGGGAGGAGGGGGGGGGAAGGAGGGGGGAGGGGGGGGGAGGGGGGCCTTTGACTCATTGACCTCATGGCCGAGTTCTCCAATTTTCGAGGTGTGGCTATGTGGCTGCTGCAGGAGATGGATCGACTGATAATTCAAGGGTCGTGACAGATTAGCTTGGCGCCGTAAGGCGCCAGGCTAATCTGGCACGACCCTTGAAGTATCATGGTCGATCCATCTCCTGCTCTGATAAGTCGGGGCTTAATGGGTTAGGGAGCAGATTCAGCCTATACATGGACTACCCATAGATCACGTGATAGCCCAGCACGTTTAGGCGCGGTTGCAGGTAGAACAGTGTGATTTGTTAGTTTTCTCATTATCCGCTCACGCCCCTTTTGATGCACCGGTGACCAAAAATAAACGACACCTCGCAAGGTGGGGCAAGCACGCCCACGCCAACACTCTCTGACACAGCTTGATATCTTTATACATCAAACAGTTGATTCTGTCACGTGCTACCGGTTTTAAACGAGGCAAAAAGCAACTAAACTTTTAATAATCGCGCGTCTCCAAGCTGCAGATGAATGTTTGTAAAATGTTTTGGTAGTTCTAGGTGTGGCCAGCTGGAGAAGAGCTTAATCTCACTCGGACTAAGCCGTACGCATTCTCACACGTTTCATGTACAGTTATTGCACAGCGGAATGACGACGTGGCACCACAAAATCTACATCAAGAAAGACCCCCCAAAATAATAAAACTTGGCACTTGGGTGTCTGACTGAAAGCGCAGACTGTGCGCCTGAAACCTTCGTCAATTCAAAGAGCGCTCGTCGTACAAGGAGCATGGATTAAAAGCGCCATTGTCACTGTCACCAAGAGGCTTAGATCCACATGAGCGTCCCCAGCAACTTTTGCGGACTCATGAGGATCTATGTCTCTTGCAGTTGGATTGTGCTCACTGTTTGTGTTTATTATTTCTCGGCAGATAAAGCTTCTTTCTTAAGATTTCGGTATACCCATTCAGACCTGACCGGCCCCAACATGATACTGATCGACCATGGCATTTCAAAAGTGGTGCCTATCTATCTATCTATCTATCTATCTATCTATCTATCTATCTATCTATCTCTCTCTCTCTCTCTCTCTCTCTCTCTCTCTCTCTCTCTCTCTCTCTCTCTCTCTCTCTCTCTCTATCTATCTATCTATCTATCTATCTATCTATCTATCTATCTATCTATCTATCTATCTATCTATCTATCTCTCTCTCTCTCTCTCTCTCTCTCTCTCTCTCTCTCTCTCTCTCTCTCTCTCTCTATCTATCTATCTATCTATCTATCTATCTATCTATCTATCTATCTATCTATCTATCTATCTATCTATCTATCTATCTATCTATCTATCGTGTGAGTGTGGGTATGCGTGTTGTGTAGTGTGTGTGTGCGTTGGTGTGTGTGTGTGTGTGTGTGTGTGTGTGTGTGTGTGTTTGCGTGTGTTGCAGTATGTGCGTGTGTCTCTGTGTGTATGTGTGTGGTGTAGAATGTGTGTGTGTGATGTAGAGAGTGTTTGTGCCTGTGAGCTTTTATTTACTTTCGTGTGAAACTGTTGTTTTGTTTGTGATAGTGTTCAATGGTAGTTCTTAGCTTAATGGTAGTAACGGCAAGTTTGAAAATTGGTCCTGTTACCAAATACTTGTACCGTTATAAAATAAAGGTTCATTGTTCATTGTTGTTCATTGTTCTATCTATCTATCTATCTATCTATCTATCTATCTATCTATCTATCTATCTATCTATCTATCTATCTATCTATCTATCTATCTATCTATCTATCTATCTATCTATCTATCTATCTATCTATCTATCTATCTATCTATCTATCTATCTATCTATCTATCTATCTATCTATCTATCTATCTATCTATCCATCCCGTAGTCTTGCCGACCGTTGGGGCACCACTGATGACTTGGCAACCAGCTCCCTCCATTCCACTCTGTTCTCTGCCATTCTTAGCTTGCCTGATTCTGCTTCCCACTTCCTCGTTCGTGATGTAATCTCTGTACGAAATGCCAAGCAGCCTTCGAAAACATCTCATTTCAGTGGCTTGTGTCCTCCTTTCGAGGTTTGCTGTGAGGATCCATGACTCACTGGCATATAAGAACACTGAGATGACTAAGGAGCGCATCAGTCTGATCTTGGAGCAGAGTGTGATGTTTCTGTCCTTCCATATGGTCTTCAGTCTTGTCAGCGCTGTTGTTGTCTGCGCGATCCAGGACAGTATTTCTGGTTTTCATCCCTCATCTGTCACAATGGCTCCTAAGTATTTGAATTTCTTAACTGTTTCCAGTTTTTGGCCTCCAACCATGATTTCAGTGCCAGTGCCAGTGAAAAGTAGTGCCAGAATGGCTATATTCCGGCACCACCCTTGAACTGGCACGGTCAGTGTGTCTTGTAAACCGTGCTGTGGTCTTGAAATGACAACTGTCAATGACTTCGCGAATGTCCACATCTGTCTTGTTCAGCGGGGGAAAAAAAGAACGTGACGTCAACAAGAAATGAAGAGAATGTGACGTCAACAAATGACGTCATGCTCATCAAAGGAAGCCAGGACACAGGGGAAGGGCGACAGATGTCAATGGGCAGACAACCCGAGTGTAACTCCTGACGACCTCAAAGGACAACCGAAATACACCGGTAGTTGGCGAACGTTTCATCTGTCACACATAAATGGAAGATGTTTCTCACACTATAACACCTAGCCAGGCTCAAGTTCATAACCCGATCCCCACCCTCCTTCTGGGGAACCAGGAAGAACAGAACTATATAAACCATAATGTACAGATAGGCATGCAAGATACATAAATTCTCACGAGCCCCCGCAGTCGCGGGGGCTCATGAGAATGTATGTCTCTTGCAGACGGATAATACTGACGGCAGGGCAGCAAGATGACTGATTCCCGCGTGGCCAGCAAAGAGAGGTAATGAGTTATCCCCCACAAAGGGAGGTAAGAGGTAAAGGCGCGCGCAACGCGCAGTAATCCGCCGTCATCAATAACCGCCTCACTCAGTTCCGCGCGCCGTGTCCTGCCGCAGTAAGTGTGGGATTAGCCACAGTTACTTGGATCCTCGGCGAACGGGACACGGACATTAATCACACACACACACACACACCCCTCCCCGGCGTGTCCGTCCACCCGCCCTCCCACCCTCTGCTGTCAGCGCATTTCTTGTCAAGAAAATCCGGACAAGATGGAATTTGTCTCGTCAGCGTGCTTCATTTCAAAACACGTCTACTTCTTCTTTTGCTTCCCCGGCAAGTTTGCAAAATGACGATATTTACTCTGTCAAAACGTTTACCGATGAGAAATTAAGTTCATCATCATCATCATCATCATCATCATCATCATCCTCATCTTCATCATCACGGCATCCACAGGGTTTGGCCTGCGATATCCAGCCGCTGCCAGATGGCTTTAGTTGCTGATCGGCGTTAAACCCAACTAACTAACTAACTATCATCTAGCCAACCAACCACTATGCAACCAACCAACCTCAGTGCCAGCCTACCAACTAACTAACTAACTAACAACTCCGATGGCCAGTCTTGTCTTGACAGTGAAATCGTCTACGCACAAAATACACGCACACTGTTCAGCAGCAACAGCAGCGTGGTCACCACAGACGGCAAGATGCTGACCCAGCACTATTGCACGGAACACCAACAAGTTCACCAGCAACAAGGTCAGCAGCAACAAGGTCAGCAGCAACAAGATCAGAAGCACTAACAAGGTCAGCAGCAACAAGGTCAGCAGCACTAACAAGGTCAGCAAAACCTCACTTCAAGAGAAACAGATCCTCATGAACTCTCGCATATGCAACGGGCCGTAAGGATCCACGACTCCTGCTCACCACATGCAGGCCCGGTGATCAACGAAGACAGGAACACGCTTAGAAACTTGAAGTCAGTTATAACACAATCTACCAATATTTGGGTACTTTTTTTTATTTTTTCCGCAAACTAGACATACAAACAAGTTCCAAATTTTCGTAATGGAGAGATGCAACTGAAGGTGTGACGTAAAACAATAAACGACAAACCGAAAGTGCGTACTAAGAAAAGTAACACAAAACTGACGTCAATTAAAAGTCATCACAAGAATCCGTCACACGGTCGATAGAACAATTCCGCGTGTCAGTGTGTAACATGTAATCGGTCCGTCATTGTGCGCGGACAACTGCGGACGACGGCGGACCGATTACTTTTTGCGCAAAGGAGTAATACGGGGGTAAAAATGAGATAGTGAGGTGGGCTGGTATGGGACGGGGCGGGAAGTTGTGTGGAGGGAATGTACTGAGGCTGCCCCACTTAGACAGTGACAGACGAAATCCCCGCCGTACTTAGTCTGTCATCTAACTTATTCCCCGCAGCTCACAAATCATGGCGCGTGACACCCAGTACCTAAACCTACTGCGCTGTGCTGAGATGGTGACTGCTGAAACATCGCGGGGCCAAAATATACCAACAGTTTAGCAATCGGTTGAAGTTAACAACAATTCCACCAAGCCCACATCAAAAACAACAACAACGAAGCAAACGCCATATGTAAATATCATACGATAATCATAGACCCGTGTCAATCGCCTAAACGCAAGTCGTTCTACAACTGCAAATACACACACCACGTGATTCGTGTTCTCAGCTCACCGACGAAACCAGACATTGTCTCAATGAAATCATCACGTCGCTCTTTACACCATCACGAACAACGAGGAGGACTAACCTTCCGGGGGCCAGTTGCACGAGAGAGCTTAGTCCTGCGCCAGCCTCTAAGCAAGGTCCTCCGCTATAGCGCCACAACACTCACCCCGCTATAGCGCCAAAACACTCACCCCGCTATAGCGCCACAACACTCACCCCGCTATAGCGTCACAACACTCACCCCGCTATAGCGCCACTACACTCACCCCGCTATAGCGCCACAACACTCACCCCGCTATAGAGCCACAACACTCACCCCGCTATAGCGCCATAAGACTCACCTCGCTATAGTGCCACAACACTCACCCCGCTATAGCGCCACAACACTCACCCCGCTATAGTGCTACAAGACTCACCCCGCTATAGCGCCACAACACTCACTCCGCTACAGCGCCACAACACTCACCCCGCTATAGCGCCACAACACTCACCCCGCTATAGCACCACAACACTCACCCCGCTATAGCGCCACAACACTCACCCCGCTATAGCGCCACAACACTCACCCCGCTATAGCGCCACAACACTCACCCCATTATAGCGCCACAACACTCAACCCGCTATAGCGCCACAACAATCACCCCGTTATAGCGCCACAACACTCACCCCAATATAGCGCCACAACACTCACCCCGCTATAGCGACACAACACTCACCCCGCTATAGCGCCATAAGACTCACCCTGCTATAGCGCCACAACACTCGCCCCGCTATAGCGCCACAAGACTCGCCCCGCTATAGTGCTACAACACTCACCCCGCTATAGCGCCACAGATTCACCCCGCTATAGCGCCACAACACTCACCCCGCTATAGCGCCACTACACTCACCCCGCTATAGCGCCACAACACACACCCCGCTATAGCGCCACAAGACTCACCCCGCTATAGCGCCACAACTTTCACCCCGCTATAGCGCCACAACACTCACCCCGCTATAGCGCCACAACACACACCCCGCTATAGCGCCACAACACACACCCCGCTATAGCGCCACAACACTCACCCCGCTATAGCGCCACAACACTCACCCCGCTATAGCGCCACAAGACTCACCCTAATATATCGCCACAATACTCACCCCGCTATAGCGGCGCACCTTGCTTAGTGGCTGGTGCAGGACTAAGCTCGCTCATGCAACTTTCCCCAGATCAGCTGAGAAGTGGGCATCAAATTAATAACCAATTCATCCCGACGGCCGTACTTCCCAATTTTTGGAGGCGTCATCTAATGACTATGCACCAGTTGCAGGATATGGATCGACCATGATAGTTCAAGGGCAGTGCCAGTGCACTACCTTTGAATTATCATGGTCAACCCATCTACTGCTGTAGTGCGTCAGGGCTGAATGGTTAATCCGATTGTGTTGCAATTTATTTTGAAATCTTCCACGGAACAGACGAATGTTTATTCTTCAATTGAAAACTTGACACAATTTGTTTACAATTACAATTACGCCCTAATATGGTGTTGGGTATTTTTTTATTTTAAATCATATTGTAAGCCCTAATATTTAGTATTTTCAAGTGTAACAAATCTCGTGTTGGCCGATTTCGGTAAGCTTTCGTCACCAGTTGCCGACGTCGGTCCTGTGTCGTGTTGCGAACCGGGCCGGAATGATCGACGGGGCGGGCACGCCGCGCCTGACATGATCACGTCTTGTTAACCCTGTCAGAACCAACACCCAACTCGGACAGTTCCATCTCCCAGAGGGGAATACAATTTCTGAGGGAATCTTCCGATCAGCTGCAAAATGAAGAATAGAAGCTGTAGTTACACAGGCACGCGCACAGTTACTTTCTCCGGGCGCACGACGAGCAAAAGAAATGCGGCCGCCTGACATCGATAACACTTAACCACTACCATAGCGAAGAAACATAAACAAAATCCAGCTGCAGGATCTATGCCTCTTGCTGAAATCAATTTCTCCATCTTCTTTGGGCGGCTGGATCTCGTTGGCGAAACAATTACCCAAGATTTCAGGGATCTGCGTCCACTGACGAAGGGGTCATGCGATTCCCATGATTCTGATGATGTTGCTTTTCTTTTGCGCGTCAGTATGTATGCTGTAATAATACAGACGGCACACATAGCGTGGAATGGTAACTGTGTAACTGACCTTGGGTGCGTGAATGTTGAGGTAGAGGCAGTCCTCGCTGGTGCGGTTGAAGCCAGGGAGGTGCATGTCGATATAGCTGACTCCCATCTTGTGCTGAGGGCACGCGGGAGGTAACTCTGTCGCCCATAACGTGCGGCCGTTCCACGCATCAGGGGGTTGGGGGGCCTGTAACACACCATCAGCCAAACTTATCGGCAGTCAATCATTCGGCATCATCGTCATTATCAACAATGAACAAAAGCACCAGCAAACTGGACATCATCATCATTATCAGTATTGGCATCGTCGTTGCCACCATCATCATCTATGTTGTCGTCTTTATCATCATGATGACCATGGCTAAAAGCATCAGTAGGTCAACGGGGTGCCCCCGCTAAGGACAGACCGCGGATAAACAGATACCCGTCACCCCATTACCAATATCCTACAGCACGTAGTTCCTCCTACAGTCACGCCAACACCATATCCCCGATCTGATGACGTAGGTGCGTAAATGCGGCCGCTCTGAGCTGGAAAGAGTCAAGATTCTCATGTGCCCCTGCAGTTGCAAGGACCCAAGATAATGTATGCCTCTTTCAGTCATAAATTGTTTGCTCGCGGGACTATTTTCTTCGCTGTTTTGCAGCTGGTGCGCGTGGCGCTCGCGGAGTAATGAGGTTGTGTGGATTTTGATGTGCGTCTCTGCCACCTCCGGTGTATGCTGGACGCACACTAAATTTTCGTTAACTCATTCTACCCCAACACCGAAATCCCCAAATGTTGCCGTTGTTCTCTGAAGACTGCATTGTAGTGCAGGACACAGATCGACCATGATAGTTCAAGGGTGATGCCAGAATAGCTTGGCGCCCATAGGCGCCAAGCTATTCTGGCATCACCCTTGAACTATCATGGTCGATCCTTATCTTGCTGTGGTGTGTCTGGGGTAGAAGGAGTTAAACCAGCCAGGGACAATATTTGGACACAGCGCGCCGGCGGGTCAGTATCGGAACATCACTACGACAGTCAGTTGATAGAAAATACATGTACAGCCAAAACAGGAGAAGGGGTGCCAGAATAGTGAATGCGGGGTGAAGCGATCTCTATTAATGTCCAACCTCCCCCCCCCCTCCACTCCCGCCGGAAGGGGGGGGGGGGAGGGCGAATTAATAGAGATCGCTTTATCGCCTTACTCCGCCTTCCAGACTGAGTGTCAGTAACAGGAGAAAATTTGTCAATTTGGCACCGCCACTCAGCCATCGCTCAAAGTTTTCACCCAACCATCTGTAAGAAACATGGCTCATCACGAGACCCTGAAATCATTTACAAGGGTTCATGAACATCAATAACTCTTTCTGGACTGACTGACATCTGTGTTTCGCCATGGATGCAGACTGTAGTGAGTTCGCTGTGGATGTGTCGGTGTCTGAGAGGAAGTTAAGAGATTGATGTAAGTGGTGGTTGTCAGACGGAGAATTCAGTTGTCAGGACCGTCAGAAGGACCCCGTCCCGTAAAGGTCAGGGTGCAAGGGTCCGCCGCCCAGTTCTCTTGTACCGCAAAGTGTTAACACTGAAGTGGACCAAACCATGAAAAAGGAGGCCTCGCACAAAAGCACTAGAGGCAGGGGTAACAGGCCAGATCCACTCCTTCCTGCGTCAATTTAACTCACTCGAGACGTGCTTCAGGCGGACACGAGGCTTTGGCCTCAGTTCAGTCATAACACGCAGAAACAAGGCGTTAGCCGCGTATCCCAATGAAGCACGTCTCCAATCAGCTATACATCATGTCCAAAAAAGACTTGTCAACTCCAACATCACTGACCCAGTAAGCAAGCCAAATCTACCGCCACCCGAAAATGACTCTGTGTGTGTGTGTGTGTGTGTGTGCGCGCGTGCGTGCGTGCATGGTGTGTATGTGTGTGTGGGCATGTGTGTGCGTGTGTGCGCGCGTGCGCGCGTGCGTGCGTGCATGGTGTGCATGTGTGTGTGTGCACATGTGTGTGTGGGCCTTCGTGCAGTATATCTTCACGATCTCCAAAAAACATCAGTTTCCATACGAACGCTGCTCAGCATAGCCCCCCCCCCCCCCCCCCCCTCCCAGACCCAGTGCAATGTGCGATAAAGCCTTGAACAGCTTTATAACAAATGTTGTTACATACAGGCAAAACACGGCTAATTCCCATCTAAGTCTTGCTTCTCACAATTTAACCCTTTCGGGCAATACCCAGACAATTTTAACACCGCCCAAGTGCAAGAGGTATAGATCCTCAGTGAACCCCCGCAACTGCGGGGGCTGATGAGAATCTATGCCTCTTGCTGACACCACTTTGAATCCACGTTCCCGGGACACCTCGGGGTGTTTTCTGTCTTGAATTAACACAGATTGCAGAAACACAAGCTGCGTCACCTGGTACTGAAGGGGTTAACGGAAACCACGTGCAGCGTCATTTGCGAGAAACAGAATCTACGATGACACAGTCCCCACCTATTAGTGACCCAGCTGTTTCACGGGTACGGAAATCAGACTGCACCCGTAATACAAGCCGTGGCATGATGGGAAAATAATTGGTGAACTGCGGCTTGCGTGGAAAGTCAAGAGGCAGGAACGGTAAATCCAGCTTCAAACAGGGAGATAACCATCACATAAGCTTGTGCGGCGGCAACCAAATCCCGCGCTGAGTGGCTTCCCCTTGGGACGGATTAACCCTGGCTTGTCTGTTTATTTCGCATCAGCGTGCTTCCTTCGGCGGGAAATAAAAGACACGCGTGTGTTTGGAACACTGGCAGGGGGCGGATGAAGGCCAGCACGGTGAACTGACGCCAAACACTCTTTCCACTCTATCCAGCCCGGGACGCAGGGGTTCTCACTCTGATCGGTTGGGGAAATAGTCTGCCCCTATAAAAAAAAAAAAAAACTCGCATAGTCACTGATTGCGCCCTAGTCTGTGGGTCATGTTACATATTCAAATTGGGCAGTTCAGGCAGTGCAAGGACCGGTGTTTTTAAAAATAATGTTTGCCTTATTTGAAAATTTGTAGTAGGGCTGACGGAAATTTGCTGGAAATGTCTGGTTAGATGAGAAGACATGTTTGGTGCTTTGATTCTTACCATCCTGGACTTATCCAGTGGACAATTGTGGGTCTGTGTTGAGTTGACATTGACGTAGTGATTTGAGGGTCACGCTGATTTCAGCTGTGCTTGGGTGTGGGGTTGGTAAGGAATTAGGTTCATAGCCAAGAAATGAGACAGTCAATGTGCTGTTTTTGTTGGCATTTTGTGCATGGTAAATGTGCAGCAGGTGGGCGGTGGTGTTTTTTAGGGGATTGAAATATTAGGTGATGACTGGGACTGACTAAGGCTAAGAGACTGGACAGTACGGAATCGGCACTGTGTACCGCGGCCTGTGGATGCACCAAGTTCACAATCCGCCATGACGGTCAGGGAGTACAGGCAGCACGGACAACGGGGAGATTTGAAAAAAAAAGTGCAGTCCACAACGAGAGGCAGAATATGTATAAGCCCTATGAACAGGACTGAAACTCACCTCGCGGGGCAGACCAGAGTCACCCGGGGAGATACACTCAGCCACCCGAGTCCCCCGCCTACGGGTGGCAGACACGTTGACCCATTCATCCCCCGCAGCATTACAATAGGAGATGGATCGACCATGATAATTCGAGGGCAATGCCAGATTAGCTTGGTGCCTGAAGGCGCCAAGCTAATCTGGCACTGCCCTCGAATTATCATGGTCGATCCAGGTCCCGCAACCGGCACATAGTCGTTAGGTGACTCCTCAAAAATTTGAGAAATGCGGCCTTGTGGTTAAATGAGTCAAAAGGCTGCTTGTGCACAGCTAAGTGCACCCAACACGACAGTGTTCATTTTCTTCCCTTCCCCTGATAAATGATTACATCCAGGCAACGCCCGAGAAACAAGTCCCGGGTTGAGATGCTGAGTGAGTGTTCGACTCGTCCACGCTGCTCACTGTCGTTTCTCTCTTTGGCATGCAGTCGGTTTGGGTTTTTTTTTTGTGAGCAGCACATCGTCACGCCATACACCGATTGTCGCAAGACAACTCCCCCCCCCCCCACCCCCACCTCACCCCCACCCCCCACCCCCACCCCCTCTCCCCGCCCCCTCCAGCTTAATCCAAACCGACCGTGGCTTGCGCGATATACGGACCATGCTCGGGGACTGAGTCCTACTGACAAAAAGACACGGTCCCGAACTCTGCTGAGGTAGTTCCAGTCCACGGGCTTCCGGCAGGACTGGCGTCTACACGAAATATCCCCCACAGCCTGCAGTCGATCCCGGATAGCCTAGGCTTTGCATGCCATGTCGATGTCGTGGCGCTGATGCGGGCGACTTGTCGCTGCACGGCTATTAATGTGGGACTGGTCGCCCAAACGCAGTGAACATGACGTGGGTATGTGGTCATGCGTGTCAGTCCTCTCGTTTGTGGTCTGTCACCGTCTCAGTGACAGCTACGTCCGAGAAACACAGATCTACGTGTCACAGCAAGAGCCATAAATCAGCATGAGCCCCCAGTACTTACGTGCGGGGGTTGATGAAGATTTATGTCTCTGGTTGATTTTTTTCAGATATCCTGATTCCGTTCGCTGTGGACGTGCATTAGATTAATGTCCCACACGCTAAGTATTGCCGTGAGTTTGTATAAGCTACACCTGTCAGTAGGTCTTGCTGGCGTGTGTACATGACTGGCATTGTCAGGGGCTGATGGAGAGACCACACACAGGGATGATGGTTACGACATTGATCAACTCATAAAATGGGTACTACTGAAAAGAGATCCATTTACCCCGTGAACTCATTCAACCCCGACACAGCCCAGCAAGACATGGATCGAGCATGATAGTTCAAGGGTGGTGCCAGAATAGCACCACCCTTGAACTATCATGTTCGATCTGTCTCTGAAATTGTAATAAAGTTCTTCAGAGGACAACTTCAACATTTAGGGATTTCGGTCTTGGAGTAAAATGTGTTAAGAGGTGTGCAATGACGCAACGACCATCCCACGCTTGTGAGACCAGGCACAAACAATCCCGTGTAGACCATCCTACGCTTGTGAGACCAGGCACAAACAATCCCGTGTAGACCATCCCACGCTTGTGAGACCAGGCACAAACAATCCCGTGTAGACCATCCTACGCTTGTGAGACCAGGCACAAACAATCCCGTGTAGATCATCCCATGCCTGTGAGACCAGGCACAAACAATCCCGTGTAGACCATCGCACGCTTGTGAGACCAGGCACAAACAATCCCGTGTAGACCATCCCACGCTTGTGAGACCAGGCACAAACAATCCCGTGTAGACCATCCCACGCTTGTGAGACCGTGCACAAACAATCCCGTGTAGACCATCCCACGCTTGTGAGACCAGGCACAAACAATCCCGTGTAGACCATCTCATGCTTGTGAGACCAGGCACAATCCCGTGTAGACCATCCCATGCTTGTGAGACCAGGCACAAACAATCCCGTGTAGACCATCCCATGCTTGTGAGACCAGGCACAATCTCGTGTAGACCATCCCATGCTTGTGAGACCAATCACACACACAATCAAGTGTAGACCATCCCATGCTTGTGAGACCAGGCACAATCCCGCGTAGACCATCCCATGCTTGTGAGACCAGGCACAAACAATCTCGCGTAGACCATCCCATGCTTGTGAGACCAGGCACAAACAATCTCGCGTAGACCATCCCATGCTTGTGAGACCAGGCACAAACAATCTCGCGTAGACCATCCCATGCTTGTGAGACCAGGCACAAACAATCTCGCGTAGACCTGCTGACCGCTCACCCTTCGACATTATTAATTGTTTTGGTTCTGTTCTGGAAGCAGTTAGTTAGTTACTTGGGTGTAACGCCGAGCAGGCGACTAAGGCAATCTCACGGCGGGATGGGTAACAAATCTTGCCAGCCAGTCTAAAAGAAAGGTCTTATGGCAAGATGTAAATTATCTTTAAAATATTTCATGCTACGCACGAGTCTTTAAAGGAAAGTCTGCGACTCTTGAAAAGGTCAAAATAAAATTCACATAGTCTATGAATGCTCAAATATTCGATTCTCTCAGAAAACTGAAGATTATGTCCGGAGGGGACACCCCAGACCAAAACCTTTAAGGAGTCTGCTGTGAAGAGTTTATATCTCTTGTCAATTAGATCGGCACACGACAATCAAAATGTGTCTAACCCTTTCAGCCCCAAGGTCCCATTTCTCAAATTTTGGAGGTGTTGCCTAACGACTATGTACCAGTTGTAGGGGATGGATTGATCGTGATAATTCAAGGGTAGTGCCAGATGAGCTTGGCGCCTTCAGGCGCCAAGCTCATCTGGCACTACCCTTGAATGATCATGATCAATCCATCTCCTGCTGCAGGGTCCCGGGGCTAAAAGGGTTAACTGAAAACTGCTCGCCACAGGCATAAAACTATGGACGCTCCTCTTGTTTTCTGAAACTGATCTCGCCACAGGCATAAAACCATGGACGCTCATCTTCATTTGGTAAATACAAATGCGTAACATAATTGTGACTTTTGTGGAGCCGGGTAAGGACTGTCTCCTCACGGCAGACACTACCCTCGGGCAAACAAGCACAACCATCACCTCAATCGACCATCAATATATGGCATGCCAGGCCAGGCGTCCCTTACCGCCAGACATTATTAGGCTTGTGGCGTTGAATGTTCAACCGCGAACCAACCAACCAACCAACCAACCAACCAGACGTTATCGGTTGGTGACCAAGGTTGCTGAGTGGAGTTAGCTTTTCATACATTAACCCAATCGACGCCGAAGCCGAATTTCCGCAAAGTTTGGAGGTGTCATCTAACGACTATGTACCAGCTGTGCGCAGGAGACAATTCGACCATGATAATTCAAGGGCAGTGCCAGATTACCTTGGCGCCTTCAGGTGCCAAACTAATCTGGCACTACCCTTGAATATCATGGTCGATCCATCTCCTGCTGTAGTGCGCCAAGGCTAAATGGCTCACAGAAACTCTCGACCCGCGGTTTGGTCCGAACAGAAGGGTGTCAACAGACAAAAAACAATGATAATTCAAGGGTAGCGCCAGATTAGCTTGGCGCCTGATGGCGCCAAGCTAATCTGGCACTACCCTTGAATTATCATGGTCGATCAATCTCTTGCAAGACAGTGACATTTAGCGTCACAGGACAAAATGACAACGACAGTGCATTTTTATCCTCTAACTACAACACGTGTTAATATCGTCACTCGGTGCACAAACACAATCCGATACAAGTTGCACACGCCATTAAGTTGCTGAAAGTACCGTGCGTGGAAAAAGACACTTTCTCAACACATTCTGCCCTTGGACCCAAATCCCAAATTTTTGAAGGTGCCCGCTGAAGGACTGTATAGAGACAGGTCGAGCATGATAGTTCAAGGGGTGGTGCCAGAATAGCAAGCCAATCTGGCACCACCCTTGAACTATCATGCTCGATCCATGTCTTGCTGTGGTGTGTCGAGGATGAATAAGTTAAGCGTTATAACATCACCACACTCCCCACCCCAAGCTGACTGTCGTAAACGTATTTGTCGTACGCGAGTCAATTGTCAAAAGCATGCGCATGCGAGCGCGAGTTGTGAGTGCGCGCTTAGAGTTATAATTATTATAAGATAAGCGCATTATAAATACCGTAATTATTATTATTATTATTATTATTATTATTATTATTATTAGTTATTAGCTTATTTTTTTCAGCCGAACGGTGACGTCAGTAGAAGCGTAGGTTTAAGGCAGCCAATCAGCGGCCACGCTGTCACCAAAACAACCATTTTTTTGTTGAAGAAATGCTATCATCACTGACGTTTACTTATAACGCGGTGACCTGCTGAACAGCGCCACTGTGCAGAATTTACCATCACACCAACCCAGCATAACGCTCATAAATCGATTTTATTTATTATTCGTTAACACGCGATCAGTTCCATTGGCTGGTCTTTCATTGCTAAAATTCTCCGATACACAAGGTTATCAAGGCACAAACTCGTGAACATTTGAACAACATAACTTATAATTTACGATTCCTTGAACACAGCATCATGTCCAATCTTGTTTCTTATCCCATTCAACCCTGACGCACTACAGCAGGAGATGGGTCGACCATGATAATTCAAGGGTAGTGACAGATTAGCTTGGCGCCTGTCGGCGCCAAGCTAATCTGGCACTGCCCTTGAATTATCATGGTCGATCCATCTCCTGCAACTGGTGCACAGCCATTAGATGAAGCAACCAAAATTTGGGAAATACGGCCGTCGGGCTGAATGAGTTAAGCAGTCTGCACCATGGCGGGCTTTGACTGCTAAAATCCGTCGATAAAACGGGTTCTCAATGTTGTCTTCCTTCAGCTAACACTTCCCTGCCCTTCTTTTCACAACCCACATGCGTAGGCGCACGTACCAGAGGTTTTCCGCTGCCTTTTGAACGTAAGGGAAGGAACTCTCCTGCCTACAATGGAGAAAAAGAGCAGTCGAGTTCATTCAAACTGTCACAGCGCCGACACGCCACAGCAAGACATGGATCGAGCGTGATATTTCAAGGGTGGTGCCAGAATAGCTTGGCGCCCATAGGCGCCAAGCTATTCTGGCACCACACTTGAACTATCATCCTCGATCTGTCTATAGGGCAACTTCAACATTTGGGGATTTCGGTCCTGGGGGCAGAACATGTTGTCCCTTTACTGCCTTGAGTTGTTTGCTTTAAGGCAGGACTGCCGTTGGCGGTACCTTTAAGGCAGGACTGCCGTTGGCGGTACCTTTAAGGCAGGACTGCTGTTGGCGGCACCTTTAAGCTGCGTATCCGGAAGCCGTCTCGAATGAGTTGGGGTGATAGGGCTGTTGTGTTAGGCGGTATAGGTAATTTATGGTACCCACGCAGTTACGACCTGTGAATAAAGTCCACTTGATATGATGACCAGGGGCCACATAAAGAAAGGACGGGCCCTAAACCATGAATAAATGCAACGTTTTCTCACGAGGCTTGCGCTGTAAATTAGCCAGGAAACAATTGAAGGCGCTACAATCTTGCGAGGACGCGCCACCTTTTGATCTAGTGGGTGTTGACTGGAAACGTTAACTGAGCCCTTTGGCTGTCGGAAGCGCGGTTTTTGTCGCGAAGATTTCTGCAGGATGTCGGGATGTTGTTATTCCTGCAGGATGTTGTTATTCCTGCAGGATGACGGGATGCTGTTATTCCTGCAGGATGTCGGGATGTTGTTATTCCTGCAGGATGTCGGGATGTTGTTATTCCTGAAGGATGGCAGGATGTTGTTATTCCTGCAGGATGTCAGGGTGTTGTTATTTCTGCAGGATGTCGGGATGTTGTTATTCTTGCAGGATGACGGGATGCTGTTAATCCTGCAGGATGTTGAGATGTTGGTGTTCCTGCAGGATGTCAGGATGTTGTTATTCCTGCAGGATGTCGGATTTTTTATTCCTGCAGGATGTCGGGATGTTGTTATTCCTGCAGGATATCGGGATGTTGTTATACCTGCGGGATGTCGGGATGTTGTTATTTCTGCAGGATGTCGGGATGCTGTTATTCCTGCAGGGTGTCGGGATGTTGTTATTCCTGCAGGATGTCGGGATGTTATTATTCCTGCATGAAGTCGGAATGTTGTTATTCCTGCAGGATGTCGGGATGTTGTTATTCATGCAGGATGTCGGGATGTTGTTATTCCTGCAGGATGTTGGGATGTTGTTATACCTGCAGAATGTCGGGATGTTGTTATTCCTGCAGGATGACGGTATGTTGTTATTCCTGCAGGATGTCGGGATGTTGTTATTCCTGCAGGATGACGGTATGTTGTTATACCTGCAGGATGTCGGAATGTTGTTATTTCTGTAGGATTTTGGGATGTTGTTATTCTTGCAGGATGTCGGGATGTTATTCCTGCAGGATGTCGGGATTTTGTTATTCCTACAGGACGTCGGTACATTGCTATTCCTGCAGGATATCGGAATGTTGTTATTCCTGCAGGATGACGGGATATTGTTATACCTGCAGGATGTCGGGATGTTTTTATTTCCGCAGGATGTCGGGATGTTGTTATTCCTGCAGGATGTCGGGATGTTGTTATTCCTGCAGGATGTCGGGATGTTGTTATTCCTGCAGGATGTCGGGATGTTGTTATTCTTGCAGGATGGCGGGATGTTGTTATTTCTGCAGGATATCGGGATGTTGTTATTCCTGCAGGATGACGGGATGTTGTTATACCTGCAGGATGTCGGAATGTTGTTATTTCTGTAGGATGTCGGGATGTTGTTATTCCTGCAGGAATCATCGCGACAAAAAGCGCTACTGACTGCCAAAGGGTTAATGAAGACTGTCCGGCCGCGGCTGGTTTTGGCTGACGCAGTACAATGGAAATACACATTTGTTTGTATAATGTTCATGTGGATTAATTCGGCTAACTAACTGTGAGGCAACACATAAGATTATTGCCCAATTCAGACTCGACGCACTAAAGCAGGCGATGGATCAACCATTTTAATTCAAGGGTAGTGCTAGATTAGCTTGGCGCCTAGCTTGGCGCCTGACGGCGCCAAGCTAATCTGGCGCTACCCTTGAATTAGGATGGTCGCCATCTCCTGCAATAGTCATTAAGTGACACCTCCAATGAGAAATGCGGCATATACAGTCAGTAGAAAAGCATCCGTCACGGGTGCCTGCTCAAATGGAATCGTGAAAAGATGAATCTCAGATGAGGACAGACGAGATTGAAAATCTGTTGACAAGAAGAATTTTAGCAATGAAAGCCCGTACAGGAGCAGATCGCATTAGTAAAATACTTTGGTAGCAGGCTGTAAGCCTGAGGGAGGTCAAAGGAACCATTGCACCTTGAAGGCCGAAGGCCTGAGGGGTACAATGGTTCCTTTGACCTCCGGAAGGCCTACAAGGGTCCGTGCAGCAAGCCCCTGCTACCAATAACGTATTTCTTTTCATTCCTCCACTATTTCATAAAAGAAATCAAGAAGAACTCTTCCGACCTGGATCACGCCAGACGTGTCTGATGTCAAATGAATATACATACATTATAGACTTATGACGTAATTTACAACAATCTTGCATGACGTTGCCGTCTCCAGTAGTGTGCCTGTTGTTTTGAAGAACACTAAGTGACTTTGTACTTTGGAACGTTTTGGTGATCTTTAATAGAACAACACTGGCATTCAAGACGCGTCAGAAAGAGGCCTACACAAAGTCCGCCATTAGTCGCTACAAGGGTTTTTGTCTCACGGTCACATGGTACGGTTTGAGCTAAAGTTGTCGTGTGACGTAGGGATGAAAACAATGGGTTTTTAACCACTTCACCTGCAGAGGCAAGGCGAACGGTCATCAGCAGCAAGAGACATAAACCCTCATGTACCCCGGCCATCGCGGAAGTGCATGAGGGTTTATGTCTCTTGTTAATCCTGTGTGCTTTACGCCTGTTACCATTTGCATCTGTGCTCGTCACGCGAATGTCGGTCGGCTTGGAGTCGTTTCAGACATTAAGAGGTTCAGACTTTCTCTCAAACGAATCTCCTTTGTAAATTTGTTCAAAGTACTTTGTCGTAATCAGAACTTGCCGTCATCTGAACTTGCCGTCATCAGAACTTGTAGTCATCAGAACTTGTCGTCATCAGAACTTGCCGTCATCAGAACTTGCCGTCATCAGAACTTGTCGTCATCAGAACTTGTCGTCATCAGAACTTGCCGTCATCAGAACTTGCCGTCATCAGAACTTGTCGTCATCAGAACTTGTCGTCAGGAGAACTTGTCGTCATCAGAATATGTCGTCATCAGAACTTGTCGTTAGCAGAACTTGTCTCACCTTTGAGATCGGACTAAGCCGCAAACAAGACCTGGAGCCGGTTGCATGAGCGAGCGCCCGCCACTAAGCAAGATGCACCGCTATAGCGGGGTGAGTGTTGTGGCGCTATAGCGGGGTGAGTGTTGTGGCGCTATAGCGGGGTGAGTGTTGTGGCGCTATAGCGGGGCGAGTGTTGTGGCGCTACAGCGGGGTGAGTGTTGTGGCGCTATAGCGGGGCGAGTGTTGTGGCGCTATAGCGGGGTGAGTGTTGTGGCGCTATAGCGGGGTGAGTGTTGTGGCGCCATAGCGGGGTGAGTGTTGTGGCGCTATAGCGGGGTGAGTGTTGTGGCGCTATAGCGGGGTGAGTGTTGTGGCGCTATAGCAGGGCGAGTGTTGTGGCGCTATAGCGGGGTGAGTGTTGTGGCGCTATACGCGGGGTGAGTGTTGTGGCGCTATAGCGGGGTGAGTGTTGTGGCGCTATAGCGGGGCGAGTGATGTGGCGCTATAGCGGGGTGAGTGTTGTGGCGCTATAGCGGGGTGAGTGTTGTGGCGCTATAGCGGGGTGAGTGTTGTGGCGCTATAGCGGCGCGAGTGTTGTGGCGCTATAGAGGGGTGAGTGTTGTGGCGCTATAGCGGGGTGAGTGTTGTGGCGCTATAGCGGCGCGAGTGTTGTGGCGCTATAGAGGGGTGAGTGTTGTGGCGCTATTCGCGGGGTGAGTGTTGTGGCGCTATAGCGGGGTGAGTGTTGTGGCGCTTTAGCGGGGTGAGTGTTGTGACACTATAGCGGGGTGAGTGTTGTGGCGCTGAGTGTTGTGGCGCTTTAGCGGGGTGAGTGTTGTGACACTATAGCGGGGTGAGTGTTGTGGCGCTATAGCGGGGTGAGTGTTGTGGCGCTATAGCGGCGCGAGTGTTGTGGCGCTATAGCGGGGTGAGTGTTGTGACACTATAGCGGGGTGAGTGTTGTGGCGCTATAGCGGGGTGAGTGTTGTGGCGCTATAGCGGCGCGAGTGTTGTGGCGCTATAGAGGGGTGAGTGTTGTGGCGCTATAGAGGTGAGTGTTGTGGCGCTATAGCGGCGCGAGTGTTGTGGCGCTATAGCGGGGTGAGTGTTGTGGCGCTATAGAGGGTTGAGTGTTGTGGCGCTATAGCGGGGTGAGTGTTGTGGCTCTATAGCGAGGTGAGTGTTGTGGCGCTATAGCGGAGCACCTTTTTAGTGGCTGGCGCAGGACTAAGCTCACTCATGCCACTGACCCTTGTAAGCCCGACACCCCGCTGTTTGTTGGCCCTCAACAGTCGCCACCCTCACCCCAATCACGCGCCCTCAAGCTGCGCAACTACTAAAGCTGATGACAGGTTCTCATGAGCCCCTGTTTCTATGTTGCTTGGCCGATGGACTGTGAACGGGGGAAAAGAAAATAGCCTTAAGCTCGTGCTTTTGACGTGAGCCCGCTGTGAACGCCGGTTCTTAGACATAGAGTCCAATTAAGCACAATTACACCCGCTGAGACGCTGCTCTGACTTGCGCCCTGTGTGACGGCTGTGTGGAGTCATAGTGTCTGTCAATCTCAATTTGATGGGCTAGTTACATGTCAGAGACGATTTCCAAATATCTCCAGAAATATCACTCTCCGTGTACAGGTCTGCACTTACAATGACCCCAAGCACCAAGGGGCAACGATTTCTTCGAAAAAGGGGAGACTGCCAGTGCTAACATTGTAGGAAGATTACAAAGTAAAGTAGTTAAAAGCACTGTCAGTGGAGTGAATTGTGCATTATCGACCAATGATCATAGAGCGTGATTGGTCAAAGCACACACACACACAAACACACACACACACACACACACACACAAACACACACAACACACACACACACACACACACCACACACCACACACACACACATACACACAAACACACACACTCAAACACACACGCACACACACACACACACACACAAACACACACACACACACGCACAAAGGATAGGAAAAAAGGGTGAGCTAAGTAAGGGGGAAGCAATGAATATGAAAGCCCCCCACCCGGCCCCTTCCCCGAAGGGGGTGTGCCGCATATTCACTGGATTTTTAGCCTTTGATACTTGCAAATATAGATCTAGGTCCTCCAAAGGGGGTCCAGACTGTTTAGCCGGTATGGACAGCTGTTTCGGTCTAGGCGATCAGCACACCATTCGACATTCTTTCTTGTTTGCAGAGTTTACTTTCAATTAACCCATTCAGCCCTGACGCACTACAGCAGGAGATGGGTCGACCATGATAATTCAAGGCTAGTGCCTGTCGGCGCCAAGCTAATCTGTGCACTACCCTGGAATTATCATGGTTTATCCATCTCCTGCAACTGATGCATATTCATTAGATAACGCCTCCAAAATTTGGGAAATACGGCCGTCGGACTGAATGAGTTAAACGATGAACTGTACACATTGCCTTAGTTCCCAGCAGGCCCAGCAGACCAGTCCCCAGCCTCGTTTCCTTGCTGGCACGGTGAGCAGATGGCGAAATGAAAAAAAAAAAATCCCTCCACTGGTAGTGGACGCAGAGTGAATTTCTAAAATCTTCCTTTATTCCACGCCAAGTAGCTCCACCCGGGATCGTCCGACCAAGGACCATGGACACAAAGTGGTATCAGCAAGAGGCATAGATCCTCATGAGCCCCCGCGAATACGAGGGCTCATGAGGACCTATGCCACTTCCAGGTGGATGGTGTTGACTTTTTGTCAGTGGACGAGTGAGCGTTATGAATATTATCATGCCCAGAATTGGTGAACATTTTAAAATGACGCATTTTACAAGTGCTGATAATTGCTGATAATTATCAGCAATTAGGAGACTAAAACAATATAGAAAAAAAAACAACGACGCGAAATGTTTCACTCATTCTACCCGAGACACACCACAGGAAGATAAGGATCGACCGTGATAATTCAAGGGTGATGCCAGAATAGCTTGGAGCGGCCTATGGGCTCCAAGCTATTCTGGCATCACCCTTGAACTATCATGGTCGATCTGTGTCCTGCTCTGCAATGCAGCCTTCAGAGCCGGACAACGGCAAAATGTAAGGATTTCGTTGTTGGGGTAGAATGAGTTAAGAATTATATTATATACCGTAATTCAAAAACATATCGTGTTGCTTTGCTCCTATGTTGACTCCTGTTTTTGTTTTACACGAACAAGAGACACTGCAAGCCTTGACTCGGGCCAGACGCCTGACAACCACTCTCACGTGCAGCATCACCGTCCTGCGGGCTGCCTGAGCTCATCGTGCGCAGGTTTCACTTGTTCTGGTCCTTCCCCTGGCGCACACCGTGATTGATTTTGTCTCGCGGCCCGAGGACCTGACACCAAGTGCCGCCAGCTGTTTCAATAGCCGTCCCCCCGCCCCGCGCCCCCTGCTGTTATCTTGACATTTCTCTGCACGATTCGAGCCGGACTGTTATATATTGCGCCCGAAACATTCATCTCGCAAAAATATGACGGTGAACAAACCCAGTGGGAAGGTGGGCCCTGATACAACCGGAACTCAACTGCAAGGCACACAGAGCCTCATGGAACCGCGGTGCCATTGAGTTGCGTGAGCGAGTTTAGTCCTGCGCCAGCCACTAAGCAAGGTGCTCCGCTAAAGCGCCACTACACTCACCCCGCTATAGCGGAGCATCTTGCTTAGTTCATGGCGCAGGACTAAGCTCACTCATGCAACTGGCCCCTCTCACTGCTGCAGTGTCAGGGCTCGTGCGAATCTTAGCGTCCTGCTAGGATCAAGCCGTGTACATCTCCGTTCCACAGACTGAGGATAGCTGCGGTGTGGCGGAGAAGTGGGTGTGGAATGACCAGAGAGGGCGCCACCTTTCATATCCGGCCCCGTGGCACGCGCTGACATTTGGGTCGTCCTGACTTACGTAAACACAGCGCGCGCACCTCACGCGCACAATGCCGCCATGCCGGCCGGGCTGTACGCGCTGACGGCGGCTCTGGCAACGTGACGTCAAAACGGGACAGTGGCACTGACATTCACAAACAAACAGACAAATTGTCTTAAGAATCAAACCCTTTTGTAAATTTTCTCCATCATGTATAATTGTCTTGATCACTTCATCAACCAAACGTGTCGGCGGCGATAAGCATCGTGTGAATGCCGGCGTCTTGGTTGTCAGGGACCACGACTGAGGAAACGTCTACAGAACTAAGGCTTCCATGGCCGACAAGCCGCACAGACTGCAATCAACCCCTGGTCGTCCTGCTACTGGTAGAGACTAGCACACATGCGGGTGATAGACGGGAGCTGAGTACCAGTGAAGAACAGGCAGCCGGCATGTGGCAGTGACTACCTGCGTCAGGTTGGGTCAGGTTGGGCCGCGGGAGCGCGGAGGTGCGGGAAAGGTGAGCGTTAATGTTACCTGGGCCCACAGGCGGCTTCCCGACACACATCGCGGCCACATGCCCTGCCACACAGGTACCCACTCAGGTAAGCCATAACCTTTTCTGCTCTATGGCAGTCCCACGGTATACAAGGAGCAGACCACTTCCGGCGGCCTGGCCTGCAGGCGTAGCTTAAAATGTCGGCAGTAACCTCTTCATTGTCTTGAGAGGAAAAAAAAAAAGGATCCAAATGCAAGAGGTATAGATCCTCATGAGCCCCCGCAGTCGCGGGGGCTCATGAGGATCTATACCTCTTGCCGAAACCACTTTGTATCTGTGTTCCTTTGACGGCTGAGCATATTTACGCTGAAATCACAGTCTGCCTCCACTGGCAGGCAAAGGATTCAGACAGACACCAATAACATTAACCACCCACTCTGACGCTGAAATCACAGTCTGCCACCACTGGCAGGCAAAGGATTCAGACAGACACCAATAACATTAACCACCCACTCTGACGCTGAAATCACAGTCTGCCTCCACTGGCAGGCAAAGGATTCAGACAGACACCAATAACATTAACCACCCACTCTGACGCTGAAATCACAGTCTGCCTCCACTGGCAGGAAAAGGATTCAGACAGACACCAATAACATTAACCACCCACTCTGACGCTGAAATCACAGTCTGCCTCCACTGGCAGGCAAAGGATTCAGACAGACACCAATAACATTAACCACCCACTCTGACGCTGAAATCGCAGTCTGCCTCCACTGGCAGGAAAAGGGTTAAGAGAGACACCAATAACATTAACCACCCACTCTCAGAGCAGCTGCCAGACGCCAAACGGTTAACGCCTCGTGCCCGAGGTACCAAATCCCCACATTTGGCACTTATCCTCTGAGGACTGCGTTACAATTCAGGCGACAAATCGACCGTGATAGTTCAAGGGTGGTGGCAGAATAGCTTGGCGCCTATAGGCGCCAAGCTATTCTGCCACCACCCTTGAACTATCATGGTCGAGTCGCATCTTGCTGTGGTGTGTCGCGGGCAGGAGTTAATAATAATATTGTGATGTTTGTGCCGTACAGTAAGCATGTTGTCTATAAGTGTGCAAACAGAAGAAAGATGACGGCATCATGTTCTCTATAAACCTGTGACGCGAAAATGCAATGCAGATTGCGGCTCACTGCTGATTTTCATACCGCTCTTATGGAACAAACCCAGCTGAACCCACAGAGAACGCAAACCTCGTCACACCAATCACCACTAGCACACGGAATACAAGCGTAGCTGGGGGTGGGGGCGGTAGTGGTGGTGGTGGTGTTGGTGTGGGCGGGGTGGGGGGAGGAGAGGCGGGGGAAGGGAGGGGGGGGGGGTCGTAACTGTTCCAAGCTGAAAATTCAGGACCTGACCACATCACGATATAAAATTAAAAAGAAAATAAAAAAAAAAAACCAGCATCCCGACAAAAACAAAGCACGTTGTGAAAAGCGATTACAACACACTTTTACCACACATTGTCTTGTAATTGACTTTTCAAAGCGTGTTTTGTTTTTCGTTTAGTTGTTCTCTGCATTTTACACGCTCGGCAGTCGCCATTGTGGTCTGAATTTCATGAAGCTACCCCCCCCCCCCTCCCCACCTCCTCCCCTCCCCAAAAACGGCCAAACATCATCTGTATGCGCTCATTCACTGAGTCCAACAACATAGTCTCTTTATCCTGTGTTACCTTTTATTTCATGGGGTAGGGGTAGGGGTAGGGGGGTGTTGGGCGGGAAGGACACAGGAAGAATGACTTTACTCGGGCTGGTTAACGACCTTTTGAAGACTGAAAGGTCAAGGTAACAGTCTGGCTCAGGACCGGTAGGTCGATGTGCTTGATGGATGGGCAGCCATTCCCAGACACTTCCTCAGTATGAGCGCAGAGTCGCGAGGAACTGAGCCCCTTGTAAGAGGCGGCACATATCTACATCAGACCCTGCAGCTGCCACTTTATTCCCATTTCTAAAAGCATAGATCCTAAAGTACCCCCGTGTCCTTCCCAATCTGGCGCAGGAGATCCTGTACCTCTCGTAGTCATCATTCAATCTGCGCCTCTGCGGTAATGGCGACCTGGACCGCAAGACGATATCCCAGTTAGCAATGAATCCTTGGCCCGCGTTGGTCGCAGTGGGTTCGCGCACATTCGTGCGCGAGCCCACTCCGGCCGACGCGGGCCGAGGATTCATTGCTTACCCTGCACGGGTCATTCGACCTCACTCGCTCACTCACACCCTGCCCGTTCCATCACTCAGCACTGACGCCACTCCGACCTCCGCTGGAATCATTCCCTGCCGCCTGTCCCCGGCCCTCCATCATTCTCACATCAGCAGCGCCACTGTCTCCTCCTAGTTGTCTCCCGTACCTTCAAACTTTCTCTCTGCGGATCGATCGTGGTCTGCGACCTTCCGGAAGTGGATGTGCAGAGGGCACCAGCGTCTGAGACCTACTGGAAGTAACTGCACACAGAGCAATAGCGGTCTAACTTGCCGGAAGTGACATACCGGAAGTGGAAGTGTATAGAACACCAGCGTCCTACCGAAAGTGATTGTACACAGAGGGATAGCTATGTACCCAATCGGAAGTAATTGACCGGAAGTGGTTGGACTGACCGCAAAGGGAATTAATGTCAGATGAGGACCAGGTGTCTGACGCATAATCGGTATTATATTTTTGAACAGTGTTAACTGCCTGAACGAACGTTCCTCTAAAATGCGAGTAGAAGGTGTTTACGGCAGAATTCAATGATGCTTTAAGCTATTCGAGACGTTAGCTTTATTCAGCTGCGGGACGGCACGAACGACTTACGAGCTGACGACTGGTGGTTACTTCCGCTGAGCAGACGACTGGTGGTTACTTCCGCTGAGCAGACGACTGGTGGTTACTTCCGCTGAGCAGACGACTGGTGGTTACTTCCGCTTAGCAGACGACTGGTGGTTACTTCCGCTAAGCAGACGACTGGTGGTTACTTCCGCTGAGCAGGCGACTGGTGGTTACTTCCGCTGAGCAGACGACTGGTGGTTACTTCCGCTGAGCAGACGACTGGTGGTTACTTCCGCTGAGCGGACGAGCAACAGTGTATCCGGCGCTCCTGGGACAGCTGCATGATGGGCTTACTCCTGTGCCAGCCACTAAGCAAGGTGCTCCGCTATAGGGCGCGGGAAGTTCCACGCGTTGCCTAGCAGCGTTGGCGCGTCAGCCGCCATCTTAAGAGTTATCATATAGTAGCGAAATACTGTTTCAACACGTTTTTCTTCATTTTTCTTCCTCTTTGGAAACAAACAAAAACAGATTCTAGTGAGCGGTTTCCTACAGTGATGGCAAGACTTGCGCCTATGAGCGCTTAGTCCCATATCCTCTCAAGATGGCCGCCACGACTGGCGTGATGACGTCACCTTCCCGAGCCCTATAGCGGGGTGAGTGTTTTGGCGCTACAGCGGAGCACCTTGCTTAATGGCTGGCGCAGAACTAAGCTCATTCATGCAGCTGACGCCTGGTCTTCAGTCACATCGTTTGAACACATATAATAGCCTTCTGCCCTGGGAAACCAAAACCTCGCTTTTCAAACAAATAGACTCAGTATCTTTTGCCTTCACAAGACGGTCTGGCTGTGGGCCCTCGAAAATATTTCTCAGACTATATGCCCACGAAAACATTTTTCAGTCTGGCTACAGGCCCACCAAAACTTTTTTCAGTCTGACTATAGGCACACGAAAACATTTCTCATTCTGCTAATAGTCCCAGGAAAATATTTCTCAGACTGGTTATAGGCCCACGAAAGCATTTCTCAGCCTAGCTATAGGCCCACGAAAACTCCTTTCTGTGTACCTATAGGCCCACAAAAACATTTCTCAGTGTGGCTATAGGCCCACGAAAACAATTTTCAGTATAGCTCTAGGCCAACGAAAGCATGTTTCAGTTCAGTTATAGGCCCACGAAAACATTTCTCATTTTGGCTATAGGCCCACGAAATTTTTTTTTTTTTAGTTTGGTTATAGGCCCATGAAAACATTTTCAGTCTGGCTTTAGGCCCACGAACGCATATCGCAGTCTGGTATAGGCCCACGAAAACATTTTTCAGACTGCCTATAGGCCTATGAAAAATTGTTTCAGTCTGACTATAGGCCCACGAAAACATTTTTCAGTTTGGCTATAGGCCCACGAAAACATTTTTTTCAGTTTCGCTATAGGCCCACGAAAACATTTTTCAGTTTCGCTATAGGCCCACGAAAACATTTTTCAGTTTGGCTATAAGCCCACGAAAACATTTTTCAGTTTGGCTATAGGCCCATGAAAATTTGTTTCAGTCTGACTATAGGCCCACGAAAACATTTTTCAGATTGGCTATAGGCCCACGAAAACATTTTTTAGTTTGGCTGTAGGCCTACGAAAACATTTTTCGGTCTGGTTATAGGTCCACAGTCTGGCTATAGGCCCATGAAAATATTTCTCAGTATGGCTGTACGCCCCCCCCCCCCCCCCCCCCCGAAAACATTTTTGCTGACGGAGAAACGTTTTCGAGGGTCTATAGCTAGTCTGACATCCGTGTACAACCGAGAACTGAGAGGACTCGGGGGAAGTTCCTGGCCGGATGATGGAGTCGTCATTGGCAGAAAGTTGACTGTAAGTTGACTCTAGTGTTTGCATCACGCGTAGTAGGCCAGTGCGTGCAAGTGTAACCCACATTCCTGCACTTCCCAGGACTTGTTCAGCCTCCCCTCGCCCTGTGTCCAATAGCAAGACCTCAGTCGTCTGAGAAACACAGATGTACAAGTCATTTCGTCAACAGCAGCTCCCATATGTCTTGCCCCTATATCCTGCAGTAATTCACGAAAATCAATGGCCGTGGCAGAAGTAATAAGTGGCTGCTTGGCCGCCCGCCCTCCCTACCCGCCAATCGCCCGCCCCGCGTCTCGAGTGGGCATTGATCTGCCGGGCGACGGAAGTGGAGAGCTCTAATCAGGAAGGCGAGAAGGGTACAAGTGGCCCGGATAATGATGGAGCCATCATCTACGAGACTCTACGAGAATCTACGAGAGCGTAACGAGGTGTTGTGGCGCCCGACTTTTCCAAACGGCCCTCAGTCGGAAGTGGACATCGACGGCACTCGGAAAGCAAGATCAGTCCAGCGGCCAACTCAACCCATCTGCACGAGGCACAGATCCTCAGGCCATCTGCAGTCGGAGCCGCCCATGGCGATCTATGTCGCCTGCTGACAATGACGGACTGCGCTGATGAGAGGGAAGGCCAGCCTGCAGATGCAGCAAACAACTGACGATCAAGTGATTGTTGGCCACTATCGGCGTGCTGGCATCCAGTCGCAACCTAAACCCTGCAGCGTCCTCCATCTGAGCACCAAAGATATCATCAAGCGACATAGATTCTCATGAGCCCGTGCGAACGCAGGGGCTCATGAGAATCTGTGCCTCTTGCAGGCGGACGTGTCTGTGCGTGTGAGTGTGACTGGCTTAGCGACGTAGTTTTTTTTTTCCATGGCCGCACTTCCTGTCGGGGAAAGCGACACAAAGAAACATCATCTGGCTTGCGGGCTGAAGGAAAGTAGGCGCATCGGTCAACCGATCAAACGACTGATGTCCCCGCCCCTCCGCCCTTCCCCCTCCCGCTCACAAACTCACAACTCATAGAGTCGGTGGTAGAGTGTAAAGTTTCTGAGATAAGTTATTGAAATGTGAGTGAGTGTGTGCTTGCGTGTATCGTGTGTGTGCTCATGGTGTGTATGTGTGCGCGCGAGTGTGTGTGCGTGTGCGCGAGTGTGTGTGTGCGTGCGTGCGTGGGTGTGTGTTTGTGTGTATGTGTGTATGTATGTGTTTGTGTTTGTGTTGTGTGTGCGTGTGTATATGTGTGTTTGTGTGTGTGTGTGTGTGTGTGTGTGTGTGTGTGTGCGTGCGTGTGTGAGTGCGTGCGTGTGCGAAGACTATTGTGTATCAGTAAACAAAGGTACAAACGAATTGAATGAGGTGTTCACAATTCTACTCTCTTTCTGCATACCACTTGCTTTCCCTGCCTCCATTGCTATGCAGGCACCATATATTCGTCAAGCTTAAAGCCAGGGACCTATTTCTCATGACTTCCTGTATTCCGTTTTTGTAACTGACGCAGACATCCACAACTTCACGCGCTTTTAATGCTGCTGAGTGTCACACGAAACTGTCGGCAAAGAAAAACTATGAAAAAAACACAAGGTCAACCTGGGTGTGTCTTGATTAATCCATTTAGCCCCAAAGCAGTACAGCAGGAGATGGATCGACCATGATAATTCAAGGGTAGTGCCAGGTTAGCTAATCTGGCACTACCCTTGAATTATCATGGTCGATCCATCTCTACACAGTCGTTAGGTGACACCTCCAAGAATTGGAAAAAGCGACCTTGGGTTTAAATGGGTTAATCATTAGGACGGACGTGTCTCTCGCATCCCCTCCACCTCCATCCCCGGCGCACCTTGCTTAGTGGCTGGTGCAGGACGAAGCTCGCTCATGCAACTGGGCCCTGGCCTGCTGTGTGCTGAGGTAAGAACCCCTAAACTTGCTGTCGGACTCAATAGGTGCATTTTGCCACCACGAAAGGGACATCAAAAAGGAGTCAGCATAAAACCTGCCCGCCGCGGAGCTTGTATTAGAACTTCAGTTCAAGTAGTCACGCGGGGTCAATATCTGTACTGACTCCGTTTGATGTCCTCCTCGTGGCAGCAATTAAGGCGTCATCCTGCGTCCAACATACGGATGCGATGCACATCAGTGTGCAATGAATTGCGGAGGAAAGTAATCGCCCTCCACCCCGCCATCCCGATCATTACAACACTCGCGCAAATAACATCCTTCACCCGGCCTGCACTCGGCTACAGCGCCTGGGATGACTCCAGACAAATGTCAGGATTGATCGGCTGCCGTTCTGGAAATGGAGGCCGAGTTTTTATCTTGCCTGTTCAATGTGTAAACATTACCACATTGGGCACACACGCATTTCATATTTGCCTTGCTTCAACAGCCCGTCAGTCACTGCCGCGTCTAGTGAAATGTTGAAATATGGACAAAGAACTGAGATACGGTCCTCGTGCACCGAGCAGCTGAAGGTGCATTTAAATAATAATAATAATAATAATAATAATAATAATAATAATATAATAATAATAATAATAATAATAATAATGTGTATTTATATATAACGCTTATTCCAACGCTTTACAATTTCAACATATCCATATATAGCATTTCTCTTTGTTTCCCCACGCTACCAAATGACAACAGAAAAGTAATTCAAGGGTAGTGCCAGATTAGCTTGGCGCCTGTTCAAATTTGTCCGGTACATGGGCTGAGTTGCGCGAGAGAACGTAAACCCTGCGCAAGCCGGACTGAGTTTTATTGACGGTTTGCGCAGGACTTACATTCTATCATAGGCAACGCAGTCCTGGGAGTTGGGAATTTATCTCAAGCAACCTTACCCCCGTCTTCTGTCCTGAGAACAGTTGCATGAGCGAGCTTAGTCCTGCGCCAGCCACTAAGCAAGGTGCTCCGCTATAGCGGAGCACCTTGCTTAGTGGCTGGCAAGGTGCTCCGCTATAGCGGAGCACCTTGCTTAGTGGCTGGCGCAGGATTCAGCTCACTCATGCAGCTAGCCCCTGGCGTGTTTTTGTTCCCGACCACCCAGAGAACAGACAGTAAATGCATCTGTCTTCTACGATGTGCTCATATCAATTTGCACAAAACTTATCTTTTTCGTCTCGCATGCTCCCATCCCGCTGGGCGGTGCCGCGCTAACCAACACGTCATCGGGCCGACCTCGGCCGCCATCGGCTCGCGCAATTTTGTACGATGGCAGCCGAGGTCGGCCCGCTGAACTTCAGGAAACCTGCACACGGCGTCAGTTGTATCATGTCCACGTTCCCAAAGCTGGCATATCAAAGTTCGCGCCTGGATGAAAAATAAATCAAAGCGGGATAAGCCGGCGGGTAAGGGCAATAACTGTGCGCTAAATGCACAAATAAACTTGTCTGCCCGCGTGTGAAGTGCGCGGTGTAAAAGAACTCCCCTCCGTATTTAACGTCGGGCGGCGTTTGGACGACCAGGGGTCGCGCAGGACTCACAGTAAAATAACTTCCCGTGCTCCAGGAATATCCGGACTGTTAACCGTTTCCGTGCTAACCCTTTGGCTGTCGGTAGCGGTTTTTGTCGCGATGATTCCTGTCGGATGTCAGGCTGTTGTTATTCCTGTCGGAATCATCGCGACAATAAACCGCTAGCGACTGCCAAAAGGTTAGTGAAGATTCGCGCCGCGTACAGAGCGCTCCAAAAGGTTAGTGAAGATTCGCGCCGCGTACAGAGCGCTCCAAAAGGCCATTAGTGAAGATTCGCGCCGCGTACAGAGCGCTCCAAAAGGTTAGTGAAGATTCGCGCCGCGTACAGAGCGCTCCAAAAGGTTAGTGAAGATTCGCGCCGCGTACAGAGCGCTCCAAAAGGCCATTAGTGAAGATTCGCGCCGCGTACAGAGCGCTCCAAAAGGCCATTAGTGAAGATTCGCGCCGCGTACAGAGCGCTCCAAAAGGTTAGTGAAGATTCGCGCCGCGTACAGAGCGCTCCAAAAGGTTAGTGAAGATTCGCGCCGCGTACAGAGCGCTCCAAAAGGCCATTAGTGAAGATTCGCGCCGCGTACAGAGCGCTCCGAAGCCGCCCAGTCTTACAATCAGGCACAGCTTGCGTCTCCACTTTGCCGTTACAGTTAACTCATTCTACCCTAGACACACTACAGCAAGATAAGGATCGACCATAATAGTTCAAGGGTGATGCCAGAATAGCTTGGCGCCTATGGGCGCCAAGCTATTCTGGCATCACCCTTGAACTATCATGGTCGATCTGTGTCTTGCACTGCAATGCAGTCTTCAGAGAATAACGGCAAACTTTGAGGATTTCGGTGTTGGGGTAGAATGAGTTAAAGACACCAACCTAAAGTGGAGGACGTTGTCTCAGACAGCTCGAGGTGACTTGGGAAGGACTCGAGAGAATTGGACATAATGCCGATATCTGTAGCCCGGCCTCGGCCGCAGTAGCATTTCCGTTCTCATGCTACACCCTTCGGCGTAACCCGCGTCCAACTCTAAGGTTATTCGTGACCATTCTCGGCGGTGGGGAGCACCTCCTGTCAAGGTTATTCCGGTAGAAATGACATTGACAGGAAAACGGTCTCTTACAGCGGCAGGTCGAGAGAAATGATGTTATGCACTTTTCCTTTTGTATGTGCACACTCCATTCCTGTATACACTCCATTCCTGTGTACACTCCATTCCTGTGTACACTCTATTCATGTGTACACTCCATTCCTGTGTACACTCCATTCCAGCAACTGTTTCAGTCGGCGGAAAAGAAAGGCAATAGAAGGAAAATGTTGCCAGGCTCTTGCGCGCTTGATTATTTGTGTCTTTTGTACACCTGTGTCCAACAATGTGGGGCACTGTGCCAGTGGAGTTGTGCCCTCACCCCCATCGGCAGGTAAGCGATGTGAAGTGCCAGCGCGCGCTGATAGAGGGGCGATATCTTGGTCACGCGAGGGCGTGCTCGGTATGCAGCACGTGCACACTGAGAGACGCTAATGGGGCTGGGGGTGTCCACTATCACCACGCTTATCGCTGCCCCCAGATCCCCGCCTTGTAAAGTGGCCGTTGTTAACGTCTGACTGTCAACTAAGACCACCTGTCTAGACACGGCCGCGTGTCTTTAGTTTTCACGCAGCACGGTTTCTCAACTGACAATGAATCACGCAAGCGGAACTAATGGCCTAACCCTTTGGCTGCAGGAGTAACCGTGACAAAAACCGCTCCCGACAACCGCCACAGGGTTAACAGGTGACCAATGCTCGAACTGGGACCAGCACGTGATATCATGCATCTTTCGGACCAATGAGAAGCCTGTGAGGATTCATTCACACCGAAACTATAATCACTCCCGCAACTAGTGCGGGGCATCTACTGACACACTGCGTACCCGTGGCAGGGGATGAACCGATCTGCCGTGATAGTCCAAGGGTAGTGCCAGACTTGAAAGGCGCCAAGCTAATCTGGCACTACCCTTGGACTATCAAGGTCTATCCATCTCCCTCTAATAATAAATAATAATAATGACTACTTACATAGCGCCTATCCTTGAATAAGCTCTAAGCGCTTTACAAATAAAGAGTGGGAGTGGAGGGGGTCATAAAACAAGAGAAACAACGGATTCTGCAATACACACACACACACACACACACACACACACACACACACACACACACACACACACACACACACACACACACATACACGGCCGGGGCATGTATCCAGGATGGAGGATCATCGCCTACCAAAGATCACACTGTTCGGCGAGCTGCTACTGGACATCGTGACAGAGGGCACAAAGAAGAGATACAAAGACTGTCTCAAGAGTCATTAGTGCCTGCCAAATCGACCACCACCAGTGGTCTTCGCTTGCTGCGGACCGTGACACCTGGCGCTCCACCATTTACAAGGCAGCTGTCTCCTTTGAGGACTCTCACAGAGCTAGCCTTAAGGACAAGCGGCTCAGGACAAAAAACAGAGATGCCGCAGCTCAGAACCCTGGCCATACTTCCCCTGCAGCACTGCGGTCGAACCTGCTGTCTCGATTGGCCTCCGCAGCCACGAACAAGCCTGCAGACGTCGTGGCAACTCCTATAAATCTTCGTTCGCGAAGTCAAGCCAAGACATGTATATATATATATATATATATATATATATATATATACACAGGTACATAATGACAAAGAACTGAGCTACATTGGGGTATCGAACAGGTGGGTCTTTAGGGCAGATTTAAAGGCAGTGAATGAGGAAGAATGTCTAATGTCTATGGGTAGTGAGTTACAGACAACAGGTCCAACGTGCGCAAAACAACGGTCGCTTCTGGTTTTGTATTTGAAGAGCGGGACTCTGAAAAGGCGCGTGTCACTACATGAACGGAGGGACGGCTGGAGGGAGTGTATACGGTTAAAGAAGATCAGCGAGATAGGCAGGGGTAGAGTAGTTAATAGCTTTGTGGCACAGACAGGCGATTTTGTACGAGACTCGTTGTTTGACTGGCAGCCAATGAAGTTGTCTCAGAATAGGAGTGATGGGCTGATACTGTGAGGCGCGGACGATGAGACGTGCAGCACAATTCTGAACTCGCTGCAATTTCTGAATGACTGAGAAACTGAGGGAGGCCAACTAAGAGGGCATTGCAGTAATCAATGCGGGACAAGATTAAAGAGACGACCAGTTTGGTGGTAGCTTCAGCAGGCACGGTGAGGTAATGACGGATAGAACTGATGCGCCTCTGGTGAACTCAAGAAACCGCTGTATCGTTCTCTCCCGGTCTCGCCAGGCCGTCTGTCGCCTTCGTCAGTCTAGCGGCGTGTGTAGGTGTTTGATGCTCTGGCTCGTTTACCGCGGTGCGGATAACGACAATCCGTGCCTGAGAAGACGAAACGCACGACAAATGAATGTGAAAGTAATAAGGCGCACTGACGACATATATGTTTTATGGAGACTGACGACTGGTACCGACCAGCCTTAGCTTAGGGTAGAACACAACTTAGCGACTATGGGCACGGTGCCCGGGCGACTCCAGTCACGCTAGCCAATCTAATGAAACTTTGGCCAGTGAGTGTTTCAATCAGTACTGAACTGCTCCACCAGACAATCCACCTTTGCACGTGGAGAAGAATTGCGAGGAAACAGCAGCGCACGGTTTGTGTTTGTCTTCCTCTTCCGTTCTGTTTTTCTCTACAGCAACATAAAAGAAGTCCGCGAGTCAGCAGGAAACACGAGGAACCCGGGACGGGTGTCTACATACCGGCCTCTGCCTTTCTTTCAATCAGTCTTCCACTATGTTGCTCTCTATCAGCGCTAGGCCGGGCGAGAGTTAACAGAGGGCGAGGGCGGGCAGGTGCCGACAGCCGTGCAACAGTTGATGATCCCTCCGTGTGTGGGGGTGACGGGCTGTGAAACTACGACATAACAACGCACGCGCCAAACCAGCCCCGGCACGGCTCAGGTAGCACGCGGCAGGAAATCATAGACCGAAACGCTCTGTTTGTGGAGTGCTGAGGTACGGAATTATTCAGTTTCAGTACTTTACAACCGGGGCAAAGGCGGTTCTCATGAACCCTGGGGCTCAGGTGCATGAGTGAGCTAAGCCCTGCGCCAGCAAAAAATAATAATAATTACGGTATTTATAATGCGCTTATCTTATAATAATTATAACTCTAAGCGCGCACTCACAACTCGCACACGCACGCGCACGCTTTAGACAATGACTCACGTACCACAAATAGTGAAAATACATTACGACGGTCCGCTTGGGGTGGGGAGTGTAGTGATATAGTGCTAGAACTGTTGAAAGAGGTGAGTTTTGAGGGCGGACTGGAAGGAGGAGAGAGAGTGTTTCTGACGGAGAGAGAGTGGGAGGGTGTTCCAGGTGGATGGACCGTAGACGGAGAAGGAGCGGAGGCCAAAAGTGCTGAGTTTGGTGCGGGGGATGAGGAGGCGGAGAGGGTCGGAGGCGGAGCGGAGGTAGCGGGAAGGAGTGTAGGGGTGAAGTAAGTTGGAGAGATAGGCAGGAGCGTAGTTGTTCAGGGATTTGTAGCAGAGAGACAGAATCTTGTATTGGATGCGTTGGGGGATGGGGAGCCAGTGAAGGAGCTTGAGCAGGGGAGTGATGTGGTCGGATTTTTTCTTTCTGAGGACGCCACTAAGCAAGGTGCTCCGCTATAGCGCCACAACACTCACCCCGCTATAGCGCCACAACACTCACCCCGCTATAGCGCCACAACACTCACCCCGCTCTGATTGCGGCGCACCTTGCTTAGTGGTTGGCGCAGGATTACGCTCCCTCATGCAACCGGCCCCTGCAGTTCATGAAAATCTACGCCGGCCTTATGCAGATAGAAGGAACTGTTTCAGTGCTTGCACAGGAAGAAAACCAGGTGAGCCCACGGCTTCGGGTCACGCGTTTTGACGTCATCTGGAGGTGGTCACACCAAGAGGAGCTAAGCTGCTCTGATAATATGACGTCTGTGCAACTATGTCTTGTAGAATTCAAATAACACCTACCGGCGCCCGCCAGAAAACTGTGCACCTCCACATAAACACGACAACGTCCCGGCCAGTGAGGTATCATAACGAGAATCACGTGTTCCAAACAAACTCCAGTCACTCCTTCGTCCGTTCAGTACCAGGTCGACGTTCGCTGTTTGTATAACGCTCGTTAATTCAAAACAAAAAGCCCTGTCTGTCGCAGCAACATGGATTCAAAACGGTGTGTGCAAGAGGAATAGATCCTCATGAGCCCCCGCAACTGCGGGGGCTCATGAGGATCTATTCCTCTTGAAATTGCGTGGAATTCAAATTTGTGTCGGATTAACCTTGTTACTGTACGTGTTATAAGGTTGTAGAGAAAGAAACACGCTTAGAAAAGACGGTTACAACACAATTTATTAATATTTCGGGTAAATACCCTTTGTCAAAATAGACAAACAAGCAGAGATCAGTCGCTACTATCTTCATTCGCAGGAGGAATGTGGCAATAAAGATAAGTAGCGACTGATCTGTCTGTTTGTCTATTTTGACAAAGGGTGTTTACCCGAAATATTAATAAATTGTGTTGTAACCGGCTTTTCTAAGCGTGTTTCTTTTCCGTTGGGTACTTATTTGCATTTTACACGATTGGCAGTCACCTTTTTGGTCTGGATTGCTTATGTGGTTGTAGGTTTGTTCATTTAAGAAGAGCAAAGCGCGTGAAGGCAGCTATCGCGTGTGGTGATTACGTTGTGAGAACCAGCTTTGCACGTCTTTGTGCACGTGCAGAACAACAAACTCTGATACTTGTTGCGTGCAGCTGGAGTAGGAACGCTTTTCACTCCGAGGCGTGGTGGTGGTGGTGCCCAACTGAAAGACTTGATGCAGTCGCGCGAACAAAAATAAGACTGTTGTTGACAGAGATCGGTTTAATCTGTAAACTGATATTGTGAAAACCATGAGAGATCATTTCTACCCGCAACAGGTATGAATGAAATACCTGTGGAACACACTCAGCCGCAGTGCGCGTGTACTGCTACTACATGAGCGTCAGCTTGGAAATAGCATGGTTGGTAATCAGTCGTGAAAACGGAAACGGCATTAATAATAATAATAATAATAATAATAATAATAATAATAATAATAATAATAATAATAATAATACCGGTTATTATATAGGCGCTTTTCCCAATTCTGCGAATCGGCCCAAAGCGCCGCGAACTGAACCCAACACGCACGCTCACGTGACACACACGAATTCACTCTGAAGACAAACACAGTACAAGACAAACGCAGGATATTCACGTGATGCGAAGGGTCAGCTCAGTTACTGAGGTTTCGGAAATTTCGATCGCTTGAAGTTGAAATTTATAAAGTGGCCTGAAACCGGTAACATGGGCTACCAAACCGGCATTGTCCCAAGTTGTCAAAACAAAACACACAAAAAAAATATCCATTTTCAAGAGTGTGTTTCGCCAGTAAACGTCCTCGGGCACACGACGGCCGCAGTGCGTCCGAAGACCTTTGCTTACTGGATAGCTCCTCATGATTCCTTCCGAAGCCAGCAGCTCTATTTGGCTGACGGCTTTGGCTATCCCCGTTTTTGGCTGACGGCTTTGGCTATCCCCGTATTTCTCACGTCAGCGAAGTCAACTGAGGTGTGATAGGGAGACTGGCGATGGCCTTCCATAGTTCTCGCTGTATCTGTAGGAAAGACAGTAAAACAGATGTTGTTGTGGCTGTAGCGGCGAGGTGGATGTTGTGGATGTTGTGTTGACTGCAGCAGCTGTGGTGAGGACAGCCGGTAACGTGACGCCGCAACATGGCCGCCCGACTTGTGAATGGAGCAGGGACGCGGGAACACGGTGCGCCACAGATCCTCGGGCCCAGGATGTCCCGCGCACGGCTTATCTGCAGCCAGTGTCAGCCTGAGGACCATTCGCTCACTGCCGGGAACATTTCACCAGCACGTGCAACCGTGCAACACACAGACAGACATGCCGCACGTGCACCGAACAATGCACGAGTTTTTGCCCTCTCTCGGAAAGCCTCGGTTGTTTATGTACATGTCTGCTCGTTTGTTTGTACAATGGAACAAAGTCAAGAAAAGCACAATGGCGGAGTACACCCGCCCGCAAAGAAAGAGATAAGATTCGTTCTCGTGTGTGTATGAGAAATCAAATAAAGGAGTGCGAGTTGTCGTCGTGCATTTGTGATAAATCTCCTTGGTGTTCGGAGCCGGCTCAAAGTTGTTCAAAGTGGCGAAAAGATCAATCCGGCTTGACAACGCGACTCCACATCAGTCCTAGACCAAGCATCACACTCTACAAATAAAATAACTTGGGCGTTTCAAAATAATGCGTCCTTGTTCTAGCCGCGGTTTTGACACGGGGCGTTTTACTGTACCATGAGCCAAATGACACACAATTTAAATGCCAGATAACTGAAACCTTTAACACATTCCCGAAATTCCCCCAAATTTGAAGTTGCCCTCTGAAGGCCTGCATTACAATTCTAGAGACAGATCGAGCATGATAGTCCAGAATAGCTTGGCGCCTATGGGTGCCAAGCTATTCTGGCACCACCCTTGAACTATCATGCTCGATCTACGTCTTGCTGTGGTGTGTCGGGGCTGATAGGGTTAAAACCGTCATCTGCAGGTCTCGGGAGGGGGGGGGGGGCGGCCGGCATTAAGAAACTGTCACCAGCGTGTGAACATGACATGGTATTATAATGGTATAGGAAGGGAACGGTGTCGCTAGGACCAGGTCATAAAGCATCCTCATCACGGGGACACTGTCGTAGGCGGGGGAGGCGGGGGCGGGACTGTACACAAGGACAGCTAACTCATCTGCAAGCGGTATAGATTCTCATAAGGGGCTCACAAGAACCTATGCCTCTTGTTGATATAAACCAGGCTCCACTTCTTCTGACTCCCGCTCCGCGCACAGAACAGGGCGAGATTCCCGCCTGGTGGAGCAAGCACCTCGCTGTTTATAGAGCAGGCTTGCGAAAGACCTTCGTCCCCGCTGACCGCCTGCAGGGTTGCAGGAGATTGTTCCAGAAAGCACGTGCCGCCCCCCTGGTCTCTGACGGCTGACCAGAAATACTACCTCAGCACGCGCAAAGAAGAACTTTCCGCCGGAGTTGGCGTCATTGGTGCGTGTGACGTGTATGGGTGTGCGGTGTGACGTAGCGTGATAGCGACGTCATTACTGGGTGAGATATTGGCGGGAGATGCCTCTAGGCTTGCAACTCGACCCTGGTCCGCCCACACTGGGCACCAGCTTTAGTTAATAACGGGCTCAGCCCTTGGGGCGATATTCACAATTCTGGGACTGAGTTGCCGTTTGAATAGTATTACTTACAAGTTCAGGAGATAGGGCGGCGAGCACGATAGTTGTTCAGGGTGATGCCAGAATTTCTTAACGCCAACCTATTCTGGCACTATCATTGAACAGTCAAGTTTGATTCATATTCTTCTGCAGCAGGGCAGGATTAGCGGGTTAAAATAGTATCCAGCAGATTCAACTTGGGGCCGATAGCAAACTTAAATCCAAAGACAGCTGCCCCATTTCAGGGACAAACAGCCAGCAAACTGGGCCGACGCCACAATCAACAGAACAAACCCTCACAGACCCCTGTAACAAACCCTCACAGACCCCTGTAACAAACCCTCACAGACCCCTGTAACAAACCCTCACGGACCCCTGTAACAAACCCTCACGGACCCCTGTAACAAACCCTCGCGGACCCCTGTAACAAACCCTCACGGACCCCTGTAACAAACCCTCACGGACCCCTGTAACAAACCCTCACGGACCCCTGTAACAAACCATCAGAGACCCTTGTAACAAACCCTCACGGACCCCTGTAACAAACCCTCACAGACCCCTGTAACAAACCCTCACGGACCCCTGTAACAAACCCACACGGACCCCTGTAACAAACCCTCACGGACCCCTGTAACAAACCATCAGAGACCCTTGTAACAAACCCTCACGGACCCCTGTAACAAACCCTCACGGACCCCTGTAACAAACCCTCAGAGACCCCTGTAACAAACCCTCACGGACCCTTGTAACAAACCCTCAGAGACCCCTGTAACAAACCCTCACAGACCAGTGTAACAAACCCTCAAGGACCCCTGTAACAAACCCTCACAGACCCCGTTAACAAACCCTCACGGACCCCTGTAACAAACCCCCACGGACCCTTGTAACAAACCCTCAGAGACCCCTGTAACAAACCTCACAGACCCCGTTAACAAACCCTCACAGACCCCGTTAACAAACCCTCACGGACCCCTGTAACAAACCCCCACGGACCCTTGTAACAAACCCTAGAGACCCCTGTAACAAACCCTCACGGACCCCTGTAACAAACCCTCACGGACCCCTGTAACAAACCCTCACGGACCCCTGTAACAAACCCTCAGAGACCCTTGTAACAAACACTCACGGACCCTTGTAACAAACCCTCAGAGACCCCTGTAACAAACCCTCACAGACCAGTGTAACAAACCCTCAAGGACCCCTGTAACAAACCCTCACAGACCCCGTTAACAAACCCTCACGGACCCCTGTAACAAACCCGCACGGACCCCTGTAACAAACCCCCACGGACCCTTGTAACAAACCCTCAGAGACCCCTGTAACAAACCTCACAGACCCCGTTAACAAACCCTCACAGACCCCGTTAACAAACCCTCACGGACCCCTGTAACAAACCCCCACGGACCCTTGTAACAAACCCTTAGGGACCCCTGTAACAAACCCTCACGGACCCCTGTAACAAACCCTCACAGACCCCTGTAACAAACCCTTACGGACCCCTGTAACAAACCCTCACGGACCCCTGTAACAAACCCTCACGGACCCCTGTAACAAACCCCCACGGACCCCTGTAACAAACCCTCACGGACCCCTGAATCATGTCAACATATTTAACCCTTTGGCTGTCGGTAGCGGTTTTTGTCGCGATGATTCCTGTCGGACGTCAGGATGTTGTTATTCCTGTCGGATGTCAGGATGTTGTTATTCCTGTCGGAATCATCGCGACAAGAAACCGCTACCGACAGCCAAAGGGTGAAAACCTCTGTGTCTTGCATATTGAAGTGGGGATGCGCTGGAGGGGGAGTTGAATTGACGTCAGCGCCGCTACCCCCCCCCCCCCCCCCCCCCCGTAAATTACACTGCACGGGGACCTGGCGGTGTGGGGAGGCTGAGGTTTGTTCCATGTTGCGAAATGGCTACAGCCCTTGACAAAGTGTTTTCCTCGCGTAGGCGGTGTGCCATTAGAAACCTGATTGTTTTTTTTTTTCCGAGATTGCCTGAAGGTTAGGCCAAGAAAGAGCGGATACCCTGTCCACAATGTTGCATCAACATGATTTCAAGTTTTAACCCGATAACTAGTACTATCGTCTTTACCGCCAAATGATCTCGTCAGTAGCAAAGGGTGAAACATGTGAATGATCTCGTCAGTAGCAAAGGGTGAAACATGTGACTGTTGTGGTCCAAACCCTGCATACTCCGGCATGAAAATCCTGGACTCTACATGATACAGATCGTCAAGGACAGTTCAAGGGTGGTGCCAGAACAGCTTTTTCGGATAGATGAGGGCCATGGTCGATCACATGTTCTCTTGGTGTGCTAGGGGGAAAAGATTCTAATACGAGGGGATAGTTTTGACAGCAGCAGGCATTGTCGGCCTATTGCGTGATGAAGACTTGCGGGCTAACCTTCTCTCCCTTAACTCCTTCTATCCCAGACACACCACAGCAAGATAAGGATCGACCATGATAGTTCAAGGGAGATGCCAGAATAGCTTGGCGCCTATGGGCGCCAAGCTATTCTGGCATCACCCTTGAACTATCATGATCGATCAGTGTCCTGCGCTGCAATGTAGTTTTCAGAGGACGACGGCAACATTGGGGGATTTCGGTCTTGGGGTAGAATGAGTTAACACTCTCCTTTTATATAGCCAGCCTGTAGAACAAGTCACTAGGCATCGCTTATTAGGCTTTATCGTGGACAACCACTGAATTAAGCTGGGAACCGCATAATGACTCTATATGCAAAATAATCTCCAAACATCTGTTCCTGTTATCAAAACTACGCCATATAGTTAATACTGATATCCGTAAACTCTTTTTCCATGCGCATATTAAAACGCATTGTGACTACAGTTCTACCGTCTGGGATGCATGCAGCGAAGTTCACATGCAAAAGTTAATTCCTTGTATCGTCGGGGCATCAAATTAATACTTCCCGGTCCTACTTCGACTGACAAAAAATTTAAATCTCTCAAGCTACTAACATTGAATAAACAGTTTGAATTTAATCGCTGTGTTTTGCTGTGTTCTACTGCACAAGATCATGCACAGAAAAGCGCCACCCTATCTAAGAACTCTATTTTCCGACGATAACAGGCAAAACACGAGAAATAGTTTGATCCACCTTCCAAAATTAGATTAGACATCTGTAAAACCAGCCTGTCCTTTTCAGGCGCTAAAGAGT